>VZSE01000361.1:437952-456901 GCA_013398275.1 Promerops cafer
TATATATATATATAAAATTTTTTTCCTAGATAGCAGTTTTTACTGTGTTTCTGTCAACAAGATGAAATTGTTGGGGCTATGGTGCTTCATCCTTCTGGCTGTTTCCCTTATAACTAAACTCTCTAAATAAAAAAGCTTTGGCTGCACTTAGCATTTTTATTATCTCTAGACTTCCTTGTCATCGAAACAAAAATAAAACCAAATAATTGTCTAAATTTCTATGCAAAAGATCATTAGAATCACTAGTAAAATTTGCATCAAATTATTCTCTTTTATATTCCACCTCAGATTGAGGAGATGAGAATCTGTTGCACCCACTTGTACAAACTTTGTTTGAATGACTAGCTTCACTTCAAACACTTGGCTGTTTTGACAGTACAACAGTGACAAACAAACAGAAGAACAGAAGAAGGAGGCCCAAGAAAGTTCTTTGTGAAATTTGTATATTGCAAGTCCCTGTAAATAAACATAAACAGGGCTCATCTTACCATGTTTAATTTGTTACAAAGTCCTTTGGTGTTTTTATTAATAGGTTGTCTGCTTGTCTAAGCTTTAATTTTTTTTTTTTTTATTTTAAAGAATAATCCTATGAAATTTGAGACAATGTAATTAGATTATACTGATAGGATGTCATAACATGCAGAATACACAAACGTAATTAGAGATGAGTTCCTTTGAGTGTGAAGGCAGGTCATATTGGAGGGATTTATTCCTAATTTCAAGTCTTCTGCTGCTTGTATATTACAGACTTAGTATTACAGAGTAACTGCTCTATTTTTTAGACCAGTTTGGCTGTAACAAGTCAGGCCAAGGACCATTCACAATCAATTAATGTCATTTTAAGTTTTGTCACAGAACAAGATCCCAGACATGGCTCTCCAGTGGCTGCAGGAAAATGCTTTTTTGACTCACTTCCACATCTTGGACAGAGTTTGGGGGTTTTTCCCCTATTGTTTTTTTTCTTTGGGTTTTATTTACAGAACAGTGTTCAACACTTTGATGAAGAGTTGAACATTTAAGAAAAGTCAGAGCTCTATTTTCTATCAATTAACAAACTATGGGCTAATGATACTATTCTGTACCAGCAAACTATTTTTTAATTACGTCTAACACTGTTTAAAAGGATATTTTAATCTCTTTGCTCTATTCATGGACAGCAATGTAATTCTTGACAGAATCCCTTATAGGCAAGTGTTGTTGTTAATGTTATACACAGAGTTAGTCTGAGATGGCTCTTTGGGGCTTTACAGGCGTTGCTTTTTTTTCATTCATGATCACACAGAAGGCCTAAATTCCATACATGAGTAATTAAAAGGATGTTTTTATCTCTCTGCTTTTCATATACAAACAGAATACCCTTTATTTCAGTTATACATAAGATATAGCCAAGTATGTTTGTACTCCAAAGTGTACTTACAAGGTTGAGATAAAGAGAGACCTTAACATAATTTAGGACAATGACACCAGAAATGAGTCACATTTCCAGTGGACACAATACTTCTAACCTGACATACACCAGAGGACAGTCTGACCACTACTTTTAGCAGAAGCTCTTCTGAGATAATAAAGGTTGTCCCAGATAACAAATAATATTTCATCTGGGTATTATTCATCCTGTTCTGGGTAAGAAAGAATCATCTTTTCTTTCCTGCATCTGTTTATCTTTTGGTGATGTGGTTACCTTAAAGTGAACATATTGGTCTTTGGTTGTGGTGCACTGAACTAGTTCACAGTGTTCAATAGATTCAATATTCATAAATTCTGTTAGAAACGTGATAAATATTAAAAGAGATTGATTTTGTTGACTTTTTTTTCATACAGCCCAATCAGGATTGTCTTTGGGCTCAAACGCATTTGAAGGAATCTTTACGAATACTTAAGTTTTTCCCTTCTGCAATTTTTTTTTGTGATACAAAGGAAGACATAGTGTTGTACGGTGCCTCTTCCATTGCCCTGGAATGAATACAAGTAATTATTTTTTTTTCAGGTGGAACAATTAGAAAAATGATCATATTTCTTCATGATTATTTCTGCTCAGCAGTTATCAGTAATACTTGCTATCATTGAGGAAAGCAGAGGATGCAACACTGGCCTTATTGATGAACACCACTGTAGAAGAGTAGACAACAATTTTAGATGTTAGAATTGAGGTTCTAGAAAAGAGTACTTGCACATAAATAAACTAAAAATAATAAGACTGCTTTCAGTAAGTCAAATAAGGTAAAAATAGGAAAGAGCTGTAGATTACCCACAGTGCTATGTTTACTTAGAAAACATGGCTCATTTAAAAAGTTAAATTAGTTCACTTCTGCCTAACCTGCACTTTGCCACTCTTAGGAAGAAGACTGGGAACATTGCAAAGATAACTTAAGTCAATGCATACCATTGTTCAGTATAATGGCTACCTTCTTACATTTCTCCCCTCCCAAAACAGGGTTTCATCTCCAGTCCTTCCCATACTCCGTTCACTCCAGCCCTGGCCACTCAATCTACCTATTCAGGCAAATGTAAAATTCCTTCATAAGTCAGCTCAACTCAGCAAAACCTCAGAAAACTAACCCAATTTCCTGCTGGCTTACTCAGTGTTTCAGGGTTGAAGAGCTGCCAGAGCTGGCATGAGATCCATGACAAGAATGTATAGACACAGGAAAGAGATGGTCTTTCCTTACTTTGGCAGCTCTGAAGTATTAATTTACTTTATTGCATCTCCCCAAACCAAACCTCATAGATTTTCTGGGAAATGGTGTGAGGGGAAAAGAGAACTGGCAGTTCCTCCAGTGAATAGCAAGGAGTCATGCATGCTGACTTCCCAGCTGAAGTAGGGGGAAATGGGTTGACATGGTTAAATCCTGCACTCTTCATTGGCCTCAAACCCAAGGGAATTCTACAATGGGAAGTAACGCAGATTTCTGGATGTTTAAAAAATCTTAAGATGAAACTGTAGAAGCAAAATCAGAAAGACTATGAAGAATAAGGTAAAACTAACAAGGAATGTCGTGTAGGAAGAAGCATCTCTAATGGATGCTGCCAATGAAAGGCAGAGCAAGCAAAGAATTATTCTGCTGTTCATCAAATTCAGTGGGTTTTTGACAGATAACATAGAGAAGGGTAAAATGTTCAAACACCTCTTGCATCCGACCTCTGTTAGAAGGTTAGCTGCAGCACAGCAGACACTGATAACGAGTGAAAGAGGTAAAAGCTCCCCCTCTGGTTATGAACTGTTCACTCATTGGCTGGGCTTGATGAAATACTGAGATGCTTAAAGAACTAATTGATGTAGTCTCTGCCTTTTTGTGCTTATCTTTGAGAACTTACAGAGTACAGGAAGCATACTAGAAAGACAATAGCAGTCCTTTCTTTGGAGGGAAAACAGCAGGACCTGAGAGTTATTGAATGGTAGGCTTAGCTTCAGCTCCTGAAAAAGTACTAAAGCAAACATGCTGTTTATTTGCAGGTAGCTAAAATTTATTAGGAAATTGAACAACAAACATCTTCCATGAGGTGACTTTTTCTAGAACAAACTGTATCAAACCAATCTAATTTCTTACTTTGATAAAGTATAAATCTTTGATGTCAGATAGGAAATAACAAATTACAATTATTTTAATTTCAACGTCTTTAGTGCCTTTCTTATTCTCATACTAAACTCCCTTTCTTTAGGGAGGTCTTTAAGAAAGGATTGAACAGTTCCCTGTCAGAGATGTTTAAAGTACAGCTGATCCTGTCCTCAGGCCAGAGGTTAGTGGAAATGGGCTGGTGAAATCCAGTCTAGCTTGTCTGCATCTCTGATAAGTTAAAAGAGAGATTCAACTACACTTTTACTATTCACAACAATATAGGAAATAGTACCAACAATTGGGCCTTAAATGAAGACCACCTTGGATACATTTGAAGTGATTGCAAGGAACATGTGCTATTCAAGTACACAGCACTGTAAGCAGTATTTCTTATCAATATAAGTGTAATTAATTAGTGTTAACTAGGGCCATACTGTAAGGGAGCTATTAATTATCATGGGCTTTGTCTTGTTTTACTGCACAAGTCTAAGTCTGTATCAGCTTCAGTACAAACAACAGTACCCAAATGAGTTGCAAAAGCTTTTCCCCTTTCTTCAAGTACACATAAGAAATATAAATGTAAGAAGTCCCTTCATATGTGCATGGGATAGCTCTCCTGAATGCTTAGGAAAGGTAAAATTATGTAGATAAAGCAGCTTCCTCACAAACAGGACGTGTTATCTTGTAACCTGACCCTTCTGACAGGCCTACTTTGTCAAGAGAGGGAAGAGGACAAATAAACAGCCCTTGCATGAAGAAGGCCATTGTGCTAGTAGTGATGGTAGTAGATGATGACCAAGAGCAGCCTGGAGCCTGGAATTTGCCACTGCCAAGTTAGAGATGCAGAGGTAAACCACTCTGTATCTAGACCTCTCTCACATTAAATTTCTTTTCTGCATGCTATAAGTTCTGGAAAAAACAAACACCACACTGTTTTAATTTAATTACAATCCATTTTGTAATCATTGCTCTGTACTCTCCATAGGCTGCTCAGGAAGCAGTATACAGACACCATGGAGCAAAGGTTGGAAATTATGGGGAAAGTAATTTTCAATCTCCTCACGAGTAATGATTGTATCAAGAAACATATTTTCTCTAACAAATGAAGACTTGTCTGCCTTGTGAGAAGGTCACACTCAAACTAAATGTTCACTTTGAGAAACGCATGCCCCAAAGTGCACTCTGCACACCTACCCCCCTCTGCGGGCAGCCCATTCCAGCCCTCTGTTCATGAGCACAGATCTTTCCTGAGAGAAAAACCTGAACAGGGGATTGAAGTGCTGCAATGTCTCCTTCTGGGATGGACTACAGAAATCAGGAATTCTGGGATCGCTTCCTGCCCCAACAGACCAGAGAAATCCTGAAGGTGCAGTTTAGCAAAGCTTTGCAATGGCCACCCAGAGAGTCTCTGCAGGTCCTGAGAGCTCTCTGTCCTACCTACAGTCCTGAAGTGCTGAAGATACAATGAAGCATTTCAAGCCTCTCGCTGTCTGTCCATCAGCTTGAACTAGTATTGCTCGAAATAGTCTTTTTACTTTTTGTTTTTCCCCTTTTAGGACACTAGGACTTTTCATCTTAGTTGTTTCCAAAATTTATAGTGGATAAAGACTTTGATGATTAAAACTCTTCTAAAACCTATCTGAGCCTCCAGCTCTCCAAGGAATGCTTTGTCCCCCAAGAGTCACTATAATGGGGGTCAGTGGCCTGGCCCATTTCTCTCTGATGAAATTAATGTCTTTATGTAAAATAACTGAATCTTACTATGACAAGAGCAAGAGTGATAAAGCTTCTAGAACTCTTTAAGAGCATTGCTTAGTATGATATTGATTGACATATAATTCCTGAAGAATCATGAAAGGTATTTAATGAAACTCCTAAAGATGCCTGCAGGTTCTGAGGACTTTCTTTTTGCCACTGGTATAAGCAAATTAATGTAATGATGTGTCAATCACTGTTTTAATCTCCAGCATGCTTATAATTTTGAATCTTAGTTTATGTAGTATGGATGAAAAATCATTCAGTACAAACTAAATGAGCAATATAATAGTGCCTCCAGACAAGATCTGGTGAAAATCAACTACAGTGGCAAACATGAACAGTCCTTGCTGAGAAAAAATTACATCATCTGTTACCTAAAGGTTTTCTCTATGTGTAAGGTATCCTTTCCATCCAGTTTGGTTTCTCTCTTTCAAGATGCCTAAGATGTTTATAGCTGCAAAAATACATGACTTCTGAGACAAACCTTTACTTCTCAATGTTGCTCAGTGTAAAAGTCTCATTGAATTGTTTCATTTGATAGGACTTAAAGAATGGCTTACACTTAATTTAAAGGGAGGGAAACAGCTTGTAAGAGACATGGAAATGTCAGGAAGGACTACAGAAGTTTAATGATATTCTAGAAGCAATTTGAGCATGCGTCTCCTCACAGGAAGATTCTTAATTATATCAGAAGATTGGAATACAGACACTTAGTAAAGCAGTGTATGGCTTAGAAGTCCAGAGCACCATGAAGTCTACCTTCATCTCCAGAGTAATGCAAATTACTAGGATGCATAGAAGGAGAAAATGGAGCAAGTATTCTTACAAATGACAGCTTGCTGCTGAGCTGTCTTTTGCCACTTAGCTCACAAAAATGTAAAGTGTTCAAAGGCATCAGTTCCTTTTCAGGATATATAACTCATCAGGCATCAGCATTTCCACTTCCAAGGCTGAGGATTACTTTTTCAAAATTTAACCTGTACATTTAGAATACTCATATTTTTACTTTTGTCTATGTTAAGTGTCTAACTTGGATGTGACGCAGGAAAAAAATATTTTGGACTCTGTGTTCCTTATATGTAGAGAGAGGCACTTCCTTTTGTCTCATTTCTTGGGCAGAGAGTGCACAAGGATAGCAGTTTTATCAGACCGGACTGTATTGACACCATCTGTTTATCAGCAGTGGTTACCCTGCTATATTAAAGTTTTTAAAACCTGTTCTTGGCACATGATTAAGCCCATTGCTGAGTAGTACACACAGCAAGCTTGTTTGGGGTAAACATTTCGTGAGGCCCCTATTAAACAGTGACCATGAAAGCTCTCAGCGTGCAGCTGTGGGAGGCAGTTGTGGGTCCAAGGACGATTCTGGATGTCTGCCCTGGGATTTCTGATGGCAATGCAGATGAGGAAGGTTCCATCAGGAAATCTTTGCAGTCTTGAAATCACATACAGAATATCATTCCAAGTGAGTGGGAGGAAGGGTGAATGGAAGAAGCCAAGGGAGAGGGTGAAGGGTGTGACTGTCTCAGAGTGTCAATGTGTATGTCACTGCCAGTAGCATTTCACACGGTAGCAGTGAGATCAGTGACACTGACTATGCAACAGAGCATGAAAAACACGACTTTTTGTTCCCTGCCTCTTGTGTTCCTGCTTCTTAAGTTGGTGGGAATAGAACGAGCAACCCAGGTAGGGCAGATGGAGGTTGCCCTCTGGTCTGAGGTGGCTGGTCTGATGCTTGACTGACAACATTTGTTCATATTATCATCAACATAATTCTCACACTGTACCTTTATTGATTTCATTAAACTAAACAGATATACTTATGAGCCTAAAGAAGTGAAAGATATATCTGCCATTCCTTCCCGGGTAAGAATTGCACATCTTTTTGTACAGAAGGACAAAAAACTTCCAAAATATTGGCCTGCTGATAACAGGGGAGTTGAGTCAGTCATTCAAAAGGTAGAGGTTCTCAACATATTCTTCATGTGTCTTTAGCAGCCCTGCTGGGCCCCAGGTGTCGGGAACAAAAACCCCGGCTGATGCAAACGCAGATCTGCTGTCAGTGAAGGCACAGTTGATGCGTGAGCTGTTGCTGGAACTTGACCCGTATGACTCGAGGGGCTCTGATGATTTCCCTCCAAGGGGTCAAGACAGCTGGATCATGTCATTGTGAGGCCACTCCATAATCTTTGAGAAGTCGTGTAGACCAAGGAATGTCGCAGAAGACTGGAAGAAGGCTCATGTCCCCCCCACCTACAAGAAGAGCTTAAAGGAGGATCCAGGAAAATACGGAGCCATCCATCTTACTTCAGCCCCTGGGAAGGTTAAGGAATGAATCCTCCTGGGGGCTATTGCATGCCAGGTGAAGCACATGACTGGGAAAAGCCAGCATGGATTCCCCAAGGGCAAATTGAGCTTGACAAACTTATCTGAAGATGGGATCAATTGTACTGATATAAAGTTTGATGACATCAGCACACTGTGTGAGGAAGTGGACACTTGGGAAAGGAGGCCCACCCTGCAGAAAGTCCTGGATAAGCTGGAATAGTGGGCTAATGGGAACAATGTGAATTTCAGTGAGCACAAGTATAAGCTTTTGCACCTGCAAAGCATAATCCAGGAGTGCAGCACAGGCTGGGATCTACCCAGCGTGGGAGCAGCTCTGTGGGAAGGGGCCTGGTGCTCCTGGTGGACTCAGCTCCATCCGAGTGACCAGTGTGCTCCTGCAGCACAGAAAGGGAGCAGATCCTGGGTGGTCCAACAAGGGCTTCACCAGCAGAGATGAAGTCCTTATCCCACCCCACACAGCGCTTGTAAGGCTATGCCTGGAACACTGTGTTCAGTTTTGGCCCCTGGTGCACAACACAGATGTGGACAGGCTGGAGAGGGTCCAGAGGAGGGTCACAAAGGCAATCACAGAACTGGGAAGTGAGGCACATGAGGAATGGCTGAGGGAACTGGGTTTATTCAGCCTTGAGAAAGGAAGGCTTTGGGGAGGCCTTATCCCCAGGTTACAGTATTTAAAGGGTGGCTATTCTTAAATACTGTAATATGAGATTAAGGCCTCCCCCAAGAGAAGATGGAGACTCACATTTTACAAGGAGTCACATGGAGAAAAGGAGGGGTAACGGGTACAAGTTATTTCTGGAGAGATTCCAACTGCACAAAAGACAAAAAATTTGCAATGAGAACTGGCCATTGAGACTATCTTCCCAGGGAAATGGTGGGAAGCTGCTAGTTTCACTAGATCTGAGATTAACTACATAGAATTATATCAAAAATAGAAGCAACAAATAGTGAAAGATATAGAATTGTTTATGTGAAGAACAATAGTGATGAGAGAGGAAGGGTGGAGAGGAGAGAGAGGAAAAGAGAAAGGACTTTGTGGTGTGACCCTTTCTAATAATTTGTGCATTGAATGGGAGGGACATTCAATGAAATAATCCAAGTAATTTCCTGCCTGATTTCAGAATCACTGAAATGGAACTGTATGCTTGTATTTCAGAGATCAAGGCCTGAATTCTTGCTTAGGCTGCACTAAGTTCATTAGTAAAGACTGAAAGCGCTCCTTTTTAATCCTGCCTCCTCCTATAGGGACTATGTACAGGCAACACATATGAGGTTACTATAGTGTGAAAGCAGAACATAATCAATATTCTAGTTGAGATTTTGTTTCCTGAAAGAGAATGCTATTTTGGATGGTTTGGGTTTTGGGTTTTTTTGGTAGGGTCGTGTGTTTGTTTGGGGTTTTTTTCTTGTGTTTTGACCTTTTGGGGTTTTTTTTGTTTTTGTTTTTTTGTTTCTTGACAACTGATAATGAGATAAGAAAAGCATCAAGCAATGTCAGGAATTCAAAATAATAGAAAACTTATTTGTTTTTTCTGTTTCTATTCTCTTCTCCCTAGAGCATGCCATTTCTTTTCACTTCCAATGAATAATTAGAAAATAGAAGACAACTCAAGTGCTATCTTTGGAAAGCAAGTGGAACAGGAACTACACTTATTTATCATTATCAAGGCTTGACATGGCGCTGTTGTCTGTGTAGTTAAAAAAACCAAAACAGTGTAACATTTTACTTTCTTCTTAAAAATAATGCAGAAGTCATCCGCATGTTTATTGTAACACCCTGGAGCAAATCCTCCTATGACTAGCTGCAGATCAAATGGAAAAGCATTGATTTATATGAATGGCAAAGAGAGTTAAAGGAATGCCTATTGTTGGGGGAAAAAATACTGTGAAAATACAGCAGTAAGTAATAGATGTATTAAGCATTCACATACTTATAAACATACAGATAAGAGACAGTGTCAATGCACACCCTGGCACTGTGCTTTGCTGTTGGAAGATGAACACAATATTTTGCAATTCCTTTTTATGTAAAAATACTTCTATAAATATTTTTATAAAGACTTTTGAGACTTTATAAACCATCTCCTAAAGCTGAATTTAATGATGAAAATGTTAGGAAATAGGAGTATGAAAAATGTTGCCTTGTCAAAAGGAAAAGCAAAGTACACATGACCAGAGGAAAAGCTTCATTTGCTGAATACCAACCATAAAGGTCCAAAAAGAGAAAGCACTACATAGCAATCTAACATGCTGATTTTAAAAATTTCAAATTACTCACAAAACTGTGTTTCTGTATTACTTACGGGAGGAGAAGTATTACATATATGCTTGTTTTGGCATTTCTAGACAAAAGAAACACAGAAATACCTGTATTTGATTTTCCCATGGATATATACTATGGCCATGGAATAATTAATCCCACAGATACTGGGCTAAAGTGAGTACAAAACACACAGTGCAGAATTGTCTGTATGTATTTTATTCAGTGTTTTATTCCTATCTGGTTCCCTCTGGTTGCCTGAGCTTTCTGAATAATTTTTCATCCTCTGTGATTTTACTAGACTTTGAATATGTGCATTGTGATAGAGTGACAGTCTGTACTTTCCTTAGTAAGCAAAAAGAAAAACTATGATTTCAGTGTATGAAAGAACTTACAAATGAAAGCTAACTTGCCTTTGTATTGCAAAGAAATGTATTTCACTATCTTACCTTTTTTTCCTTCATTTATTCAATGAATAGGAGAGGAACAAGAGCAGTGACCTTTTTCACTGCTTTAAATTTGTCCAACCTGCAGTTGCCCCCAACATACAGAAACAGTAAACTGTTGTTTCAGCTTGCTGTCAGCAGAGCTCAGCTGGGCCTCCGCCTTCTCCACCAAGAGAATTTTCTTGGCCCTTGGTACTTCAGAAACATTCATTGAGTGAAGTCTGATTTCACCACATGGAAAGATGCCATAGGAAAAATTAACGTGGTCTAAGGCACATCAAAATTTCAACATATGTTCTGGTAGCCAAACTCCCTCTGGGCTGACATAACAGTACATGGTTGTTTAACAGTTTTTTAATTGAGCAGAAAATAGCACAGTCATATCTATTAGCTGGAGGCTGAAGGCAAAGAAATTCGCACTGGGAAAAAAGCTGACATTTGTAAAGGAATACATAGCTAAATATTGAAATGCTTAATTGAGGGATATGATCAACTCAGTCTGCCAGCCCCTTTGCATCAAGACCAGGCCATTTTTCAGGCCATGTGATGCTGAGGTTCTGATGCAGTGCTGATCACAGTGTTTTACTTTAAGTTCTGTTAATCTACAGAATTAAGTTTATGGTAATTTTTAATTACATATATTTAGCAAATTAACAGATTTATTTTTAATATTCTCCAAAGCACTTGAAAGAACTATAATTTGTTAGACTTTTATGGACAAAGAAATTTGAATTTCTAAATTAACCATAAATTCTTAACCAGATATTTGAGAACTTTTTTATATGTTGTCTTGCCTTGAAAATATATCAGAAGCTGCTTAATTCTGTATTAAAATACGTGTAGCATTTAAACATCCCTACCTTTGATTTATTGTTGTTTCTTACCAAAATCAATGTATCACTTTACTATTACATCAGCAGTGTTTGCAGCTGAGCTTATTGAATTGTCTCACTCCTCTATTTGTGAGCATCTGCCTGTTGAGGAGATAGCAAAAAACTTGATCCTTTCACAGCATAAGTGTTCATGAGGCCTGGCCTGACTGCCTGAGGGAAAAAAGCAAATAAAACTTACAATAACTTCCCTGGCAGATCTTACACCGAGTGAAGTCCACAAGAAGACTCCCTCTGATTTCAACAGCCTCAAAGAACACAAGGATCTGTCTTCTTCACCTGAAACTTTCAGGAAAACCTGAGCACTAATGCTAACAGCACAAAGTCAAAACACTTGATCCTGCTCCTCCAGTGCTGCTCTTAACTTAAAACAACTTAAAGCTTTTAGTACGGGGACCACCAAAATGGATGCTTCAGGGGCAGATGAGACTGTGCCATGGAAACAGCTGAAAAAAATGTGAAAAATGAGAAAAATGCTTTTTCTCTGTAAGTGAAGTCAGCATCTATAACAGTTCCTCTAGGTAAATACGGAGTGCAGCTACTTGTACTCACTAACCTAATGCCCTCCCAGCAGATGTCTTTTCAACATTAAGAGACCAGAGACCCTCCCTGCTTTTCCAGCCCGAGCTGAAAACACAGCAGCTGTCATTTACATAGGGGTAACACCTATTGAAACACACCAAGCACCCTTCCAAACATGAACTGAGCAACACCAGTGCTGGCTCTTTTTGAAAGTGAAACAAGTCACATCCTCTTCTGATTACATGAATGTGGTATAAGCTGTGTTATGAAATAATTAGCTGAGTTTCCTAGACTTCACAGGGGCAGAGTGGGGAAGAGAAAAGCTGTGGTTAGCTTAAGTTGTCAAATATCTCCAAGACATTCCTTTTTCACTGGAAATTTCTGTCAAGATAGTATCTGGTGAGTTTCTGGTTCAAAAAATATTATCAACAATATTTTCAGCTCATTAAAAGGAAATTGATGATAGGAATGGTGCTGTGTAAACTATAGCTGTACTCAAATGAAGAAAACAATTATTCCTAATAAGGAAATAACATGTATTAGAGCTAGGAAAACAGAGAAAAAAATGACAAAAGAGCTCTATTGTGCTTGTATGTTGAGTTTTACATACTTCAGAAGAAGATAAGACTAAGATAGGAAAAGTTAATGTTATACAGATAAAGTGAGATTTTAAAAGTAGAAATAACAGAAGGCACAAAAACAATGGACTAAATTAGCAGCAGAAATGAGAATAATCTTCTGCTTCACACTCTTGATGATTTGCCCTAATATTTCACTTACTAATTAATATGAATGCAGATGTTTATTTTTAGTCATCTGCAGCTTTTTGTTTTGTTGAGTGTTCTGTTATTTTGGTTTGAGTTGGGTTGTTTTGGGGGTTTTTTTTGTACACACATCACCTTTAAAGCCATCAGTGATTTTTTATCTGTCTGGAGAATAAGGCTAGATCACAGAACATGTCACTAAGTAAGAAAGGATGTAAGTAACAATTCAAAAAGCAGCTGAAGAAATTAGATGGGAAGAAAAAGGGTAGCATGACATTGTGCTTTCAGAAACTCCACCTCAGAGAAAGGAGTACACAGTTTTTGTGACAAAGGCTGACAAATTTTGATTAAATTAATTTCCAGATAATGTAGTGCATAATAATTAAAGATTTACTAATAAAGAAATGTAAGTTTTATCTGAAGAATTATTTTAAATGTTTAAAATTTTTTCTTTCAGGCAGAGAGAGTTTAGTAATTCCACTGATTTCTCATCACGAAGTGTCTCTAATATTGTGCTTTTCTACAGTGTGATATTATCATGAGGGCTGAGCTTCTGACTGGACAAGGAAAACTAAGACCCCTGGTAATTACCCAGAACTTTCTGAATGTTTGTTTCTTTGTGTGGATCCAATAGTTGGCATACCTTCTGACTTGAATAAATGCAGGGGAAAAAAAGAAAGCTGGTACTGAAATACAGAAATCAGGGTTTTAAAAATAGTTGGTTTTTTTCCTTTGGGGATAGTATATATTACCCTTTATCTCTAACTCATTTTGGAGAAGGAGCAGATGGTTAGGAACCACTTATAAGGAGCATCTCCCCAGATGTGCTCAAAAGGCTGAGCACTTTCCTTCTGTATGGATGAGAAGGCTACCTGCTTTCCTCTGCTGGTAATGAAGTAGGTGTCTTTTTGCTGATTTTTGTTCTCATTGGGCTGCATTAGCCTCCCATGTCGTTCCTCATGATGAGTACTTCAGCAACCTCTCTGTGTATTGCTAGAGGTACCATTCCACTCCAGAGCATCCCTGATATAAATTGAAGCATATAATTTGGATTTTCTAGTAAGACCACATTTATATGTGCTATTATTTTAAAATTCACCTCTTTTTAAAAACTACCTAAATTACAACATTACTTTAAAAACCAAGAAGTAACGGCGAATGTATTTTTTTTATCAGGAGTGGTGGCTCTTTGAAGTTCTCTACAAAGTTACAATCAGTTCCATTTCTTCAACATAGAGATCAAGCATTTTTTAAAGTAGTGTCACTGGCACTGATAATGAAAATATTTGCATTTGGAGACTCAGAGAATTGTTCTTCAACTGCAAACAGCTGGTAATTAGCTCTTTTTTATGTTACAAAAGGTACAGCTTTCTTGGCTCCTAGATGTTTAATACGTTGCTTATCAAACATCTGAGAATTATAGCTACAGTAAAAATTCCCTTCTCTTCTGTTACCTCTTACTTTACTTAAATAAAGTAATTTATTATTTTAAAACAAGGGTAGCATTCACAGAAATCATTCTGCATATCTCACTCTCAACACATCCTTTGTACCTACTGTCCTAAGCCGCCGCAGCACTTGAAGGTGGTCTGTATCCCATCAGCACTTCCCAGGTAACAGCTGCGCACACGCTGACCCATCTGACCATGGGCAGCTCTCTCCCCACCCTTTACTCAAGTAATCTGCTGACTCAATTTGCATTTCTTATTTGGCATCACAAAAAGGAGATTTCCTCATCATTATGACATTAAAAAAAAAAAACAAATAAGCTCCCATTTAAGCAACTAGAGGACTTGCGTAAATATCAATGGAAATATTGAAAACTTAGTATTGTAGGGTTTCTTTTTCATCCACATATTTTATGCACACACTTATTTTCTCTTTGTTTTACTGGAGCTGGGAGAGGGAGGAATGAGTTGAAGCCAAAAATCTAGGAAGTAAGTGCTAGATTTTAAATTTCCTTTATACCAACATATATCTGATAACATATAGATCATAATTCTAATTAGCTAAAAAATCCTCATTGGGTAAAATGAATCTGAAACTGTTTTAGAACACCTATCATAAGCTATTTTGAATAGAAGCTGTGAACATGCATTGTTAAGTCAACCAGCTCCCACATGAAATATTTAGTACTTAGATATATACACTCAGAAAGCAGAACCCTGTTTAACAAATTGAGGGTGATTGGAGGAGACATCAGCTCCTTCTTAAAATATATTAGAAAAGAAGGAATCAAACAATTTGATTTGGAAGAAGAAAAAATTTATTTGCTTTGGAAGAAGAAAAGTTTTTTTACATGAATAATATTGAAAAGAAAAAAATATTCACAGTAGAATATTTATGCTAAATATTGATGTTCCACCCCAGTGAAGGTCACACTTAGTGCACTGGGATATTAAATGATGTATGAAAAAGCAAGAGAGAATATCTTATTAAGGTTATAGAGCAGCTGTATTTTGAGGATGTGAATGTGGAAAAAACAGAGATTGTTTTTGATATGATTTTGCTACACAGTCCCTAAAACAATATCAGTCATAGATATGCATTTCAGGAGCATTCCCCCATAGGAATCTGACTTCAGTTATTCATTTGAAAAGGACCTAAGTACACGAGCACAAAGATATTGCACCTAAATGGGCAAAACTTTGAAAAAAAGTATGACCGAATGAATTAGATTATTAGATCAACAAATTTCCTGAAAGTGGATTCAAAGGAAAGAAAACTGAAGGGAGGCGCAATCTGTATTTGTTGCTGGAGTTCCAGCAACAGACCTGTAGTTCTGGTTGAGCTGGCTTTTCCATTTACAAACATCTCAAGGTCTGTTATCCATGTTTTATACTACAGCAGCTTGAAAGTGAATATATGGATGTTAGTGAAACAGGTTGTGCAAAGCCAATCCTTTCTGAAATTACAGAACAGTAGTATACAGAAGGTGGAATGTGGTTTCAGACAACATGGAAATGAGATCTTCTTTTTAGCTTCAGATGAAAACATGTTTTTCAGACTACATATCTTCTTGTAAAAAGAAAAGGACTTTTATTGTCTTAAAATGAAGAATGAAACATTACTATGGTTTTGCCTAGGTATAAAAAACTTTGCCTAGGTAAACTATTCCTGAAACTATTCCTTTTTCATAATCATGGAATTCATCGTGAATTTAATACAGCTTATTTTTGGAAGAATAAACTCATTGGATAAGGATGTGGGTACTCTGACATATACAGAGAGGTGCTAAAATGAATCCTTGTTTCCAGTCAAGATCAGTATTTTACAAAAAAAAGGGGAGGCAAGGGAGGTACAGTTTGGTTTTTTTTTTAATCTTAAATATATATTTTAACTATATTTCTCTAACAAAATTGGGACCAGTGGTATGTGTTTGTCACAAGTCAGTAGGGAACCTTTCCTGCATTAGAACTAAAGTTATTGAAAAAAGACATTCGAATAGCAGAACACTGATGGATTCAGTCACAATTGCCATCTCTGCCTTCATGGGAACCCTAATCAATACGTATGTTGGCTTCCTTGGGCAGGGAGAGCTGTGTCCTGACCCATCCAGTAGCTGTCCTTGTAACCCAGAAGGGCATGTGAAGGTGGGGAAGAAAAGGCTGGTGTCATGAGAACTGTGTTTGAAAAGAGGAGCATGTCTTGCGTGTCTAGGTGACAGGAGAGCCCTCCACACCCACAAGGCTCACGCTCTGAGTCCCCTCAGCAATGCAGCTTGTAGCCATACAGCAAAGATCCTGGCTCCTTCTCAAACACCTCAGTGGGTTTCTCATTTCACATATCAGAAGAAGAAGAGAAAAATATATTTTACAGTGGCTGGTTGTGCATCTGCTGATATTGGTTTGGTGTTGAAAAAGCTGCCAAGGGAGATTAAGCACTCTGCCTACTCCTTATTAATACTTTCAATTGCTGCATAGGGCATAAAGTTGCTGAGTCAGAGAGCTCAGGGAAAATGCAGTGTGCTAACAGCAAGCTCCAGAACAGAAAGTCTGCTGGAGCAATTCTTCAGCATAGACTTCAAGGAGCAGTACGTGCATTGTACAGGGAACAACTTATTTTAGGATGTATTAGCCTAGAACTTATAAGCTCAGAGGAGCAGAAAGAACTTGCAGGAGTCAACGTACATCATGCCAGCGGTGAATAATTTTTCCCTAAATGAAGAGCAAATGCAACTTCCTCACTAAACTCTCTGAGCAATAGTGCAAAACCAATTTAGACTCACTTCTGTGACTCTTGTGTGGCACTTGTGTCTGCTTCATCAGAGGAACAAACCTCTGATCTCCCTATCCCCTTCTTGAAGGAGCCATGCATCTCTGTATCCTCAGAGACATGAGGCTATGAATTTCTAAAATCTCTCCTCAGTCCCTTTGGAAGACACAGTGATGTTTCTTGCATTCTGAAGGAGTTATAGAGCCACCCCAGAGAACTGGTTCTTCCCTCCCTCCTTTCCTGCCCTGCTCAACCTTCACATGGTGGGTTTAGCTTCCTGGTCCTTTCCTATCCTTTAACCTCTTCATGCTGCCATGAGACACAACCTGGGGACATGGGCACAGAGGGACTGATGGGGCAGGTAGTTAAATAGCCCTAGAAACATGGGGACTGGATACCTATTCTTTCTCCTGTGGGAAGGCAGACACAGGGAGAGAAGGGCTGAAACATCTCATCCCAAAGCCAGTTCTGCTGGAGCCTGCCCTTCCTGACCCCAGGCCAGATGAGGCCAGGGTTGCTGTGATGCCCCTGGTAAGTCCTAGGGGCACTATCTTCCACCCTAGAGAATCATATCTCACTTCCCTTTCCACAAAAGGCCTGTAAAATCTTCTCTGCCTCCTTGCAGGAGCCTGGCAGCTGCTTTAAGCCTAGTTAAGGAACCAATGGCATACAGCAATACTGAGCTCACAGATGTGGGGTTTGAAATCCCTGCTGCAGCCTCCGGGAGGCTAAAAGTCATTTCACCTCCCATGACAGACTTCAGAGCACCCTTTCTCACCCTCTGCAGGAATTGTGTTCCCTCCTGCAGCAGGTCTGGGAGGGAGATGCCAGGGCTCTGCTGATAGAGAGCACTCTGCAAGGTGCAGTGGGGCACTGTGGGTCCCTAGGGCCAAGAATGCGTAGGGCTGGTGGGGAAACAACAGCAGGCAGAGAGGCAGAGGAGAGCAGGAAAAGCCTGGTGTAGGTGCTGTGGTTTAAGAGGAGTACTCGGGGTGTTGTAAAATGCCACAGAGATGTGAGATGCCATGGTCAGGAATGTTAGCTGCTCCCAAAACAGCCAGTAGTATTAATAAGAAAAGGCTTCTGCACCACAAAGAGAGGGACAAAAGTGATGGCTGGGGCAGGGGCATGTTCCTGACAGTGAGACAGTGAGAGGACCTGCAAGGAAGCGGCAGATTCTGGAGCTCCCAGCTGTGAGTATGCACTCTATAGAGATATTCAGAAGATGGCATGTGGGATGCCAAGACATCCTGCTTGACACGTGTGGGAAGGACACAAGGGTCTCCCAGGAAGAGAGAGAACCTGGATCTCTGCGCAGGCCTTTGTCTCCATGTCCGTCTCTCAAATGGCACCTTACCACCTAGCCACAAATACCACCCAGTCCTTCCAGTCCCTGACCATTATGAAGCACACAGGGACTAACAGCAGGTTCTACATCTTGGTATCTTGATTTCTGCTTGGTTGATTTGTTTCCTGATGTTTTCAAAAGCAGTGGAAAGGTTTTGGACTACATTGTGAACAGACAGGCAGGATGTGAACAGGAATGGTCCACTTATACCTTTGCTATAAGTTTTTAATGTAGGCAAGACAAGAGTCCTTCTCTGGACTTATTGCTTTGTAAATATTGGAATTTCTGGAGAATTTTTATTTGTTTTTCACAAAATTATCTAAAGTGTTAGGTCTAGTTCACAAGTCCTGTTAAAAGAAGGCTTTTTTTCCTTTCCCCTGTCTCTTATCTTTTATGACTACAGGGTGTTAAACTGTGTTCAGGTCCCTGCCTCAAGACAGCTGTGCTTCTTGAGCCTGCCAGCTGGAAGAAAGAGCCCAGAGGCCATTCTAATGATTTGTTTTGCATAAGTGCTACATACATCTTCCTGACATTCTAGATTTGCAGTGATAGATCAGTCACAGTATGTGTGATTTAAGAAAATGTTTTACTTCAGTTCAAATATGAGGTGAATAAACAGATATTTATGTCCTCAGATTTTGAGGTGTACTTCAAAGAAAACTGCCATTCTCAATCAGAGAACTGTAGAGCTTGTGTTTCAACTTCAGGAAAAAGAAATGTTTTTGCCTTTTCTAATTCTGCTTCTCAGCTTTATACAAATGTGGTAGTTTGTGCCCAGGGGGGGCACTTTTGGAAGTAGTGCAGGGGAGGAAGCTCTTAGCAGTTTTCTCTGTGTCTGAC
>VZSE01000362.1:0-65824 GCA_013398275.1 Promerops cafer
AAGCAGGGTCATCCCAGACCACAGTGTATGGACACACACAGATTTTGGGCAATGATGCCACATACTCCCGAAGCAGTCACTGCATGGATGAAAATAAGAAACAAGTGCATAAAGCTTAAGAGATATAAATATTGATTTTTTGCTGCCAATTCCCATTTTCACTGAAGTCCTGCAGCCACTGGAGTTCCTTCCCACCTGGTTGGGCCACATCCTGCGTGTCCTCAGCTGTGCAGGGATCAGGAGAACTCAGTTTGGACAGGGGATGTTGAAAGCAGTAGGGTGATTTCCAAGAGCAGAAAGGTTTCCGCTGCGTTTGGTGGGCTTTGGATGGGATCCTGTGCTCCTGGCATGGTTGAGTCATGGAAAGCAGTCAAGACCCAACCTGTTAGCAGCTTTAAATTGTGGTGGCCCAGCAGAGCAGTGTCCTAGAGTTTAAACTTCTGCAAAAATCTGTAACTTTGTTCTTGAAATTGTAGAAGAATTCAAAGGAAGACCCATAAAAGAGTGTGAATTACTCTGGCAGATCTCCCTGCAGCACTTCCACAAGAATTGTCCAGAGCCGTACTGACAGCAGGAACAGCTCTGAGCTGCAAACAAGCAGAATTAGGTTTGGATGCTCATCCCAGGGAGGGCAGGCATTGGGGGAGTGCTGAGAAAGGGCTGTTTGGAGCTGGGAAAAGGACTCGTGAGAGACATGAGCACGTTAACACCATTCTCTTTCTTCCAGGCATTGAACAGGCAGCAAGAGCCACGTTTTCTTAGGGAGCTGCTCCTGTGCAAGGAGAGAGGCTGTTTGAGAGCCAGAATCTTGGAGCTGCCTCCAGCTCTTCACCCTGCTGGCTGCGCTTTTCCCAGGCATCAAAGGACACTCCATGGCACACCATGGGCTGGTGTAGCCATGCCCTGAAAAAAAAGAAAGCCCTGCCCTGCACAGGGCCTCTGCAGCACCTTATGGACACAAGAGCATGTCCCACCTCCTGCTGTGGCCTCAGGAAAGCCCCTTGTCCCTCCAGTGGGGTGGCACTTGGAGGATGTTACCTTTGGTCAGCAGCAAGAGCAAAACTGAGGATCTGCAAGCAGCTTCCAGCAGACAAAATCAGAGTAAGCCAAGACCTGTAGCTCAAACTCTTTATTAACATGAGATCAGGTGAGATTTAATAGCTCTGTGTTTCCCACTCTCTTTTTCAGAGCTCACTCTGCTCCTAATAAGAATTTACCAAAGCAAAGGGACTGGCCCGGACCTATTCAAGTGAGACAAAATCTCAGTTTGGGGCTGCCTTGCTCTGTGTCAGTAGTATAACATAACACAGAAAACAAAACCTCAGAGCCTGAATTTCCCTCCTGATCTGTTGTGAACCAACAATTTCAGTGCCTCCCTCCAAGGCCAGGGCCCTGGCTGGCACAGAGTGGGGCAGAACTCCCCCACAGCTCCTCCACCCATGGCAAACCTCTGCTCCTGAGAACCACGAGGCAATTTGATTTGTGAGCTGCCAAACCTGGCCTGAGCCCTCAACAGCCACGTTTAAACCCAGACCACCAGCTGACTTCATTTGCTAAGGGACTGGAGCTGGTGCCTCGAAAGGGTTTGACAAGGGGGCTTAGATTTGTTTAACTTTTTAGTAGATCCTTTCTCCCACCTTCCAAAGTCCTCTGCCAGAAAAATAATAACAATACAGAGAAAGAATAAATTTAATAGTGTGGGGGAAGAGAGGCATTAATAAAGAGACGTCTGTAACTTACTGCATGGAAGGACTTGCTCAGTGGCTGGGCTGGCTGGCACAGACTACACTGGGGTAGGGATAGTCCCAATGGAGCATCCCAGACTTCCAGAGCATTTGGACAGGAGCCCAAGAGGCTGCAAACCCCAGGACAGGGGCAGCATCCCAGACAGGCTTTGGTGTTGCCAAGGGCTGGAGCCAGGAACAAGGGACAAGCCCCACAGTGGTACCCACACAACAGAAGAGGAATCTGTCTTAGGAGCAGCACTGGCGGTTTTCTTGAATCCAAATCCCAAAGTTCCAGTGAGACACAGAGTCTATTAATTGAACACCACGGGCTTTTCAGAAATGCCTTGAAATTGTTACTGATAAGGTGTGTGTGTGGCAGGAGGTGGCTGTGGTCCTGTTGTCGTGGTTGCATTGCTCCCCTGCTCCCAGCCCGTGGGGAGGGGGGGTTTCTCCTCTCACCATCACAGAGGTGGATTTGGCCCTGCAGTTCCTAGGAAACAAGCCCTCTCCCCCTCTGAAACTGGTGTTGGGGTAGATTTTTTTTTTTTCAATTTTAAATGTGCGTCGAGGAAGCCAAGTTTCATGGCCATTATTGCAGAGTTAATAACCCTTTGGAGACTGCAGACATGTGTTATATCCATCGTCCCGAGCAGTCACTTGGCTTGCCGCCTGGAAAATGCCAGCATGGGAAGGGTTAACTTGGCCGCTGCTCAGCCTTCTCCCTTCTCTCCAGCCACCCTTCTCTGAACCCGTCCTGTCCTGGTCCTCTCCCCGACCTCACAGGTGCTGCTCCCTTGCCGGGACACTCCGATGCTTTTCCTGCTCTCCCCGCAGCTCCTCCCCTCTCTGCAGCCTCAGGGAATCGGGAATTTCCTCCCTTCCGGGGGCTGCAGAGCTTGGCCAGGCTGGTTGGGCACGGACCTGGCAGGTGCTGCTGTTACCTGTACAAATGACCCCCCAAAGAAGCCGGAGACAGTTTAGTGACAAGTAGGGACCAACAAAAGCTCTTTTGTGACTTCAAACCATCAACCAAATAAACACAAGTCGTTTCAGAGGTGCCAACACTGGTTTTCTTACAGACTGGCTTTACACAACGAGCCAGAGGTTCAATTAAAGCTCTTCTCTGGATCGAGGGTGTTTCAGGCTGTGCTGCTTCATGTTGGACTCACTTCTTACACGTGGTCTCAACGATCTTTAAGGTCTTTTTCAGCCTAAACGACTCTAAGTGGAGTCACCAGCATCGAGTACTGTTCATGCAGCCCTCAGCAGGGGCACTTAGGAAGTTTTTCCTTACAGCAACCTGAATTCTCCCAAGCCTGCAAGAGAAAAGCTCCCTCTGGGACACCTCTCTCAGGTCTGGCTCAAAATGGACAGTCTGTCCAGGAGGTCCTGGGAATAGAAGAGCAGAAAGAAAAGTGACAGTAACCCTGGAGGTGTCCAGGGACAGAGCTGAGCCACCAGCACCTGTGTCCTCAGGGGAGCACGCAGCCTGCTCCAGTTCAGCTAAGACCATGGCAGGAGAGCTGTCCTTGTCTTTCTCCTGGCAGGGAGCTTTATCCACAGGCTGACAGAGGGTTCCTTTTGTCACAGGGAGTTTGCTTTGGCTGAGCTGTGTCTGTCTCACAGTGAGTGCATCACATGAAGTTTTCCCTGAAGATCTTCCCTACAAACACTTCCCCCCCGCCTATCTCCAGGGGGCTCCCAGCTTCACCCAGCTGAAATGGGGAAAAACACCCTGTTCCATAGAATACTGAGAATTGAGAAGAAAAACCATTCCTGTCAGATAGGGGCTGAGAAATGGACCCTTGAAATTCCAGGTGGCTTCAGGTCCAGCTCCATTCCCACCCTGGTGCCACTGCTGTCTGTGCAAAACCTTCCCAGGTAACTTTGGTGCAGATTTGGAGGGATCAGTTTGCAACAGTGTCAGGACCAGAAAATAACTGCACACAGGCCACAGTGGGTGAGAAAAGTCAGGAACATAAAAGAATATACTCCCAGCTGAGCAACACAACTGCAGGGTGCTGGGAGAACCCGCTCCCTCAGGGCG
This sequence comes from Promerops cafer, assembly GCA_013398275.1. Lineage (NCBI taxonomy): Eukaryota > Metazoa > Chordata > Aves > Passeriformes > Nectariniidae > Promerops > Promerops cafer. The sequence continues at coordinate 3,775 of VZSE01000362.1, forward strand.
GGCAGCACTTTGTGTAGAGAAATGAGGAATGTAAGTGCACCACCACCTCCAGCCAGGCCATGCTGGGATTTTCACACAGACAGGACTAGTCCAGGTCAGTTTGGGATCGGGAGGCTGTGCACAGATAGCCATCGGCCGGGCCAGGTCGGTCAGCCACGCGTCACTCCCCAGGCATGCGGGGACAAACGGGCAAAGCAAAGAGCGGCCGTTCTTTGACCCTAAAGTTCAGCCAGCCTTTTTATGAAGTCCAGCGTTGCCACCTCTGATGATGTTATCAGGAACCTGGGAATAGCTGGCACTTTCTTCTGTTATGATTTATGATTTGTTTGGGTTTTTCCTCGCCAGGCCTTGGCTCCTGCAATCATGAGACTGATTTCTCATTTAACTCCATATTTGACCCCCTGATAGGCTGGGAAAGTGAGCTAGGAGTAGCCTAGAGGGTTTTTGCCCAGGAGCAAATGAAGAAGTTCCCAACCATGGGAACTGGTTGTTCTTAAACTTACTGCTTAAGATAATCCTTTCTCAAAAATGATGCTACTGATTCTTTTGTGTGCATGTGTGTGTGTGGAGGCAGAAGCTCTGAATGCTTGGAGCTGACAATGGCAAAGCCCTTCATGCAGGTGCCACCTCCCTGGCACTGGCAATATCCCACATCTGGTGTTCCCCATCTCCTCTCAATCATTTCCCTTTGTGTCCGACACCTGCCTTGGATGAGGATCATCCCCCCAACCCAAATATTTCATATAAGGCTCCTCCTCTGCGTATTCCTCACAGCAGGACACGAGGAGCCAGAGGGGGAGATTTGTAAGCCAAGAAGGTGGTGCGTGGCTTAGAAGAGGTGATGCCAAGGGGATGCACAAGGCACTTCATCCATCTGCATGGATGGCTACTGGAGCCTGGACCAGGTGGTCCAATGCAACTGCACAGACCTAAAGTGGCTCCTCTCTACCATGAAAGTACTAATAAGGGAAACTGCTGACTTAAAACACTCTTAATAATGTTTTCCTATTTCTTTAACACCTCTCTCTTGAGCATTCTCTCCTCCCTTCTCAGCGTCTTGGCCAAATACAGTTGCAAAACAAACAGAAAACTCGATATCCCCAGGAGCAGGGATTGCAGGGTCAGGGGCCCCGTCAGGTGCTGCAGTGGGGGCTCCAAGGTGGGTCACACCACAGGAGCAGCTCTCCTGCAGCCAGCAAGGCCCTTTCCCATCCCTGGAGAGGGGGGCCCCCAACCAGGCGTTGAGTGGGGGGACAAGCCAAGGTGGGAAGGGCTGTCCTCCAGGCACAGGCACTGCTGGGTGGTGGCACAGAGCTGGGGAAGGGCTGTGCCCCAGAGCCAGGCCCCTCTGGTCCCTCAGCCTGGGTCTCTAAAACATCCCTTTTCTCCCGTGGAAGTGAAACAGCCCCAAGCCCGTGTGCTCAGGTGATCATGGCTCTGGACTTTTGCTGTCTAACCCTTCTTTTGTGTCATATTCAAGCTGCTCCCAAGCTGCCCTCAAAGATTTGTCAAACCATTTGAACTTTTACAGAAATTCAGCAAATCAAAACCCACCTTTTCTCCATGTGTAGTGATAGGACCAACACCATTCAGAGCTATTTTCCCCACAGGACCAATCCTTTACTCAAGTTTATGCTGATTTTCCTGGTTGCTCCCATTCTGGATGCAGAGCTGTGCAGAAGCATTACCATAATGCCACTGACAGAAGCTGTGCAGAGTTCACAGCACAGTCTCTCACTGCTTTTAAAAATTCACAACACAGTTTTGTCAGCCTTCTCTTTTTCCTCCCCCTTCTCTTGGGGCTACTCTGCAGTTCCCCCCTTCTGAGCCAGTCAGCCTTTACATTCCCTCCCCATCATCTCCAGCTGAGTCAGTAAATTCCCCATCTCTGTCCCAGGAGCCTTTACTCTGAGCTCCACAGCCTGGAGATGCAAACTGGGACGTTTGGTTGTATGATCATAAAATCATAGAATGGTTTGGGTTGGAAGAAACCTTGAGGATAATCTCGTTCCAGTGCCCTGCCATGGGCAGTGATGACCCCCACTAAATCAGGTAGCTCAGGGCTCCATCAAACCTGGCTTTGGTCAGTTGATATTGTCTGTGTTAGTTGTCTGGCCTGGGGGTCACTTGGAGCACCTTTTTGGGAAAAGAGCCCCACTTTTTGGGCTCTTGGGCTGTCCTGAAGCAGCGAAAGTGTGTTTGTCCTCAGGGGATAAAGGAGCAGGGTGGGCAGGATGTGCTGTGACCACTGCAGGGCCACATCTGTAGCCCTGTGCACTTTGGCAGGTGCTGTTCACCTCACACTCCTCTAAGGGATGGCAAGGGCTGCCTTTTCCTTTTCACAGCCAGCGAGGAAACCCCTCTGCCCACATCAGCACAGTGCTCAGAGTCACTGACATGAGGGTCAGTGCGAGGTCTGGAGGGAGCAACACGCCTGCAGTCTGAAACACATCCTGCTCCTAATCAGCAACAGCCACCAATACCTCATCCCAGTCCATTTGGGGCCAATATTGCCATTTTTTGCAAGGTTGTACAGTGAACCAGGAACAGAGTTGAGATGCTCCTCTGCTGCTGGATCCTCTCTCCCAGCAGAGTGGCAATTGACTTTGGCTTGGCTGCAAGTGCTTGTTCATACCAGCAAAACACCAGTGTCACTCTAGGGCTGTTAGAACTGCCAGCTGTCAGGAATTCTGGGCTGGACACACACAGGAGAGGAGGGGAGATGTGTGTCAGTGAACCTGCTGGCAGGGAGGATCCCCACCAGCCCCATCTGTGAGCTGGGATGGAGGGAACTGTGCTGGCAGCTGGGCACTAGCCCATGGAAACCCTGCATGGAGAGAGCCCTGCAGGCAACACAAAGCTTCAATCTGCAGGGACAGGCAAGGCAATCCAGCTGTCTGCTGGCTCTGAGTGAGAGTCCCAGGGAAGAGCTGGAGTCAGCTGGGAACCACAGACCTTGTCACCCACATCCCACAGCATCCAAACACCTTCTGTCCATCCACAGCCATGGAGAGAGCTCACAGAAAGTTTTCATCCTGCTATCAAAGCAAACCAGATCCCAGCTCTCATAGCTGAGCACAGCCTGACCACGAGGGTTGTGCTAAATGGGACTAAAGCAGCTTGTTTGGACCAACAGGTCCCTTTTTCCTGCTGACACTCATGGGGAGTGTGGGAGTCTGCACCTCATGCTTTAGTGGAGAGCCTGTCTCCTGAGGTGGAATGGCACCATCAGAACAGCACCATTAGAATGGCAGTGTAACCCTCCTTATTCTGAGAGATTTATCATCCTTATTTGCATTACAGACATGAAGGATCTAGATGAGAACAGGACTTCACTTACCACCAGCCACAAACCCTCTGGCTAGAAAAATATGTAGGTTAAAGAGACAATAAGAGAAATTACAGGCAGTAAAGCAGTGTCAGAGCAGATCTAACATCCTTTCTTCTCCAGCCCTGCCCCAGATACACCAGGTACAGCTCTGGTACCAGGAGAGAAGGCAGGACAGTGCTGCACCTACACGGAAAGGGCCAGTGGTGACACCCAGGCAGTTGCCAGCCCTTGGGACACCAGCACACTGGGCTTCTGGACTGGCACCAAACACTTAATCTCATTAAATTTAAGTGGTTTTTTTACCCGACACCTGTTTCACAGTCAGAGACCGATCAAGTGGAAATACCAGCTGCATGAGTTTTGCACCGCAATATTCAACGGAATCTGTTTTCAGGGGCAAAAATACGGACAGCAACGCTCCCCGGAGCCGTGTCCCGACGGGAGCCGTGTCCTGCTATTGCCACCTCGTGGGGCCTCGCAGCAATGACCAGGTCACCAACAGCGTGGTGGCACGGGAGGGGCCCGGGGCGTTCTCATCGCAGCAGGTCCAGCAGCGCTGGGCTCTCCAAAGGCAGCTGCAGCCACAACCAGAGGGAGGCAATTCTCTGTTCACTAAATGCTGTGCGTGCCCTGCAGAATAGTCAGGGTTATAGAACAGTCCTACCCTCAGGCCAAAGGGGACATTGCTACAGAGTCCTGTTCTCTGCTCATCCTTGCAGGATCCAAAGGGATGAAAAAAGCTGCAAACACACAATCGCTACCTGACCTCGCTGCCCTCACAGTAGGGAAATGTATGAGACATTCTTTGGTTGCTGAATAATTCCTCCTCTAAATCAGCAAAGGAACTAGGTAGAATTTGCACGGCCTGATAAGATTTAGCACAACCTGATAAGATTTAGCTCCTGCTTCCCACAGATTCTTATGAAATCCTAGGACTTCTCCTGTTGACAGCCCATGACAACTGAGACACTTACCCATAGGTGCAGTAGGAAGGACTTTTAGCAGCTTTCTCCCACTCTTTGTTGTAGAAAGCAAACACGCAAATCTTCCAGGAGCTCTTCTAGGACTCCTGGGATTTCCAGTCAGCCAGGAAAAGCACAAAACCAGCTCTGAGGTCCAAGGGGGAGTCAGGCTCGCCCAGCAACTGGAGGTGAAGTGTGGGGTCATTGCCACAGCTGCAGGTCTGCTGGGCTCTACTCGTGGCTGCCCTGGCCCAGCCCCAGCCCCAGCCCAGTCCCTCCCTGTCCCCTCACTCACATACTGGGAACCTTGTAAAGGAGCTTTTCCCAGATCCTCCTGCTTTGCTCCTGCCCTGGGAACTCTTTGGTTGGGCTCAGTCCGAAGCTGCTGGTGCTCTGGGAGAAGGAGTTGTCCTGGCTGCAAAGTTCATCTCCGAGTCCAGGCAACGCTGGCTGCTGCTGCTCGGAATGCTGATCCCCGGGACACACAACTACTGTCTTTTTCCTCCTCCTCCTCTTGGGACCTGTTCCTCCTAGTATTGTTACTGCTCTGCTTTGTGATTCTTGGTGATGTCAGTTCTGTTTAAGCCATTTTTGCTCCTGCTTTTCCCTCTGCTCCCTTCTCTCCCCTGGCTCAGCAGCCCTCTCCTGCTGCACCCACATGCTGAGGCAGTTGTGACAACCACGGCTCCTATTTCGCCTCTTCCTGGTAAATTTGGCCTTTGATTGCAGGCTTAGGCATCAGTGACCCAGGCATGGCTCAGATCTGAGCAGGCAGGGGACAGGAAGCAGAGTGATCACTGGAAGTGAGGATTCTGCCTTAAAAAGGGGAGGACTGCTTTCCCAGGAATGCCTTTCAAAGGATACATGCCCAGCTTGGGAAGAGGCAGAGCTGTGCTCAGGTGAGCATCCTGCAAACAGAAATACTCGTTTTCCAGGAGGATTTTGCCCTGGGCTATAGGAAGAGGAACCCCTGGGGCTGTGCCCTGCTCCTGATGGCTGGAGAATGCAGTGCCATGCTGTCCTTGTTGTAACTGGTCACGAGATCTGGGTCTAATTCTCACCAGTATCATGGGAAAAACTCCTGCGAATTTCAGTGGAAATTTAATCACTTATTTCCCTGCTCAACTTTAACTTCTTTTAGACCAGCTTCTTTTGTGGTAGGAAAAATATGGACTTTTCACCACCTGAAACAACTGCCTGGGACCTGTTTCTTCCCACCCGGCTCAAAACAGAGCTCCATGGCTACAAGGCCATGCTTCTTGCACTTCAAAGTCACTGTGGAGAGGGTTTATACTTGTTATTCCACTTAATGTTTCTGACTTTGAAATGATTATGGGGTCTCCTCTGAATGCTTTATGGGGTAACAAAACTCAAAAGAATAGGGCTTACTCCAGCTGAGTAAATAGAAGCTATTTTCATAAATCTTCAGACTATTGGAACATCAACAACATTATCCTATGTGGGTTGTAATGACCTTGTGTTTGCAGATTCATGTGTTAAAGCTCAGGCTTGTGCTTTCAGCCTTGTCTTCTATTATGGTAGAAACTTCAGGTAGCCCCAGAGAGGGTTCTCCAGTCAATAACCTCTCAGAGCCTCACTTGAAGCTCTGTAGCCAGCCTGGGTGGAGATCACACTGCTTTGATCACCCCCTTTTCCCTGGAGGGAGCCCATCAAACCTGGAGAACCAGGAACAATAATTCCCAGGGATCTGGAGTGAAATCAGCTCCCAGGTACGTTCGTGGCTCAAGTGCTGCTCCACACCAAAGGTTGCCAGCTCTGGGGCAGCCGACAGCCCCGGACCTGCTCTGGAGCTCTCACACCTGGGCTGCGTCCGTGTGCTCAGCATGGACTCTCATTCCTGGTGATCTGCTGCTCCTCCAACCCACAGCTGGGGGAAGTGCCTGTGGAGATGGTGTTTTTCTTCCAAATTCAGCAACTTTTTTTTTTTATTCTTCACAGTTTGCAAGTTGTTTGTAGCCAAAACTCACACAGCCCTGCTCGGTTTGTTTTCCATTGACTTTATTCTTACTCATAAGCTTAAATAAAAAGCTCTGCTAATAAAACCAAAGTGTTCAGGTACAGTTCATTATTTGGGCTGAAACACCTTCCCTTCTGTTTGATTGCCCATGGGAAGAGATGGTAAGTCAGAACCTCTGCAATCTCCCCAACCAGGGAGGCAGAAATGGAAAGAAGAAATATGGAGCAGTTTTTCTGTTGATACAAATGAGCACAGCTCCCTTGTTTTCTCTAGAGCTTTCCTGCTTTTGCCAGCTGAAGATCCACGTCTGAACTGTCTCACAGGTGCTTGTGATGAGCCACTGATAATCCCACAACAACCCGCTGGGCAGTAGCACCTCAGTCCCAACACACAGAACTTCCTAGGCAACCCTCATGTGCACCTCAAAACCCATCTGGGTAGAGATACAAACAGGTGTAACACTCCTGGTGTACTCAGGAGCACTGCAAGTACTTTAATCAAAGCATAAACCTTGAATAGTACAAAGGATGGGTGATGCCCCCATTAATTTTGCTTCCTCTCCATTTGTTAATTGTTCAGAAAAACACAAGTTCATTTACAGACATTGCTGTTAGGTCTTGTGAAGGTTGTGGGTTATCCAGCTTTTTCCAAGCAATAGAAAAACTTGGAAGAGTAAGGAATTATTTCCTGAACTAATGATGTTCCTGTTGAAAAGCTTGGAGGGAATGGAAAGCAGAGAGGAGGACGCTGCAAGGCAGAGAAAACAAGGAAATCCTTACCTAGACACCTGTTTTTAAAAAATATTTATTTGTAGTGTGTATTTCAACTGACCAAAGTCAGTGGCACTAAGAACAAAAAAAAAGATAATTATACCAAATAACATGAATTGACAAAATGAGTTCTGTGGAGTAAAGGAGATCTGTAAACCCAGTCCAGAGCAGGCTGGTAAATCTAAATATGACACAAGTACAGAGGAAGCAGAGTACACACGGACAGGAATATCCGAACTAAATCCAGAGAAATTAAACGGAACACAAGAGTTTCCCCTGAGTCTTATGGACTAAGATTTGATTTTCAGTCTATAGCTCTATCAGAAATATTTTGGCATGGTCAAAGTGACACAGCAAAGCCAGATGCACAGTGCCAACTCATTGAACCAGGACACACCCTGTGAAATGGTAAAAAGAAAATGTTAGAGTCTATCTGTGCTCCCATACACATCTAGAGTTGTTCTGCACCTGCACTTTGAGACTCTTTGCACAACAAGATTATAAAAATGTTGAATCTTCATTGCATTGCATTGAATAGACTGAAAATCTTGAAGCACCGTGACATAAATTTCTTTAGCAGAAATTGTGCCCCCCTGACCTCAGCTTCTTGTTTCTAAGTTTCCATCAGTAAAAAGGGGGAAATTAAATGCACATAACTCCAGGAATGACCAATCTGATGTTAAGAGGGGACGCTGACAGCCCATTCCCACTTCTTTCTGTGCTGTGGGTATTTATTACCAGGACCTAGTTGTTTACATTCAGAATTTTTAGGTCTAATCACCTTGGTTGCCCATGACAGTAATCCCTGGAAAGGGCCCTCCATGGCCTGCCTGCCTTCCACCCCCTCCCACTGCAACGTTATTTGGTTGTTCACTGTTCCCAGACTTAATCTTCACCTTCAGGATGTTACTTTCTTCCATATTCTTCTGTACTCACCCAAGATTTGCCTCAAAGTTTTATATCTGAGTGTATTTATCTACCTTTTGTTCTTCCTTTAAGATCTCAGTTTCACATCAACTTAGAACAACAGTTCTTGCAATTAGGTTGGATAACTGCAGTCCAAAATCTTTCCTAGGCAAGACTCCAATACAGTTTAATTGGCTTCAGTGGGAGGCTTGTCCTGAGTAGGAAAGGCAAGTTTTGGCCTCAAGGAGACTATAAATTCCAGTTTAAAAATCAGTAGTTGTTCAGAGGCTCATTCCTGTGACAACATCATTCTTTGTGTTTCCTTTCCTAAATTCCTCTCCTAGTCATAGGAGGAAAGCTTCTGGCACCAAAATCAAATGATAATACCCTGGCCACCTCCCAAAACCCCGTTCCATCTCGAAGAAAGCACCGTTGTCTCTCCCAAGGGAGTGTAAATCCTCCAAGACGCCGGATTTCCACGTTTTGTTAGGAAAGTGTTTTTCATGCAGGCAATAAACGGGCCCCGATAAGAACTGTGCTCCTGCCAAACTCTCCAGTTGCTTTACATGTTGCCATCAGTGCTTTCACTCCCCATACTCCCCCCTGCAGTATTTAAGGTGTACTCCTCATCCATGCAGGAAGGGCACTGGTGGCCAAAGGCTGCTGAGGGGTTCTGCCCACTCAGCCCAAGTGGCACCACTGAACTACAAGCACTGGGACAGGGGTCCTTTTCCACCACCACACATCTCCCCTCCTTCTCAGAAGCTGTTGGCCATGCTCCTTCCTCAGTGTAATTCCCTTTGTGGTAAAACATGCACATTTGGGTCCAAAATGGTCCAAAATACAAGTAAAAAATTAGACACTAAAAAAAGCCTCTGTAACAAAGCTCTCCTACAGCTTCTTGTAACTGCATGAAACACACTTCTTTCTTCATATCTGAGATCCCAAACATTTCCCATTCTTTCAATGCTTCAGTCACTGAATTACATCCCTCTTGCCAAGGAAATATTGGGAACACAAATCAGTCCTGTAGCGCTTCCCGTAGGTCACCAATTCCCGCCGGAGGGGAACGGAGCCGTTCTGAACCCAACGCTCTGCACTGAGGCTGCTCTAGGAGTGGTCCCCTGGCCTCTATCAAACTACTGGATTTAGCTCCCCAGATGATCTCAGCTACTGTAGAACCACAGGCAGAGCCTCTCGCCTCCCAGACTTACGACACAAATCCTTTATGACCCTGTGAGCTAATGCAGAGGGAAATGGGACTGGTACCACCCTGTTTACAAGGCCCGGGCTCTCCATGGAGAGCTCTGGGACTGAAAATGCTGCTGCAGCCCCACGTGTGTGAGAACAGAAGTGCAAATTTAGGATAGAGGCACTTTGGGTAAGAGGAGCTGTTGCTCACTGGTTACAGCATAAACAGCAGCATGTGGCTGAAGTCACATACATCCAAGTTTGGGTCTTGCTGATGTGATTCCCCATTTTATAAGAGAGCAGAGATGGAAATACAGATGCTGGGATCAAATGAACCCACAGCAGTGACAGTGTGACATCCTGTGCCAGTCCTGTGCTCCCCAGTGCCCAGGCACCTGCAGTGAACACTGCAGAACCACAAATCAGAGCTTGGTGGCCTCACTCCAGAGAAGGCAGTATCCAAAACCGTGAGACAAGGTCACAGCAAGGGGATGGATGAGGTTTGGTTTTAACTTTCTGGTCTGAAGATAAGCAAGAGCAGAGGGTGTTGGGCAGTTTTGAAGACAGATAAGTGCACAAGAAGCTGTGAAAAGACCCAATCTCCATTTCCCCTCTTCTCTCCCCTCTGCACCTTCTGTTCTAACACTGGGCCAAAATGACTGAATGACATTTGAGAAGCCTGGAGCTCAGTGGAGAACTGGGGCTGAGTTTTGCTGTTTTAACAGTAACTTCCTTGACACAATATTTCTGCTATCTATCACTTCAGAGAAAGACTATATTTCTACACTGAAGCCAACCCTTCACAGACAAGTAATTTGAATTCCTCCATGTTCACTTCCTCTGGCCTCCAGGAAATGAATATAACTCAGAAAAAAAACCATTTTGATGAGGGTTTAAACTGAAAAGTAAAGATAAAATGCCAGCCACTGTACAGCACTGTCAATTTTTTCCCACATCGACTAATTCTGGTTCCTAATGGAGTTCACACTACCTACCTACCACAAAACATCTGTGATTTAAATTGTTTCATGAAACATATCTTAGATTGAAAAACAACATTAGAGTCAACGGGACACTAAATTACTTGACTCTCTTGAGCTTTGCCCTAGTGGAGCACTGTCAGTCAGCGTGTCCAAACATCTTTCCGCACACTCCGCAACGATTCCGAAAGTGGGTCATTAACACATTTTGTCATGTTATGCAATTTCCCCCTCCCCTCTAAACCGGGCTTTTTTCCAGGTCCAGTAGCCAACAACAAATCAATCACAGTCTCTCACAAGCCTTTTGACTTAAATCCTGTCCTGTAGGTTGGGCTAAAACCAGAGCAGGAATCACTGCAGGAGGTGAGGCAGGACAGGGCTAGTGGTGACTGCTGCTTAGGAGGTGTTTGCTTGACCCACTGCTGTTCTTGCTGCTGCTCTTTGGCGACTCCTCTTCAGTGTCTGTAACAGAATCTTCCTCCTCTTCATCACTCCGATCATCTTTCAAGTCCTAGGGAGAAGAAAGCACTGTGAACATATTCTACTGCCCCCCAGAAACACACCCTGCCCCCAAAGTGGAGGCTGACATCCAAGGGGAGATCAATTAACACCACCCTAATTTTGCAGAAGCCAATGTTCTTTAGACAAAACTGCTTCCATGACCTCGGCCCAGCCACTTGACCTCTTCTTGTTCATTTCTGCTTTTCCCTGTAAAGTGTGACTATTAATCCCTGGGTGCTGTGGGATTAATTAACAGCTGTGAAGTGCAGGGAAGATGAAAAGAATATTGTTTAAAAGCTAAATATGATGAATACCCTCATCCAAACACAGGAGCTGAGAGGCTGCCTGCTTCTGACAGGTGTAAACTAAACACTGATGAGTTGTGCCAGCATCTCCTGGCACCAACTTTGCTCAAAGACACTTGCTGACCTTAAAATGCTCCTTCCTGCTCAGTGGTGTACACAGCACATCAACACTGGCACAGGGGAGGCTGTGTCTGTACAGCTGTTGTGCATCCTGGGTTTATCACCCTGCTAAGGGAACTGCCCAGGAGGAGAATGCCCATGAGCAGGGATGGAAGGGGCCAGTGAGGCAGCCTGCCTTCAGGAAAATCCCTCCCCAGCTCCATAGGGACAGTTCCTAGCATTTGGCAATCATGTTTCATCCCAGGTAGTCAAAAATGGAAACATTTTTGACTGTTTCTACCACACAGAGGAAAGTGTTTCATCTACCCCGTGTTTCAAGGAGAGGTGAGACCACGCTGTGCTGTTTGTTGCAGTGCATAAAATACACCATTAGTCTCCTATTTCTCAACTCCTGCCATAACCCAGGGCCCTACCACGTGTTCAGAAGTTTGTTTCAAACAATCGAGGCTTCAGCATTAAACCCAAACACCTCTATTTTCCCTTCAGTGCAACAAGCTCACAAGAGCAGCACCTCCCTGGAAGACTTTCCACACCAGTGGCAGACCTGCTCCACAGACTCAGGGCAGGATGCTCTAGTGAGAGATGCTGTACATCCAGAAAACACTTCCTTCTTCCTGATTCCTGAGAACAGGCACCACTTTTTGTCTTTTTGTACTGCAGGATGCTGGGGCTTCTCCTCATGACAGAGCTCTGCCTCCTGAGCCCTGTGCCGGAGCTGGCAGGAACTCAGCACAGACAATCCCCTGCCTGCACAGCCACACTGGGACCACTCCATCGTGGATAACTCTGCTCTCATCTGGACCTCAGCTGCACAGGCAGAGCCTGCTCGATCTCCCTGTGATGTGCCAAGGTCAGAGCAGTGACGCAGAGAGGAGAAACCAGGGTTGTTCCTGCCCCTCCTGTCTCTGCTCTTGGAATAAACCAACAATTCCACTTCCTTAGCGTGCTGCTCTGAGGTCTTTCTTAAGCACCAAATTCATACAGAGAAAATAAATAACAGCCCAGTAATAACTCATCCAATTGCAATCTCATATCCCTTTATATATTACACTCCTAGTAAAAGGTATAGGGCTAGAAAGCAAATTAAAGCCTGAGCTCTGGCTCATCACAAACTATAAACTTCCTGGAGATTTTCTTTTGCTTTTTCCCTAACAACTTACAAAGGGTATCAAAACAAACAAATCTTACTGTAAATACTGTAAAATAAACTTGGCATCTCATCAGTTAGAGAAAAGGCAAGACAGCCTTTCCCACACAATTTATGAGGTTCTGGCTCTTTCAGATCACCTCACTCCCTCCTGGTATTTTTGCCATTTGTATTTGCAGTAAAAGACAAATGCTGAGGGGGTGGGGGGAAGGTTGTTGCTTTTCTGCCACCAGAAATGTTTCAGGAAGAAAAGCAAACTAATCCTAAGCAGTGTCTGATGCCAAATCCACTGCACTCCCTGGAAGTGCTCTCATCTCCCTGAGGCTGCACCGTGGGCAGTGTCAGGGAGCAGCACTTTGGGGCTCATTGGGAATAATGTCAGGGAAGTTTGTGGTATTTCATTTGGAGTCCCTCCTTGTGCTGCACACAAGTTGCTGGTGCTCAAGCTTGTGCTTAAGAACAGCTGGCAAACTGCTCTGCTTTGAATGATGGCCAGTATGTGATATTGATTGCTGCTTCCTATAGGAATGAGCTGGCATTTCCAGCATGGAACTGGAAACTCAGAGTTGGCTTCCCAGTTTTAATGCTGTCAAGCTGGATGCTCTGATTAAAGGCACTATATGTAGTAATTAAAAAACATGTCATGTTTTTTCCAGCCCACTGTAAATCCCTGCCTTTGAGAGAACATCTTACAGATTTCAAAGAAGCAGAATTAAATTTCTTTATATTCTGAAGTAATCACTGCAAATTTTCTTAATTCTGGGAAAGAGTGTTACTTCTGAAATCCTGATATTAATCAAGAAAAAATGCTGCTAAATCAAATCTAATTTTTATTATATTTTGTAATAATAAACTTGCTTCCTGACCAAGTGCCTCTACAAATTCCTGCTTTAGGAGAGTCTGGCTGTTTTTGTCTGGCTTGTTTAAGTGACAGAACTTGAAATAGCAATAGCTTCATCTGTGACTGGAAATCCAAACAAACCTGTCTTTGCAAACTGTTTAACAGACCATTATAAATATATTAGGATATCCTAATTGAAGTTTGTGCCTCTTAACTTTGACCTTCTAATAATAACAAAAATTTTAACATTTCTGGGATTTTCCCCGCTTTAATACCAAGATGTTTTCTCTGAGCCCCTCACATCATATATTATACTCATGTTTTCCAGCTCAAAGGCTCTGCTCTGACTGTCCCTGAGCAGCAGCAGATGAATATACTATCAGGAACACAAGAGCTGGCAAACTGTAAATACCACAGCTGAGGCTATCATTAATACTCAATGCTTTAGTTTAATGGCATCAACTGCATTTATTATACTTCAGCTGGTTTTGGGTAACAGACAAAATGGATGTGTACATTTTCTGTTCTGGATGACTAACCAATTTAATCTTTCTAAATGGATGAATGGTTTCAAGGTTTATGAGAAGCAACACTAATGCTATAAAGTCTGCAAGAGAGCCATTTGTAGTGAAGCCAAAGCTACAAACTTTTATAATCTTTTTTCCTTTTGTTTAACCCTTCCACCTGCTGCTCAGTCTGCCTCTTTTAGTTAAATGAACCGTATTTGTTAAGGTAGTTTTGGCTTCTTGCATTTCACTGTTGTTAGAGTATGTATCATGGAAGTCTTTAGCACTACATGAACAGTAAAGGACCTTCTAAGGGTCCTGGAAAAAAAGAGTTTCACCTGGAAAAAAGAGTTCTCAAAGTTAAGAGATGAACAAAAGTCATGGGCCACCTCTCTTGTACGCAGAAAAATACTGCTCAAATCTCCATCTCTAAACTAACTGAGAATTCACTCCTAATTGTACAGGTTTGTCTCTCAATAAAGCACTCAGAGATCACTTCCCTCTCACAAGCCCTTGGCCCTGCGCTGTGCCACAGCTGAGAGCAGCAGAAGGACCTGGCTGTGCTGACAACTGATGGAAGCATTGCTTCCCTGTCCCCTGGGCTGGTGACACCACGGGCACCTCACTGCTGAAGTGGGGCTGGCAGTCACCACCCTTCCCTCCTGCCCCCCTTTACTGGGACCGTGGCATCTTTGCCCAGTGCACGCTGAGGTCACGCTGCAGCCACGGCTCCGTATCTGCCACTGCAGGGTAGCTCAGTGGAAAGTGTAAGAGCAGAGGGAAAGACAGTGCCAGGCACCATTAAAAAGGCAAAAAAATATTGTAGCAACGTGGATTGATCCTACAAACAGAGAGGAAACCTTAGCAACGTGCCTCTGCTTTCCCAGAAGGGGAAGGGCCCTTGCTAGCAAATGCCAGCTCCCTGTGAGGGTGGGGAGGGCTGGCACAGGGTGCCCAGAGCAGCTGTGTGTGGATCCCTGCAAGCGTCCACAGCCAGACTGGACAGGGCTCGGACAGCCTGGGACAGTGGGAGGGTCCCTGCCATGGCAGGGGGTGGGATGGGATGGGCTTTAAGGTCCTTTCCAACCCAAACCATTCCATGATTCCAACTGTGCCCATGTGAGGGGTGGGAGGTGTTCCAGGCCTAACTCACCTGGTGGGATCTACACTGATGCCAGGCTTCTCAGCAGCATAAGAAGATTTCCACTGGGCCTCGACTGGACAAGACTAGAACCAATTAATTTTTTGGGCTAAGCATAGTTTACATCCACACAGTTAACTGCATTTCTCCTACCAAGTACTGATGTATCAAAACAATTCAGAGCTGATTCCAGAATTTTGTTTTCTGATCTGTTGAAATTTAGATTTTTAGGCTTTCAAATACTTATACTTAATGTTTAGTTGGAATTTTCTGACTCTCAAATGTATCTCCTATTAAAATCAGAACCTTCTACCTTAATTCTACCTTAAAAATACATTCATTTAAACATCCACAAACACATTGACTGGATCTTGATTTTTCAATGTAAAGACAGTAAATTCCACAGCACCTGCACATATGGAAACAGCTTGAAGTACAAAGATGAAAGCTATTAGTCAGGTCAGCAACCATTGCCTCAAATAAAAGAGATAATAAACAAGAGAGATTATAAAAAGTCGGTCCAAATAGATAGAAGGGGGTACTTTTCTAACAAATAATACTATAAAGTTGATGAATCTTTGAATTCAACATGTTGAATTCAACATCAATAATTCAACTCAGCTGACATATGACTTAATAAGTCTTTACTTTCCTATTGAGACTAAGCAATATACATTTGGATTCAAGCAAACTCTTCTGTATTTCCAGCCTGGAAGATTTTATTGGAAAACATATTTCCCTTTTCAGCTCATACACACCAGATAACATAAATAATGTTTATCTTCCATGGAAGATGCACAGTTGGACTCTGCTTTCTGCAGCTTTTAAATGAAGATGCAGACTAAGTTAATGGTATTGGACATCTTGTGGCAAAAAGTCCTCTTATTTAATCTGTCTCTTCTATGCAATACCCATTCCCCAAGCTTTCCACTGACAGTTTTTGGAGAGAACTCAAAGAAGACTTGTAAAAAACAAATTAAAAATCCCACTAATTCCACAACTATTGAAAAGAACAGCCTTATAAACCTAGATGTTGCTACTAGGACATGTCCCTGATTGTGACTGACGGGATAAATTTAACCCCAAGAAAACCTCACAGGTGGTGTCACTCAGCACAGCACAGCTGGAACTGGGGCTGGAATGCCCCGAGTGCTCTGAAGAACTCAGTCATTGTGAGCAGCTAATCAGGCTCTAGAGGCTGCAGGGAGTCTGCCGGCCGAGTTACTGAAATGCACTGCCCCGAGCGGCCTGCGGGGCTTTGCGATAATGTCAAAACCCCAGGAGGCACCGAGTGAGTCATAATGTCCCACTGCTTTTTGAATTAGTCCAATTTTAAGTCCACAGTTGGCAAAAAAACAAAGAACAATATAATAGGCATTTGATGCTGTTCTCTATAGTGAACTTTTTTTTACCCTAGGACAGAACTCGCTTTAAGCCAAGGAGCTCAGTGGTATGAACTTTTATCAGAACACGCACTTTTACTCCTTAGAAATGCTGTTTTGGCTACGAAACAGCTGATCAGACACTCGTGCTGTTCTCACTGAGGTATGATACTGCACTCAATGTTTTGAAACAACACAGCTGCTAAAGGGTATTCCTGCAGAAGCCTTGCAGCACTGAGGACTGAGACCACAACGCACAGGTATGTGACAGGCACTTCTGTCCAGCAGGGACATTTCTCTGCATCCTTAGAGACCATTCCATTCCTGTTGTGATGCACCTAAACTTTATATCCACACTTAAACACCAATCTCCTTTCCAGTTGCATACCTAACAGATAATGGTTTTTTCCTGTATTCATATCACAACACCCAAAATCCATCCTGTCCTTGTAACCACCCTGATATCAAGGCTGGGTATGGGATACTTTAAGTAGCACCCAGGGGACAAAGTTTTATGCAGTTTCCTTACGGAGCCAAATGATTCAGAGATGGGGGCACCACTCCTCCTCCACTGGCTACAGAGGGATCCTGGAAGTTGTGGTGGGCACAGCTTAAGTTACCCAAGACAAATCCCACCCTGAAGCTGCTTCACTGCCTGCTCAGGCTGCCTTCTGTGCTTCCTGCAGTGTCCTGTGCCTGATCAAAACTCACTACAATTGTCTTACAGAGGACAAACTGCTCCTGTAAAGGATTTCCTCCCTTCTCGACATGTAATTAAGATTATGGAGCACTCCTAGGTCCTCCTAGGGAAATATTTTCTTTAAATACAAGACAGAACAACTTTCTTTCTCAATTGATATTAACCTATCATTAACTAGCTTTATTTCAATCTTTTTTAAAAATTGATTCACCAGATTGCAGTTCAGTAACTCCCTCTGAAAATATAAGAATTATTCACCTCATAACAGTCACAATTCAAATCTCTGCAGAATATATTAAAAATAGTAAATGAAGGCATCAAAAGTTCTGTAAAGGCTTAGGGTTCGCTCTGTGAATTGATTTTTGGCAATAGAAAAAATAAATACATATGCACACTATTACACATATATAATTTTTATATAGCTGTATATATAAAACTAGCAAGAAATGGAACATTTCATAAAGATCCTGCTAGAAAATTAAAAGATACAAGCAGTTAAAATGAGAAGCCAGCAAACCTGTCAGCAAATGCCCTTCTGTGAAAAGCAAGGTAAAGCAATTAATTTTAGGGCAAAAACTTGACCAGCATTTGTCTTTCCTCTGAATTAGGAACTTGCACATCAAAAGAACCATTTGGAGGGGGGGGTTACTACAAGTGGAGTTGCCTTGTGCCAGGGAACAGGCAGAGAGGGGCGGGGGTGCTTGTTTGGCCAGGTCCATTGCTGGTGAAAAGTGACACAACCCCATTGAGCCACGCTCATTCCTGCCAGCTGAGAGCCTGGCCCTGGCTCAGCCCTCAGCAATGGCCAGGCCAGGCAGCCTCAGGATTGCAGGGAGGGTTTCTACTCTTAGGTCATCTGCAGCTCCTACTCAAG
The DNA here is from genome assembly GCA_013398275.1 of Promerops cafer. Lineage (NCBI taxonomy): Eukaryota > Metazoa > Chordata > Aves > Passeriformes > Nectariniidae > Promerops > Promerops cafer. The sequence goes on from VZSE01000362.1 coordinate 21,410, forward strand.
TCAAGCTCAGCCACTTTGGAAGGAGCAGACTTTTATTGCAGCACCTCAGAGCTGTTTATGGCTCTGCCAACGTGGGACAGGCAAAGGGAGCATCCACACCCCCAATTTGCTGGACTCTGGCCCGGGGACTGAGGCTGCTCCTGCACAGTCCTGTGTGTGCACAGCAGGGCTCTGGAAGGGGACTTTGCCCCAGTGCTCCCACCCCAGCACACCTTCACCACCCAGCTATTACAATCAAATGCTCACAATGTATTTTCTGTGGTTTCTCATTAGTTCATTCCTCCACAATGGTCATAACAGCCTTTAACCCAGGTTTTCAAAGCTTTACCTGATTTTTATATAATGTTCAAGTGAAAAATGTTGTGGAATTATGGGCATTCTAAGCAGAGTTTATTAAAAAAATAATTATAAAAAATCCAGCAAAGAACATTGTTGCTGTATTGAAACCTGAGAAGTATATTTTAGTGTGTGGTGTAACATACAATCCACTAAGCATATATAACAACTCCCTGGAAGTCACTGCTCAGCTGCTGACCCTGTTCAGAATCTGGAGTAAATGTAAAGATTTAAACAGAAATCTGCCTTTTACCTCCCAGTGCCAGGAAAACTGGTTGAGGCCCCAGAGACCAAAGAGTGCTCTTGGACTGGCACAGTGGAGAAGAACTGGAGGCTTTTCCTCTTTCACAGGCTCTGTTGGGCTGCACACTGACAATATCCATGGCTGGGGGCAGCCTTGACTCCACATCCCTGCAAGGGCAGGCCTCCAGGGCTCCTCAGCTTCTCTGCTCCGTGCCTCTCACTGTAAGTACCAGCCAGCAAACTCAAACTCTTGTATGCTCCTTCTGCCTGCCTCCCACCCTCCTCCCTCAGATTAATTTGGCAGCATCAAGTGAGACACACAGCCAGGCTTTGGGTTGAACTAGATTGCTGGAGCAGAATGGGAAATATGCAGATGAAAGAAAGTCATAACAGGAAGTAATTTCCCTTTACTAGGGCACGAGCCTCCACGCTGCTGACCTGGCTGGCTAAGTCCCATCTCCAGGCTATTAAAGAACTCATGTCCCCAGGGCAATCATTTTAACCAACTGGGAAGGCTCCCAGATTGACTGGTTTTCATGTCTAAGAGGGAAAGCTTTCATCTGGCCTATTTTGTTCCCCTAGTAAGCCATCCTCATGAGAAAATCTGCTATATTCATCTGTTGAGAACCAACCACTTCGACTTCTCCACAACCTGTTCTCCTTTAAAATGGAGAAAAAGCAACCCCTACTAATCTAGTTCAACCTATCTTATGTTTGTGCTAACCCTCCACTGAGAGAACTCAAACTCCAAAGCAGAACTGGCCCTTCCCAGTCTAGAAGGGAACAACAAAATATCCAGGAAAAGCTTTTCCACGACTTCCCAGTTCCAGTCATGAAAATGTAATTCACTAGACTATCATTATGCTCTAAAATGTATTGCTGCTTTTAAAACAGCCACTTGGAATCAAGGCAACTGCACCTCTAGGTCTGTTTTACCAGCACCCCAACTGCCACTGGGCAGCACAGGCCTGACAAAACACATAAGTAAAAGAAAACAAAATCTTATGTGCCATTAGGTTGGGAAATAAACCCCGTCCTTTGTTTAACTCCTGTAGTATGGCATTTTTCTGAGGGAAATGACTTCTCACTGTATGTGCTAATTCTCATTAAATTTCAATTTGTTTGATGCAAGCAGATCAAGCATTAAAAAAAGTAAGAGAAAAATGCTGCAGTAGAAAGATGCTGTCTGGGAACAGCAGAAGTATCATAACAAGCACTTCACAGCTCTCATTTCAACCCAAAATAGTATTTTCTTATCATTTTCAGTTTCCCCTACTCTGTTTTTAGTGCTTCTTTGAACACTAACTCTCACTGTTGCCTTGGGAATTTGGGCCAAATAAGGAATGAACAAACCATGGACAAGGATACACCCAACCGGCCTTTGAAAAGTTTACCAAGTACAAAATGCCAAAGGAATATTGAACATGGACAGGTTTTTAAAGAGTGACAAGTCAAAACCCTGATCTACAGCAGTGCAGGGTCTTTTCTGCTTCAGGAAGAGGAAAGAACCACAGTGAATCCAAGAAAACTGCTGCTGACGACTCCTAAATAACAGCAGCCATTAGTGAGCAGCTCATTGAGTTCCTTGAAGGTGGTCTGATGGTGGCAAAACAATTACAAGAGCAGGAAAACCTATTCCTGGACACATTACAGTCTGTCAGAAACCTGCCATTACCCTCCACTGATGGACTTTGCATCAGCCCTGAAGTATCTGAGACATGTGGACATCATGCCCATTTCCTACAACTTACACATATTTTTCAAGACTTAAAGCACCATAGTCTCAAAACCTTAACTCAGTGTGTAATGGGTTTAACATATATTTTACATCTTAATTTGCCATAATAATGTGGCTACAAGCTGCTGTCATTCACTCCCTTTTTCTGACCTTGGAAATAAAATGTTTAATCTCCACGGGATTTTCCTGGCGAGATGTTTTAAATCAGTGCATATGTACATACTTCTCTATATGCTTTTTCAATTTTCCTAAAATATTCTCATATGTGCAGACATGATGACTAGACATGTTTCAGTGGTGCTTGAAACTTGATACAAGTGGGTAATTTAACCATGTAATTGAACAATATTACAGAAACACACGGAGTTTCCTAGCAACAAAAGGCCTTGGACATCAAGATGGCAGCCAGCAGCTAACATTGCAATTGCCTGACCTAACTTGAAAAGAAATTACACTGAAGAATGTCCTCCTTCCTCCCAAAGCAGAACTGGTACATGGCTACAGGTCTGACCTCAAAGGGCTTTTCTTACAGGCCTTACTCATACACAAGGTCACAAATGTCACATGAGAAAGGACATTCAGGGAACATTTGTATTTTCCAGAGGTAAGAATAATGGATTTGAAAAAAATTCTGTACTCTCAAGTTTACCACTATGGAAAATAAAAAGTTTCTTGTGAAGTAGCTGAGTACAGCTGAGCTTGAGGATGGAGAACTCCCCCTTGTTAGAGCATTCCCAGAGCGCCAAGGGCAAGGTGGCACAAGTCCTGTGAGCCTGGAGGCCACCAGGGCTGCTCTGTGCCACCAGTCCCTGTGCCAGAGAGTCCCATGGCTGGGAAAACAGGACACAGAGGGATGGCAGAAGATCATCCCCCTTCTTTCCTTTTTCCTTCATTTCCCTCATTTTCATTTTCAGCCATCTCTCGCAGCAGTATTTGGGAGGAGCAAAACCTCAAGATTTTTAGTGCAAGTTCTTTTTTGCTGAAGCAAGTCAGTTGGCTGAGCAGCTGTCCCAGAGGGCTGAGGATAACTGTCCCCTCTATTGGTGCAGGGGGGAGGTGACAGCTGAGATGAAGAGCTTCTGACCAGCCACTCTCAGTCAAAAGCCATCTTCTCCTCAGGGGAGAGCACAGAAGAAGCCACCAACTCTCAAGGCTGCAGTGACCCCAAAACTCCAGCATCAAGGCACAAGAGGGCACTGAAAAAATTCCTTACACCCTTCTATGCTCAGAGCTTCCTTCAGTTAAACAACAACAGAAGTTCTACTCCCAGTTACACCATGACTTCATTTTTCCAGCTGAAATAGCTAACTGTTGCTTCAAGAAAAATAGCAAAAATTGCTAAGTTTTCATTCAGAAAACAGGCACTCTTGGGCAGAGAAACAAAGCCCTTCTAACACCAGGATGATGGTCTACTGGTATTTCCCTAAAATAGCAGCAGCTATTTGTGTGCAGCATGCCTATAACAAAGATGTTGGTATAAAAACGCTGCCTTGCCAACACCGTTCTTCTCAACGCTGCCTTTCCAGCTCTGGAGGCACTGGCTGCTTTCACAGCCAAGTTTGCCACTGCTATGGAAAACAGGCTGCACATGCAAGCCAGCTGAAGTCATCCAGACTGAAAAGGGCCCAGGCTGCTGCTGCTACCACTGTAAAAATGTTATTTGGAAACCATCTTCTCAGAGAGCTGTATAAGGAATCAAAAATCCGTGGTAGGGATGCAGGCTTGGTGCTTTCCCATTTTTTAGCAGTGACGAACACAACGAAGCTCTTATCTCAAAATAAAACATTTCTGCCCCTTACAAAGGCACATAAGCAGGCAGGGCAGAGTGGCCTTTTATAGCTGGCCTGGCAATGTCCTGTTCACCACTGCATCTGAGCACCCTCTGGCACTGTGCTCTCAGAACCTCAACCAGCGTGGCTGGAGAGCTCTGCCAGGCCTTCCTCTTCCTCAGCGGGGAGGCAGAGGGATGTCTCTCCATTCATAAGAGGGCTTGTGCCCAGGGAACAAGAAGAGCACAGACACAAGGCCAAAATCACTAAAGAAAACAAGAAGTACAGCACTTTTTACCTAGGTCAGAAATAATGTAGTAATTAGTCAAACAGAGGTGAATGACACACAAGAAATACAAGATTCTCAGTGTCCAAGGGAGCAGAGAAGTTTGTTTTAGAGGCAGAGCAACACAAACCATTTCCTCCACAGATCTGTCTCTTCTGTGCTGCTGTTTGCTGTCTTACAAGGGCTGAGTTTGTAACTTCTAGGGGAGATGTTGGGTCTCCCTATGATACCCAGCTGTCTGTTTGCATAAGATTTGATAGAATCCAAAAATCCAATAATTTCAGGATGGCTCCTGTTAGCACTCAAACAACAACTAAATACAGGGAGAAAGGAATATTTCTATTTCCTTAAGATGCTTCACAGCATGAACTGCTTCAGATAAAAGGACAGTCAGTTTAATTTTCTGTTTCTTGAGCTTCAGAAAAAATACCATTTTTCAACAGCACAACTTAAATTTCATCTTAACTAGAAAAATATACCTGTCAATACTTGTGCCAAATCTTAGAGACATTCTCCTAAGTCCTTCTCCTAAACGCTTTTTGCTAAATATTTTATCTACCCTGCACCCCACTGCACATTTCATGGCACAAGACCTTGTGAAAATGTCACTCCTTCAGGCAATCAAAGGAGACATAAATGGCAGTTTTCTTCAGAGTTTTTTCCCATATGAGTTTTCTCCACAAGGTAAAAGCAGATTAGGCAGCACCAGACTTGCACTGTTTCTCTGCTCCAGCTGAATATGACAGTATTTCATTGAGTCATAATATAATACCAGATATGCTTCATTTGGCTTTTGTGATTCAAAACCAGTGCTCAAGTTTAGGTGATCTCAGATTTAGGCAAATGTGAAGAAATTGAAATACTGCAGAAAAATTGTAGTCAAAGCTCTCATCATTCACTTCTCTTCTTTTTTGGTAAGTTGCTACAAAGCCCAGTGACAAAAGATTGCTTTCATTCAGAACACAGGAATTCCTGAGGAGTTCTGGACCATCTTAGGGCTTCAGTTCTTGGGACAGCTCATTTCTCATTTACTATTGGTTCAAAACATCAACTACAGGCAAAAAAACCCCTGTTCTAGCTGAAGTCTTTATATTCCAACCAAGACACTGGGTGTGACAGTGAGAGGTGCAAAGCACATTTGAACATCTCTATGCTTTGTAGATCCCTATCAGAAATGCTGACTTGAAAGGTCAGGAAAACAATAAAATTCCAAGTAAATCTATTGGAGGTATTGGCATCTGTTTGATACTTCACACATCTTTCTGAAGAAACAAATTTCTTACCTTTAGGAAAACGAACCTTTTCAAAATCTTGAAAATTAAGTAACCCCAATATAAATGTAAGCCTTGGAGGGTTAACAGCATCCCATTGAATAAAAAATATGCTATGACAGGAGTCGTGGAGTAGTAGGTAGGCTGATACAGTGTGGCACGAAGAATCCTAAAAAATAAAAATCATTGTTATGGTGCAAGATCTCTTCCTTATGCTATTTACACTTCTAATCTCGTGTTCCAAGCTGATTAATATTAAAAAGCTCTGCAAAGATGGTAGATTAATGAACAAGCCCTGCCTTAACTAGATTATGCATCTCTGTTGAAATATAGACTTCAGAAGGTGAGAAATTCGAGTCTGGCATGAAAGTATTCTAAGTGAGGTTAGAAAAAGTCCCTGTTTTTCAGATCTTCATCTCTGTGTGGTCTAGATACTGTGCAACTCAGAGCTTGCCTACGCCTTTTTTTAGTGCAAATTCTCTCTAATCTGAAATCCACACACCAGAGAAAATCCTACAGGCTTTGCAACAGGGCTTTTTGTTAATTAACATATGTTTTGTCCATCTTCAGACTTCACTACTTGTATATTATTTGGGGCTTTTTGAGTCCCTTTAATCTCATCATGTTTCGCTTCCAAGCTCAAGAACTGAAGAACAAGAAAGTCAGTGAAGCAAAATGATTGCAGATCACTTGTACAGTTAATTAAAAAGCAACAATAAATTAAAAGACATCAGCATTTCTGAAAGAAAATACTACAGGAAATTAAAGCCTTATGTTGATCAATGTTCAGAACTATTAATTTAACCAGCTTGAGTCTCTAAGGGTTTGTCCATGTGCAGGGAGGGGCAAATTAGAGCTGTGAATGTGAAACACATTAAACACTTTTTAAAAGATAAACATGTTAAGCACCCATGTGGATACTCCAAAGCAGATTAAATCACAGCACTCCAAAGGCATGCAAGCATTTAGCAAGTTAAGATTTATTTGTGCTGACTTCATAAATTAATTGGTTCACCTAAACTTCTCTGAGTGCTCCTCATGTGAGCGAGGTGAGGAACTACCCAAGAACTGGGTAGCAGAAAAAAAGCCCTAGAAAAAATTAACTAGAAAAAAAAGTCATGTCCTCTGACTTGCAGCTACAGCAGAAGGAGTAGAATGAAAGGGAAAAGGATTTCTCTTAGCTAAGGAGCTCAGTCCCCTTGAAAATGCAGGGGCTGATAGCATTTAACTACTATTTACAAAACAAGTTACATAACACATAAAAGCTTTTAGTTAGGTTCAAGGGGCTCATTTAAAATCATTTTTACGTAATAATTTTAAAGGAAAATGGGAATGTTTGTCAATCTTCTCACTAGCAGAATTTTCAAGTCCAGTCCATTCCCTTCGTTTTCCCATCACAACCAACACTAAACTTCCAGGGGGAGTGGGAATGAAGTAAAAGCCTGTGACTGGATTAAATATTGCTTACCAGAAGGGGAACAGGATGATCCTGGTGATGAAGAATGCAATAGAAAAGATGATAAACAGCATGTTGCAGGTTTTCTCCCAGCGAGCATAATTAAACATTTTGGCTGCCTGCAGTGGATAAAAACCCCCAAAAGTATTATAAATATTCTCTGAAATAAATTCTGTGTTTTCATAAATAAAGACTCATCTTCCACCTAAGCAGGAAGAGTGTTTCCTCCCAGTTTGACATGTAAAGCAATCATTTTACTGATACCTAATAAAGCAGCATCAGACCAGATTCTTTGTTTATATTTCTCCTTTTATCTTGAAGGAAAGGACTCTGCATCAAAGGCCTAAAGAACAGCTCTCAGACCAGAATATAAAGCGTCATGGAAACACAAAGTGCTCTTTAGAACAGAGGTAATTCCTCATTTTTCTACTAGATTCCAAACAGACTGAATTCCAAGAGAAGTGCTGGCTACACCTGCACATTCAGGAGTAGCAGTGACCCCTTAAACACAGGTGTTCTGGGCCATGCCTGTTACTGACCCTCCTCAGGGCCTAATTCAGCTCCTGTCTTCTCCTTTTTGAGAGCAGGAGATCTCAGTGCTGGTCTCCATCCCACTAATAAAGGCTGCAAGTGCTGCTTCTCCCCTAAATGAACTGTCCACCTCCCTGTGCTCCATTAGGAACCAGCCTGGACAAAGTTCTGAAGTGTGAGCAAAGCTGCAGGTGCCAAGCCTAAGTTTTAAACAGCAGCTTGATTAACTTCTTTTCTTTTCTTTTCCTCCTTCTCTTGAGTGGCAGGGCTGGATTAAGTTGTTCTGGTATTTCATTCCAGTTTCCATCCAAGTGCTCTCCTACCAGTTGTCAACTCAACTGTTTGTAAGGCCACAGTTAATTGGACCTAGGAGCAGTTCAGGATTAAAAGTAACCCAGCAAGAAACCCTGTTTAATCTGGACCAATCCCAAGGGCACAAGCCCACAATTAGTTGTTCTGATACAGTAAAATAGAGTATCAGGAACAGAAATGGACAGTGAGGGATAACAGCCTACAAGGGCTGCAGTGGCACTACCACCAAAAGAGGTGATGGAACTGTGCCCTCAAACCTGGTGCTATAAACTCAGGGTAATTCTAGTGAAGAAACACTGTGTTTGTCTTCCAAGGAACCCAGAAGCCACTCTGATCACAGTGCTCTGTGCAGAGTAGACACTTCTTAAACACTCCTACTGATATTTAGTGCAGGGAAGGGACTTTCCCTTCAGTCCAGGAGAAGAAACTTTTCTTCTCCCAGAAGATACCTGATAGAGGTTGGACTTGATGTCAGAGGTCTTTTCCAACCTCAGTGATTCTGTGATGCTGTGGACAATTTTATCTAATGGTCTGGTCTAATTTTATCAGTAAGACAAGGATAACCCAGGGAGGCAGCTTTATTTCCAGTCCCTGCCCTGTACTGAGGAAGTTCTCTTCTGCTCCTTCTCATAATGGATTCTGTAACAAAGTATCAGCTTAAATTATCCAGAAGCTCTTTTTTGTCTTACAAGTTACAAATCTGCAAAGCTGTGTCCCTGCGGGGATAGAAAGGGATCATACGAAACTCGTGGCAAAAAGATTAAAATGTCACTGACACCAAAACCAAAATCCCAACGACCAAAAAACTCAGGACAGAAAAAAAAAAAGAAGAAAAGCTGGATAGCAGGGTCACCTCGAGCCAGAAATCTGCAGTGTCGTGCACGAAGATCACCAGAGTTCCCAGCCGCACGTAATTGCCGCACCAAGAGCCGCTCATCAGCCCGATGGCTGCCAGGTGATGAACGACGTGAGCCATAAAGTCCTGCGAGGAGAAGAAAAGAAAGGTGAAGGCGATCACGCAGAGCCCCGGCGGGTCTCTGACTCGCAGCCCCCCGCGCTGCCCCGCGGCCGCCGGGTGCGCCAGGCGCAGGCTGATGCTGCCCTCAGGCGGCTGCGGGCGGTGCCTCGGCTTGCGGGCACCTTCCCCGCTCGCGGAGCGCAGGATCGGGCTGCGAACAAGCACCAGCACTTGCCTTCCGTTTGATGTCAATCCCAAGGGTAAATATGAGAGACCAGTAAAAGCCGATCTCGGCCATGTAGTACCAGTACTGGGATGGCAGCAAGGTCTGTGATGAAGAAAAACACAGTTAACTCTGAGAATAGGAAAAAAGAAATGTCAAGTGAGATTACTTCTTTTTTCCTTTCCTGACTTCTGCTCCTCTGGTGAGTCTTGTTTAAAAAATTAAGCTAAATTAAATTCCCGTCCTGGGCTTCATTAAGAAGGATGTTCTGAGAGCCAAGTATTTTAACCTTTGCTCAGCCCAAACTCTCAATTCCCACAGTTCCTCCCCCACCTCTGGATTTTAACACGCTTTTTCTCCATGTTTCTGTCACAGAACTACATGCAGAGTCCTTCTGCATTTAATTACAAACAACTGCAAATAAACGCCCTCTGTTTTAGTGAACAATTAACACGATAAACTGAAATGTCATTTATTTATGCTAAAATCCTATGGATCTGCCTAGGGGAGAGCAGGCTGCTCCTTTGGGTCAGTACATTTCCCAGGTGGGTACCAGGAGCTGGGAGAACTCAGCAGGATTATTTGTATTCCTGGCCCCTGCCTAGGACAGGAATAAGAAGGCAGTGGGACGGGGCAGAGTTACTAAAATAAGAGTGCCTTGAACAGCGTGGGGCCTGGAGCAGTGCAGGGGCTCTGCACTGAATCTGGAACACTGATGACATCTCCAGTGAGTAACTGGTATCCCGGGGTGGGTACAAGTAACCGTGGTCTGCCTGGAGGGGGAAGTTGCAGCACAGGCAGATCCCAGGGAATTCCTGCAACAGTCGGCAGCACTTCCCAAAAAAAGGCAGGAGGCTTTGGTGCCGCACCTCTTTAGGTGGTGCCCCTGTGGAGGGAAAAGGCTGCTGTGGATTACCCTTTCCAATGGGGAAATACCTGGAATGCCTGGAGGCCACTGGCCCGATGCCAAAAAGCTCACCTGAAACGGATAACCAACCCACGTCTGCCATATGTCGTAAAACCAGGGTTTCTGGGGAAGACACATCAGTCAGACACTGCTCAGCTCTGCAGCAACTACCATCTTAACTCAAAACCTTCACTGCTTAAAGTCTCTCTAAGTGGAGCAGGCTAAGAAGCTGTAATCTTGATAACTGTTCTCCAGTTTCTAAAGGGAACTTACATCTCAGATTTATTATATTGTTCCCAGCTTTTTGGCTTCTTTTCAGGACACCTGAAACGTTCCAGTTCACAATTTCATCATCCAAAGCAGTGGGCGTGTGTTTTATTACTGCAATTACTCAAGATATGTTGCCACAGTGATTAAATTTGCTGTGTTTACCAGTCACACACTCCAGTGGTTGAGGATGATAAACAGTGTTTGGGGAGAAGGGCCAGAGGAGCAGAGACACGCCGGGATCTGTTCCGCTGCTCCGGGGAAGCGTCAATGGCAGCTCACGGAGCTGCAAGCACCACTCTCTCTGCTATTCCCAACTTCTGACTCAGCAGCAACACCTCAGTAAATAGCTGTGACCCCCAAAAATCCTGCCAAAAAAGGTTTATGGTGTCCTCTGAGGAAAACATGGCCATGTGATGCATTTGTAGGTGTTAACAAGGCATGTTGGAAAACCATCTGCGTGACTTCTTCAAGCTTGTCTTAAAAATACTGATTACTCATAAATTCCTTTATCATAGAAAGTCTGAAGTTAACTTAAAAATTAAATCTCAGTGCATATTGCAGCCCATCATCCAGATTACATGTAGCAAAGATCTGAACCCACAGAGCCACTGAAACCACAGTCTTTCCATGGGATTCAAGAAAATCTAGATATTATTTTGTTAAAAATAGAGTATCAATCTTTCAAAAAGTTAACTTACATCATACAGAAATATAAATCCAACAATGGAGGATGTCAGATAGAATGAAAATCGCCAGCTGCAAAATTGAAATGAAAAAATAGGAACAAGCCATTATATTTGGTAAAGATATTGTCCTGAGCCAGAATTACTGCAAATCCTTGTATATCACAGGCAAGCTTCACATAAATGTGCTCTCACACTTAAGGATTGCCACATATTAACTGTATTTGAATTATTAATATTTAAGGTTTGATTAACTGCTAAATTAGGAAATTCTTTTACACAATATTATTATTATCACAATACAGATATTTTAATTGTCATGATAGCAGTAATTTTCCAGCCAGGCTTGAACTGATCAAGAGAATGACCACAGCAAGTGAAATAAATCCCCTAAAAATTCATCTTTGAGAACACAAACCTTTTCCTGGGTTCCTTCACTTCATCTCTCTCAACACCAATTGCTGACAACAGGGGAGCCTTATGAATTATTAGGATCTACTTGGGTTAGTTTACATCTTGCTACAAGGTCTCAATTAACTCTAACCTCATCTTAGACTAGGTGTGCCAGAATTTAGCCTGATCTAAGCTTTTTGTGGATTAAATGGATATCCAGCAAGGCAGATAAACCTTCCAGATTTGCACCATCAGCCTGCTAGGTCAGCAAAGGGAGAAAGCTCCTGAGCATCTCAGTGAGCTGGGCTGATTTTAGGTGTCAGAGCAGGGTGCTGTGATTTGGAGCCAGCAATGGGCTCCTAATGACTCTGGAGCCTGCGTGGGAGGAGGTGTCCCTGGGACTGGGTGTGGCTGCAGCCTCAGCCCAAGCATTCCCACTCCCACCTCTACACGCCATGGAAACTCCTTCCTTTCCCCTCTTCCCCTCGGCAGGAGCAAGCCTGACCTTTCCCTAAGCAGCTCTGCAAGTCCAGTAGGAAAACACTGCAGGACTTCCCATGCAAAGAGAGGTTGTGACCACAGGGACAGGCCCCAGACTTGGTGAGAACTGGTTCTAGAGCCAGAGCTATCCCAGGGAGAGCAGCAAGCAGCTCCCAGAAAACCTAAACCCACTGAAAAGGAGGAAACGGTACCAATGGATTGAGAGATGTATAAAATGAGATTGTGGCCTTTGGCAAGCATTAATGAAGTGCCAAATGAGAGAAGAGGAGGAGAGCCTGTGTGGTAAAAGCAGCCCCTCCTTCCTGAGCCCCACATCCCCTGGAGGCTGATATTCCAGGAGAAAGAATTAGATGTTCAAAGGCTGAGACAGTGTCTTATGAGAAAAACAACCAACAAAAGGTGAGGACGTGGAATGCTGGAGGTGAGACAAAATAATGTGTCTCACACCTGAGAAAGAAGTCAAGAAAATAATTATAAAATTGCCACTTGATACACATGTGATAAACAACTGTTTTTCTTCTCAACTTTAAACCACCTTTCCCCAGATGATTTGAAAATAACACTACACAACAAGCACTGCATGGACAGGAGAAGCACAGAGGTACATGCTGGAAACTCTGAGCAAATGGAAGGGGAGAGTGGAACCCACAAGTAATACCTGGCTCAGAGTTAACCATGAGATGCTGGAAAACACAACACTGTGGCCTGGGACAGACTTGACACAGTGGCTGCTTCTGCCCTCATGCCTCCCATTCCAAACAAGGGGGTGTCAGTGGTGCAGGGGATATGGCAGAACTGATTCTGTGCTGGTTGTAAAGTGCAAGTGGTTTTCTGAATTGGATTCAAAGCACAGAGCACCTACAAGACTATGCCATTAGTCCCCAGCCCTACAAATATATACTGAATACATTTGGCAATAAACAGCAGTTCAGATGAACTCATTCTATGTGCAAGTCTGCCAGAGCACTGCCTCATTTTGCATTGAGCCGAGCTTCTTTATGAATTTGGTGAATAAAACCTGAAGTAAAACTCATCCAAATTTGCCAAATTTTACTCAAGTGCCTTTTAAACTCTGATCCTGGCCACCAGAGAGAGCACTGAACAACAGCTGTGCAAGAGGATTTTCTGGTTTAACTTCAGGAATATTGAACTGAACGTAAGAAAAAAGAACTTAGCAGGGGAAGTGAAAGGCTGGTAAGTCTTACAAGGCAGTGAAGGCTTCATGCAAAGGGCTTTCCAAACGCCAGTGTTGCTTAACTGGGAGCACTAACAGCATAAATATGGTTTAGATCTGGCTCATCAGATTTTCCTTGTGATTCAGAAAAAAGATCCTGGAGATTGCAGGCTTTCAAAAAATTTCATAACGCTCATAACACTGACTACTAGAGTGGAATAATTCTGTTCCTCTTTTTTTTTTTTGCCTAGAGAATTATATTCAATTAAATTCATTGACAAAGAGCAGAGCAAGGTTCACAAAATTGCACAAGAGAAACCTGTTTGCTCCATTCTCACTCAAGCTGCCAAGCAAGTTGGAATTTCAGGCTTCAGCTGAGTGTTACTAGAGACAGGCATGCATGGCAGGCAGGTCTTTTAGCAATAGCAGGAAATCTTATTGTCACTTGTGAAACCAAATTAACTGATCCCCAAAACAACAGCAGACATAAACCATGTCAGGAGAGTTTACTCAGCTCAGACTTCAAAGAGACACACCTCTGTCTATCATCTGGATTTATGTCTGACAGAGGACACCACTAAATTATCATCACATTGATTAACACTGAAAATTATCTTGATAAAGTACTCAGCTTTGAGCTCTGTGCTGTACTTTTAACCCTCATTCCTTAAGCTGATCTCAGTAACAGAGGTTCAATATTATAATAAGGTGAAATTTCGTCAATGTAATTATGCTAATGAGAAGCCAAATACACAGAGCATTTGAAAGTGCTTTACACTGGTACAGTTAATGCCAGTACCCAAACGGGATGAGCTATGCCCATTTGGAGATTTGCAATTTGTATGAGATTTTAGATCACACTTAAAGTGTTTAGGTATGAGGAAGTTCTCACACATAAGTGAAAAATCATATGCAGGAGGTTTTGAAACTTCTTACATATTCATTACTATCACTCAGAGCTGCTCACTGGCCCACTCAGCAGTGAGTGTGAGTTCCTGTTTCACACAGTAACCCATGATCAGGCTGTGGCACCTGTCCTTTAGTCTGGATGCCACAATTCCTGCTCTTGAACTGACTTTGGTACACAGGAGAGCATCCCAAAATGACAGCATGGGTACAAACATAAACCAGGGGAAGCACTGTTGTTCCCCTATGATTACTGGCAGACAAGAAAATATTTTCCTATTCTCTGCATGTTTTCATCTTACACTTTGTACCAGGAGCCTACAAATCCATTATTCCACAAAGAAGAAAACTGTAAAATATTTTAAAGTGGGTTTTTTTGGTTTGTTTTTTTTTTTTTTTTTTCCAGGAGAAACAGTTAACCTAAACTTTTAACCATCATTTGGAGAAATGCTACTAAATCCTTTCAACTTGTTTGTGCATTCAGAAACCAAAACCCTCATCAGGCAGACCCAGCCTTCTGGAAAGGGGGGAGCTCAATCATTTTTTCCCAAGACAGTAAAGCAATGATAACCAAAAGCATTGTCTTTCCTTACAAAGCTTCCTGGAATTTCCGGAGCACTGTTGGGATCTCCAGGTTTCGCCGTCTCCTGAACCATTTCTCCACCAAATGGACAGTGCAGTTGCACTTTTTGGCAAGGCCTTTGATCTCTGACTGCAAGAAATGGAACAGTGTTAGCAGTAGATGCACTCCAGTGTCACTTTCATTTTATTTTGCAGTTCACAGAGCAGCTTCCCACTGTTGCAAGGTCTTAATTTAAAAATATTACTGATATTAAATATGCATGGGGGTTATTTTTGAGTAATGCTACAGAAGCCCTGGATTTTTATTTCTATAAATTAAGCAGGCACAAAGTGAACAGATCCAGAAACTGTTCTATTGCATTTCTGGTCGCTCCTGAGAGTTTCAGAGATGCAACTTTTACTGTTAGATGAGAGCTTAGGCTGGAGGGGGAAGTGCCATGTATGAACAGATGCGGACATGGCACTTAATATCTTACCTAATCATAAATATTAAAATTTGTTTATATATGAGTCTCGCAGATGAGAAGTGGCCTGGAATTAAAGTGACCTGAGCTCTGTTCTCAAATCCAAAGCAAGTCTCTGTATCCTTGTGAGCAATGTCCAGACTGCCCCTCTCTAACACCAGAGCTAAACTGGGGGTGCAGCAGGGCCTAGAACTGCACGTGGCCATTGGGGTGCCACACCCCGGGGTCTCTGCATCCTCTGTGCTCCCAAGGTGACCAGGCCAGCACGTGCCAGCACAAGGCAGTGAGCCTCCTGCACGGGGTGCTCTGTGCCCCACAAGCAGCAGCCTGTGGGCTTCCTCCCTCTCCTCCATCCCCAAGTGCAGAAGGTGTGGGATGACCTCTGGGGGCTACCTCAGGAGCAAGGAGAGTGTTTGGCTCATCCCTGGGCAAGTTCTTTCCTCCCAAGGGCAGCATGCAAATAGTGGGTGGCAGCAGTGCTGCCCACACCGAGGTGAGGCCAGTCCAGGTAGTCTCCTGCCCTCAGGGAAACCTCTGGAATGTGAGAAAAGGCCCTGAGCTGCCAGGGAGGGCAGGAGTGCAAAGAGCAGCTGGGTCCAGCCCACCCTGCTGGCTCCGAGCTCTGCACTTGCCACGCAGGAACAGCGACTCCGTTCCCACACAGAGCCCCTGTGCCCTCAGCTGCTCTTCCAGGCACACTGGTCCCCAGGCTGGACACCTAAAGGAGGCACTTTGAATCCTTCCCATGCTCTGAGGAGTCTAAAAATGCTGTGCTTCCTTTCAGAAATCAACTGTCCAACTGTACTCAAGCAGAAGGAAGGCATGCAACTGAGATCGGGATACTTGCCCAGAGAGAGAGGAGCTCGTGTGTGAACACCCATACATCTATTCCTGATGTTATCAGGCAAAAGGCACAATAAAAGAATACAGAATGCCAAGTTCCACTATCAATAATTATCAAAATTACTAGAAAGCACATACTACCTTACAAAATCAGTGAAGGAAAACTGCAATTGTTTGGGAGCTATAGTCAGGTAAGGGAACTTCCTGAGGCTGCACTCACAGCAAAGTACCTGCCTCCCATCAAAAATCAAGTTGCCTCATTTTTGGAGGTGACAGGCTTTGGCTAGTCTTTTTTCCTTGTTCAATTTTAAAAACAAACAGCACAGTAATAGAAGGATTGCTTTTCTTTCTCCCATAAGCCAGGATTAAGTATGCAGCAACATAACGGATCAAAAGGCTTCCATGCCAGCATTCCGATACTATTGCCTGCAGTAAATACGATCCTGCTTTCCAACAACAGACATCAGCTGAAGTTTTCTCCAGGCAGAATGAGTTAAAGATGGAACACTAATCTTCACTGGAAATATTATTAACTGTCTAACCTAGAACAGCATGCCAGAAAATTAAACATCTTAAATGTATTTTCTGTTTCGGATGCAATATACCCTTGTCAGCAGAACAGCAACAAAAACCCAAATAAATTAAGTCATCTGTCAATCAGCTGGAACTCATCCCATGATGTCACTGCTGAGAGCTGATTGAAACAGTAAGAGTGGGATTTTCCAAAAGCAAAACGAGTTTGGAAGAATGAGAATCCTTACTTGGGATGGATGTTTTGAGCACTCCCGGAAATAACTCTCTAACACAGGATTAGGCTGTGGCTTCACACGTCTTACATTCTTTATACCCAAGGCTTTTGCTAGAGGTATAGCAACATATCTGAAAAGACACAGCATGAAAAGCTTTAGAAATACAACACAGTTACAAGACCTTGGCTGTTCTCATGCCAGAATATGAAGAAAAGAAATCTTATGCAATTTAATCTGCCATAGAATGTGCCAGTGCACTGAGGAAAAGGGATCTCCCTCTAGCTAATCCCCAGAGGGAACCACAGTTTATCAGCTGTTACACAACAAAGAAGACCCAAGGAATGCAGTTTGTGGCCAGAAATGGTGTTAAACTCAAGGAAACATCCTGACTTTTGTGGCCATCAGAGGAGTGTTGGCATTGAGTGAAGGGAGAACGGATGCTCTCTCCACGTGAGCTCAGGGACTGCTACTGGGCAACTTCCTCCCAGTGGCAAAGTCACTTGGGACCACCTCCACTGGGCCACCACCACCCAAGCTGGATCCAGCCTGTGGCACACAGCCATTCCCTGAGACTGATGGATTCTCTTTCCCTTCCGTTTCCCAACCCAAATCGCTGCAGTGCCAAAGGTTTCACCTTCCTGCTTGGGCAGGGTGTTCAGAAAAGCCCCCTCCCTCCTGCTGCTCTCAGCTGTGGACTCCTCATTACTCATAGCAGTGGTCAGCTTTCCTCAGACTCACTGCAGCCAGATGTGTGGGCTAATTACCCTCAGCAGTCCTTTCCAACAGCACTGCAGTGAGACACGCTTGGGCAAGCGTTTGCTCGGGAGACACTGGGAATGGTTATGAACATATGATCCAAATTACTTTTGATTTCCAGCATGAATGATCTTATCTGCTTCTGGTTTAAGTCTGTCCAACTTATGACATTCCAAATTTCCTCATTCTGTCCTGAAATAATTATAAAAACCTACTAATCGCATTTTTTAGAGGAAAAAGAAAAGAAAGTAAAACAAAAAAGGTACAAATAAATAAGTCAAAACACTGCAAATCTGAACATGATTGTAACTTTCTCCTGTGGAGCCAACTGCTGCCTGTCCCCTAAGATTCCAGCTGCAGAAGCAACCCATTTTTTGGTGCCAAAGTGAGGGGGGAAAAAAAGAACCAGCTTTACTGGATCTGCATAAAATGTACACACGAAACTTTGAGATCCCTCCAGTCTGCTTAGCTTGGCCACAGAGAAACACCTGGGATCTATCAGCCTCACACGAATGTTCTGGTGCAGGACCAAGTGAGAGGTTTGGTTGAGAGGACAAATCTCTCTATCCTTCCACTCAAAGAGAAAAAGGAAACCCAAATGGTTTAGAATTAATTGTATCTCTAGTGAAAGGAGATAATCAGAAGTATCCAAATGCTGTTCTAGTAAAGCTGGAGAGAAATATTTCCCTTCTGGATTGGACCACAGCCACACATACCTAATAATGAAAATATTTCCCAATTTTTCACCTGCTATGTTATCTGTACTAGATCTTCCTAGTAAACCACCAGCTAATCCTCCTTTATAAAACATAACATCGATCTACAGATCTCTCATTTTCAGCACTAATGAGGATTAACATTAGCATCACATTGCATTTCTGTTTCTTACCTTTCACTGAAGAATCGGATGATCAGCAATACAAAAGCATATGGGATTGTGGCATACAACTGATGTGGCTTGGGAAACACAAGTCCATCACGGTCCACAAAATCTGCCCATGTGCAGTTGATGGGCATCCAGATATTCTCCCACCAGAACCAGCTGTTGAGTGTCTTTAGTATGTACGCCATGCTGAGTAAATAAAGAGAGAATTTAATTTATTCCTCACGTATTAAAGAGAAAATGCATGAAAAAAAACATATTGAGGTTTGTTGTGTAGAGCCAGTAAAGTCAGTGTTCCCAGGGGGAAAAAAAAAATCATACAGGAAATTAAAACCCTCTTGGTTTAGAGCAAGGAGGTGGGATTATAACCCAGCAGAAGATAAAATAATAAAACCAAATTTTGATCTGATATAAAGCAATACAGGGCCTTTGAAATCTGCACGGGGAGGTACTGCTGCCTCCTGTCAGTTACTCACACAGCACTGCTTAGTACCTGGTCAAATCTGCAACACTCATGTATTACCTATCATATTAACACTAATGAGAACTGATCTTCCTGAGGCTGCCTTTATAAATTAAATGTAAGTGGGAGGAAGAGTGGAAAAGAGATGAGAAAGTCCAGGGAGTGCCTCAATTCCATAGTAATGGGGACATCTCACTGATGAATTACTGCTGTTTAATATGCTAGTGGAAATATACCCTAAATTTGCAAACACCTGTGCACAGGAACAAGTGGGGAAAAAACATAGTGCATAGCAAACTTTTTCTGGGAATTGTGGGAAATAATATGATTTAACTGTGACCAAAACCTAGATCAGGAACAAATGTCTAAAATCAGTTCTAGAAGGATAAAAAAACCCCTCACTTTCACTAAAGTATTTCATTCTTGCAAAAGCCTCCTTTTTAACTTTTGCGGTCTACATTATATATTTAGAAATTGCTGTTCTCTCTCATCTGTTTGTAAGGACTTTACAGTACAAACATGTTCTATATCCTATAAAAATATCCTAACATTGAAGAAAAATAGAAGCTACTGCAACATTTTCCATAAGGCTGAAACAACAATTTTTCCATGATTTCTAAGAATAGTAAACTTGAATTACTTTTACCATGCTAAAATTTTCTGTAAGCCAGGAAAAACATGAGGAAATAACTGATTTCATTGAAACATAGCCTTGATGAGGAAACATTTGAGTTGGGAGGATGATTTCAACCAAATCTTTATCTCACCAGAAGATCTCCCAGTGATATCTCTGTACAGGATCACGAGATAAGATCAAACCATGCCAGGGCCAGGCAGCACTTCAGCCCTTTCCATGTTCTTCCAGGGGACACAGGGTTTTAGCTGTGCCTGCAGCTGGCTCAGGACACCATGCCCAGAGCATCCCACCAGCACTCCAGACCCGGACACAGCCTTAATTAACACTGGAGCCCACGTTAATTAACAGCCAAACAACCATTGCTGGTCCACACTGGGCTGTTTCCACTAAGCTTGGAGCAGGTTTGTGAAACAGTGACCTGTACCCATCAAACAGAGCTGGTTAACAGCACTGCAGATCCATTTACTGGCCAAGCACAGTAGTCAGAATTGAACTATTAATAACCCAGCCATTTAATCTTTTTAAATGCAGGAAGGGGACAGTAAAAACCTCCTGAATGAATCGTGTGTGTATAAGCAAATGCAAAAATAAAGGAGGGAGAAATCACAATTGTTCCTGCACTGAGACTTTATATGCCAAGTTTCAGCCTAGAGCAATGTTTTACTGCTGAATTATAAACTCCTGGAAGTGGGGGTTTATATGGGGGCTGCTAACAGACCCTAAACAGCAGCTTGCAGGCGCCATCCTAATGAAGCAGGGCTTTGAAACATGACATTTTGGGTCAGACAGAAAGGCTTGCAGACAACAGAAGACCAGGGGAGAGCCTTGTTACACAGTTCTGCTTCCTAATATATCTGTATTTTTTAACTAGACTGTGCACTGCAAGCTATCACCAACTGTAATAAAAACAGGCCAGTGTGTTACAGCACAGTAGAAGGAGCTACTCACAGCTGCCTTGGGGTGAGATGGGCTGGGACTGAACATGCACCCAAAACATCTAAACCTTAGAAAAGCCCAGTAGTGCCTATTTTCTTATTGGATTCCTGGGATCTCACTAATTGATGGTTTTCTTCCACACATGGATGCCTCACCATATGATTACCTCTTACACTAGTTAATATAGCACTATTAAACTAAGCTCATAAGTACATGCTTAATCTTAAAATATAAGGGAATTCTGGGATTTGAGGTCTGATCCAGAGTTCACATGTTTCAGGGGAAATCTTTCCTCACAAACACTAAACAGATTGATCAAAAGGTGGGTTCTCTGAAACTCTTCCTTCTGTAATCCCTGTATTTGTCCCAGGACTGGCCTGGCCCATGGGGGTTAGACCATCCCTGATGAACATTGCCCAAATGATTCTGACAGAACCAATGATGAGATTCCAAATCTGTCTGCAGCCTATTCTTAAGTTTCATTACCCTCAAACTGGATGTTTTCACTGCAGCAAATCAGGCCATTCCCTGGGAAATCTTGAAGATCTCCATCTTTGTAAGAGCAGCAGTGCAGTAGTTGGGCTGCTTTCCTGCCTCCCTTCAGCTCTCACCACCAGGTTCCTGGAGCACCTGGAGGTGAGGAACTCCTTACCAACACTGACCTGAGCAGGAGCAGAGGGGCAGCTGTGGCCACCAGCCCCAGTGCTGGGATCAGGCTGAAGAAACTGGCTTTCAGAAGTAGATGGTTTTTTACTTGCACAAACTGTCACAAGTTTTCTCCCCTGCAAACGCTGCTTTCAAAGAATGGGCAGCAGATGCAAAGGTCAAGCTTGGCCTGATTTAGGACCAGCTCTAAATAAAAATGATAAATCCTTCCCAGCCTAAACCTCCTATTGCTGAGTGCTGAGCTCAGAGCTTCTCCTCACAGCCTGTGGCAGCACCAAGCAAGGAGTGAGAAACCCAACAGTGAGTGACTCATTCTGCCCAGCCTAGGGTGAAAAACCTCTGCCTCTTCCCAGATCCCTGTCCATAGACCAGCACTGCCAGGAGCATTTGCATTGGAAAACTGGAATCGTTGCTCTGGAAGGGGCTAAAAGTCAAAAATAAAGATATTTTAAAAAACTGAAGTTCCTCTGCATCTCAGGGATTAAATACTCCCAGTAAAGAAATCAAATCACCTCCCTGCTACAGAAAGATCACCTCTGTAGCTTAATCTAGTTTTAATGGGCTAATGCAAAACAGGAAAATCAGGAATGATTACTTCAGGAACTGCATCCTTTATAATTAAAGGAAAGCCCACACAGTTGGCAAGTACCAATATGAAGTTTCTTTCAAAGCTCTGTCTCTTGGATCCTGGATATATTCAATAAAAAAAACCCCTCATATTTTTAATGATATTAAGCAAAGGGAAAAAAAAGGGGGCAAATTTGGGGTTGATAAAAGCTATGTGGCTGAATTTTGCAAAACAAATTCAGGGGCTGCTTTGAAGTGGAATTTCTGGCTGCTGGAGTCTGAGGAATTAATAAACAGAAACTGAGCCAAAGCTTTGATTGTATTCTCTGTACAAAAGCTCTTGCCTGCAAAAACTGCATTTCCAAAGCCAGGACTAAGAGAAGGCAATATCCAGGTTTGCAGGATATATCAGGAAGATTTCCTATCCTTATTTACTGAATAAATTAGAAAACCCAGTGGATCAACAACACAAGCACGCAAGTGAGTGTAACTTTAATTCTCCTAAGCATCCCCCTTAGTCTCCTCAGTGAGGCTCCAGAGGTGTAACAGGGAAAGACTGAAATCAGAAAAAAGCAAGAAGAACATAATTCTCCTATTCCCCTCATAATTTGGCAGAACTGGTAAAGCTGGTGCAGTGACTGTTGGGAAAAATCAAGCCTCAGATATCAAAACAGACAGCAAAGCTGCTCCAGGCTGTTCATCCTCAACAGCCATGGATTTTATGAAATAAAAGGGTTTAAAAGAGCAAATAAAGACCAGATCCACCATATCACAGGCTTTGGCTTTGCATAAGACTCAGCAATATTATCAGGAGTTAAAATACAAGTTTCAGCTGCAGATTCATGTTCTACTACAAACAGACTTTTTTTTTTTTTTGACATTGTGTGAAGAATCCCAACTGCATCTCCCACCACGAAACAGCTGAACAGAGATGGGTCCTGCACACTGACCTGTGGTTTGTGCAGGAGGGGACTGAAGGAAGGATGTTGGATTGATGCTGCCACCTCTTTGCATCCTGTCTCATCTTGTTTGTGCAAGTGGGAAAACATGATTCCAGTTGAATTCTCCCCAACCTGAGGCAGGGGTGACTGACACCTCTCCCAGCCCACACACAGCAGCAGTGGCAGCACGGAATGAAGGAGCTGCTGGACTCTGAGTTTCTTACAATGAAACCCCGAAATACTGAATTCAAACAGCGGAATTAAGATTGCTGTGAGACCTTGAACTTCACATTTACTCCCTGGCTTGTACAAATCTCAGCTGTAAACACTTTAAGTGCCTCATTACAGGGCAATTGCAGCATTTTACTTTTTTTACTGTTCTTTCACATTACCTTGTAACTTGGGTACTATATTGAGCAGGCCAAAATAGCACTTCGAATAAATCTCAATTAAGGTGGTAAGTGAGTTTTTATTTTTTCCTGTTCTCTGGGAGGAAAAAAAACCCACAAAAAATGAACCAGACTTCTTTGAACTAATTCATTTTCTGGGTGAAAGTCACCATGTTCTCTCTCTACTTAAAGGTAAATCATTTTTGAGCAGCTGAAATGGTTTTAGGTGATGGCAGGCTTCTGAGGAAAGTGAAATACAGTTCTCTCACTGTACAGTTACAGTGCAAACTATGTCAACTTTTAAGCATTAAAAATCCATAACATGAACAGAGTGGAATAAAGAGCTATGAAATAACTCAAGTAACTGCAGTATTTTGAGATAAAAAGTAGTTGTTGGTTTAAAAACCTAACCCTATCCAAGCTAGAGGTTCTTAATAGATAATTAATTCACAGAAAGTTTGAACAAACCTAAAGGAACAACAGTTGTTGCTTTGAGAACTTAGTAACACTTATCAGAATGTAAAGAAAAATCTTTTAAATTATGAGACTTTTCTTCAAATTTTTACTATTGGGGAACAATGCAAAAAGGATTATTTTTTTTTTGCAACTTACCAAAACTTTGTTTGAAATACAAACTTGAAGTCTAACTTGAAATACTAAGCTGCACAGCAGAGATTTTACCAGAGCTGTGGCACTTATTTCGGGTGAGAGTTAAGGGCAGAGAAGAACTGAGCAGCACAGGGTACACAGAGGTCAGGACAAGCAGTGGGAGCACAGAGGCATCACAGAGCACGTGGAGGCAGCAGAACAGTGAGAACCAGAGAGGACACCCGAGGGTGGAGAGGCTCTTGGCTTTTCCACCTTCAGTGAATGACTCAAGGTTTTAAATTAGCCCTTGGAAGGCAGGAAAGGGACAGGATTGGTGCATTTGCACTCTGGAGAACTCTGTTTGCAGCTTCCTGAAACAATCTTCAGCCACGGTGTGCACCAGGGGCTCACACTCGGCCATCTGTTGATCTCCACTCCACCCTGGGCCAGCAGCTGAACCAGGTCCGCTGAGCATCCCCGTTCCCAGCTCCCTCCTGGCGATCCCCGCTGCGCAGCTCAACCTGCCCAGACATTCCCCACCCACAAAGGCGGCCGGAGGAGGAGCCAGAACGGAACTGGTCTTTCATTATTTCAGCCACTTTGCCATCCTTCTCATGTCCTAACAAATGCAAGGGAAATCTTCAGCTGAAGCACAGCCTCTTCATCAGCTGTGGCACCCAGCTGAAGGGCTGAGCTAGGAAGGTAGTGAAAAATAGAGATACATTGCAACAATATGATTGGGGTTCTTCCATCTGAATGTTGTGGTGTTACTGTGAAATAACCCTCTCTGGCAGCTTGTTCAGGTGTGTTATTTATAGCACAAGCTTCTTCAGAGCTTCAAAAGAGAAGTCTTATTAAAAAAACACCAAACCTCTCTTAAACTGAATTTCTTAAAAGACTTTTTTCCTCAGCATTTTACATAGGAAAAATTTAGAAGTAGCTTTTTCAAGCTCCTCAAATTCAAGGTGTTTTTTTCTCTTATATAATCACATATATATCATTAGTTAACATTTATTCCCGTTAAGAAAATTTCCTCCCTTCCAGTTCAGAAGGAAGTGCTGTTATAAGCACTTAACAGGATAATGGTACAAGAAGTAGAAAGGCAAAGCTGCTACTGTAACTCTACTGTCTTTTTTCTTTTTTCCTTCAATAGAAAGCAGTTGTCATAGGTTGGAATACTTAGAGGCAAAATATAAAATCTCATTAATGTCATTCCATTCTTTATCTGAGGACTACTCATAAGAGTTACTCTACTCTTCCCTTATAAAACAAGGTTAGAGACCAGCACATGCTGGCAATTCAGAACACAGGCTGATGTAAGGAGAGGGGAAAAACCCAACAAAATTACCAGGGCAGGAAAAAAGGGCAGAAAAAGGAACTCTTACCTTTCTTATGTTGCAGTCAAAGAGACCATAAGCACATTAGCAGGGAAGAGGCATCACACTCACTACTCTGACCGAGGTAAACACACCCTATCTCCAGAACCCTTTCAAATTCTTCTGAGACCCACCCAGCAAAGCTGCACTTCAAGATTTCTGACTGAAGGCAATCCTGATGTCATCCACATCACTCCGTGAAACTCGGCAGCAGTAATGCCACTGCCTTCCCTGCTCCTTTCAACACAGCAGATGAAGAAATGTTTGAAGTCACGTGGGTTTGGCTGCACGATGAGAATTTGTCTCACCGTATATTGCTCCACACACACAGGAGGATGCTGAGCCTGGGGAGGGTGCAGGAAAGGGAGCACCAAAAACTTCACTCTGACAGGTTTTAGATGAAGTGTAGGGTTTTGAATAAAGTTAGAGAAAGGTCTGTACTGCTATTGACCACTCTCAGCAGTACTTCCAGCTTCAATCAACTGAATGTTTTACAGCAAGTGTTCCAGTTCCTCAGAAGGTCTAAGATGGAATTTCTGAAATTCCTAAAGCAGAAGAAAGCACACACTGAGCGTGTGTGTGGTTAGAGATACCATAGAAACATGGCAGTTTTACTTAACCTATCTGATTGTTAATTTATTTTCTAATTCCATGACTAAGGAATCAAGCTGAAAGTAACTCCTCTGCAGCTCTCCCCAGTTTCAAATAACAGCAGCCATCAGAAATGTTGGAATTATTTTGCATTCTGGTGGACACATTAATGCTGTTGCAAAGGGAGAAGAGAACCTCACAGAGGAGCAGCAGAGAAGCTTTTATTAGCCTTTTCTTCCTGCTTGCAGTCAGCAAACAGCAACCCAGGAAATGGGACCAGACTTGTCAGAGTTGAGCCAAAGCTCCATCTCACCCAGCACTCTGTCAGAAGGAAGCCAGAAGCAGATGGCTGTGGAAGAGCACAAGAATGGAAGAAACACAAAATAGGAACTGATAAGGCCCCAGCCATCAGTACTTTGGGGCTCCAACACTTCTTAAACCACAGAAGGCATCTATGGGAATAACACTGGAGGGTTCCCTCCTGCAGGTCTTCCTTCCCACGACTCCCTTTGAGCATATTGAAACTTCCATCTGAATCTATAAGCCTGCCATGAAAGAAAATGTGACCCAGGCAATATTTGGAACCTCTTCATTTATTTCCCCTCCTGAGAAAAGCGTGGGTTCCTTCATACAGCATTTCTTTAATTTTAGGTATTCTATCTTGCAGCTATTGCAAGTCTTTGGTGCTTCCATAAAACTGGGAGCAGTATTCAATAACCTGATGCACCAGAGAAACATTAAACATGAAAGGGTATTTCAGAAAAGATTATGGCTTGGCTGCTGCTTTAAATGATCTCCAAACTTTCCCACATCTGAACGAACCACTGCTGTGAACCAAGCAGATTTAGGAACTCTCTGCCAATTAGGAAAGCCTAGAGCAAGCTGATTCATACATCACTTGGCCAATACTGGGGCAGGAATGGAAGAGGTAATTGGCAGCAACATCTTTCTTATGCCTAAAACCACAATTTCTTCACTGTTACAATAAATTGCAAAAAAAAAAAAAAAAAAGAGGAACACTTGTTTTTACACCCTTTTTAAACAGCATTTGTTAGGCTGGCACCACCAGGATAGGATACTACATAGGATACTATTACAAGATTAAAGATATTCCATGGTAAGTAACAAGCTAATCATACCCCCTTGATTAAAGTGCCCACTGACCTTACAATTATCTCTGCACCTTCAGGAGTCTTAAATTTGAATGCTGCAAAAAAATTAAAATCAAACCAAAAATTACCTTCGTCTGCATGTCTCACTGAGAAAATAAAAATTTAAACATTTAAGTGCTACTATTCCTTACTTGCAGCATAATATCTACTCATTCATTGGACAATTAAATAGAACTAAATACAATAGTAGAACTACATATAACTACATAATGGAGACATGTGTTTGACTCGATTATTTTACGTATCACCAGGAATTATGTATAAGTTCTGAGTTAAAAAAAAGTATTACAACAAAGTAAGAGAAATGTGCTTCTTTCTGAAAATGTCACAGAATGTCCCTCTTTCTTTTCCAGCCAGCTGAATTCATAAAGTAAATTACAGTGAATCCACACAGTGGGTGTGAGCTTTCAGCTGAGGTTCCAAGCAGTTACATAAGAGGGTTTACAGTACTAGTAAACTTTCTCACTACAGAAAACCCTCCTGGCAAAACTTTGAGACTGTATTCAATCTTAAACTTCTAGAATCAGAGCTGTTGTGTGTGGTGGCACCTGCAGAGGGAGAAGAAAAAGAACAAAACACCAAAACCATCCCAAAAATCCCTAAGGGTTTCTTTTGTTTCCCTTCATATAAAAATAAATCCTGGAATCAATGTGGGGAGCCAAAAATAAATGTTCTAAATATACTGTCTGTTAGTAACTAACCATTTTTGCTAACTGATTATCTCAATGGCACAGTGTTAATCAAATCTCAGTCATATGTATACATGGAGGAAAAGTAGGAATCAATTTGATCTAATAATCATTTGCACTCTGAACTCTCTCTTCACCACCAGTGAAACCCATCTCCTTGCCTTCAGGAATTCCTCCAAGATTAAAGTAAAAAACCTTGACATTCCTGTACTTTCTGTACCTCAAGAACCAACAAAAGCCTGAAAATGAATCATTCCAAGTCATGTCTCACAATATCATAACTCAAACCCTTGCAATCTGTAGTTTAAAAGCTAATATTCTTCTTTTCACAGGAATTCACATCTTCTAATATGCCAGCCTTCCCTTACATAAAAGGAATGAAAAAGTTTCAAAAATCTCTCCAAGAGCTTTTTACTCAAGATGTTTCTTCCTAGTATGAACTGATTCATAATCCACATCCTTACAGGGAGAGGTTCACTAAGGAGAGGCTCGTAACTAATTAATTAGTAATGCCATCTGTCATAAATGAAGACTAGATACCTGATTTTGAATGCAGCAACCATTAAGGCAATTAATATTTATCATCCACAAATGCCATTGCAGGACCAAATGAGGAAAATTTGAACACACAGGTTGAAATCTTCAAATCACTTAAATCTTTTGAAATTATTGTTTCAGAACTTGATTGCCATGAACTTTAGCCAGAAAGAAAATGCATTACTTTGAGAATCTAGGCTTTAGTAAAAAGGAGGAAGATGACTTGGATGAAGTGGGTGAAGAGAGGATGTCAGGAGCAATAGTGGAAGGATAAAGTCAGTGAAGGGAAGGAACACACACTACTGCTGATCCACTCTGCCACAGGCTTTGGATATGGCTTAGGAAAAAAGGCTCCAGGAAAAGACATTACCTGGGGACTGCCTTGCAACCAGTTTCTCTCACACACTCAACCACTGAGGGCCAGGAACACCACAATTATGCTCTTACAACCCCTTGGCTGTGTTCCATTTAAATACTGAACACACCATGTATCAATAAGCCTCCTGGACAGGAATTAAGAATGCTCTCCTATCCAGGGGCACAGAGATGTGATTTGCTGAGGAGTTCATCTGCTCTCAGTTTGGTTGCAACACATTCTTTATGCAAAATCCTAATTGTTTTATCTTTAAATTATCTTTGGTGAGAAGGCTTTTTTCCTTTCCCTTGATTTAGTATCAACTTGTCCATACTTGTCAAAATCCCTTTTCTGTTAACCAGAAACACCAGAAGAGTCAAATATAACTGCTTACCTATATAAGGAACTTCCACCAAGTTCGTTCCAATTCATTTGCAAAGGCAAAATTCACATTTTCCTCTCCACCTACAGCACTGTCAGTTCACCCAAACAACACTCCTGTGTGCTGCCACTATCTGAAAACCTAGGAGAATAATTCACACAATCTTCTGGCTGCAACAATGAGATTTAACAATTAATCCAACCAACTCAGAGAGCTTCTTAATCCATTTTGAACAACATAGGAATAACAGGATTTAAAAAAAAAAGAATCCTTGGAGCTGGAAGCACTGGTTTAACAACAGTATGAAAATGAACCTCCACAATTTGTAACACTTGCATGTAAGACAATGCTGCAAACATTGTTTGATTACATTACTGGAAGACTCTTGGAGCATCAATCTTTATCCACCCACAGAAAACATAAAATATGAGCATTTGCTTGGTGAAACTCAAAGACAATTCCTTTGATGCTTCACACTCAGCAATTCCCACTTCTGCATCAGCTCCTAAGTGACAATTACAGTAAACAGTGGCATCATGCTGGTCAGTAATTTTAGCTGAGGTGAAGAAACCTTCCTTCAGAGGCATCAGTGCTCTGTTGAAGGTGACCAAGTACTGGATTCTCCCTTAGGAGATAAATAATTAAAAAAAAATTTGGTTGAGTTTGGTATTTGCTACTTAATGGGTCTTTGTCTAACTTTCACAGTAACTGTTAATGGTGCCAGCAGAAAGGCACGAATTTCTTGAAGAAAAGAAATATTATCAAGGAAGCCAAGTACTAGAAGTAAATGTCCAGAAATCATTAATTTCCCTTGCAGTTAAATCCCTGCATGAAAGAGCCATGAAAGGCCTGTAGTGACAAGTTACTCCAAGATCTGACAAACCCTGGAAGGTGACACTTGAAGATAAAGTTTCTCCTTTCCAGCAAGCAAAGAAATATGGATATAGGATTTTGTCATTTGTCTTTTTTACTTAATCAATATACATTCCTTTGCAAAATAGACTTCAAATTATTATTCATATATTAATATGTGGCTATTACTTCCTCCAAATGCTAAGGGCATTTGGAACTTCAAAGAAGTTCCATAGAAAATATTCATTTTTAAGAACTAGGATGAGATGGGGTAGACACTTGGACAGCTCCAATTAGCAGCTACAATTCCTGACAATTTCAGAATATGGGCCTGCAAACTTTCCCTACAAACTTGAAGGAAGCCAACATTCAGCACTGCTCACTTTGAAGATTGTGTGTGCTATTTTTTCCAACAATTCACTTTTTTTTTTTAAATCTCCCCCCTAAAAGGACACTGCTGATTGGCAAAACTCATGTTTTGCAGTACAGGGAAAGTAGGAACCAGAAATAACTAAGGATATTATAATTCTCCATACAAGATTCTTACCATAAAATATATTTTATTCCTTCCATTCATGATGTAAGCCAGCATGGAGCCAGCTGGTCCATTAAAGAGCGTCTCTGTCAGTTATCAGCAATAAACTCATTTACACAACATTTAAGAAGATAATGACTAAGAAAAGCTTAAATCCCCGAGATGTTTCTCAACCAAGTCCAGGTCCATGCCTGCTGTGGAGGTAGGGACAGTAAAAGACTGCCTGCCACCCATTCTGACACACACCATTGGGCTTCCAACAAGGTTTCAGAGTGAACCAGGTGGCCCAGAAGGGTTGAACCAAATACAGCAAGAATTTACAAACTCATTAGGATAACTCTACAGGAAAATACACTGAAGTAGCATTGTTATGACCACAGTGTATTCACTCCTACTGACACTTTGATAAATCTCTGATACTGACTTCAGAAACCATCCCAGACTGACTCTGGAGGAAGTACAAACAAAGCTTATCCTATGGTGATAAACCAGGGAACAACCAAGGCTCCCTATTCCCAGCTTTACAAGGGCACTGCAAGTATAGAGGTTCCCAAGGTTGGTTTTTATTCTTGTATTACAGGATTAAAACCTGTACTACAAGTCTTAAAAGCAGAATGGAAAGCAGCCATAAAAATATTGGAGAAAATCCAGTTTGAAGAACCACAATCATGGAACCACCTGGATTCAGCTGTAGCTGCAATCAAGCTCTACAAACATTCAGTTAAAAAGTTAAAAAAATGTTCTTTTAAAAAAGCACATCCTGTAAGCAACTTCTAGTGCTAACTGCTTACCTCATTAAACCTAAGTAATTCTATTGATGTTGAAGATAAACTCCACCAAACAACTGCATTGATGGCAAACTGAACATTTCAGGAGGAGTCCTCAGATAGAAAACTGTGTCCACACAGGTCACCTGATTTGTTCTGTGTCTTGCTTTGAAATAATACAACAAAAGTTGACAGCTATCAATACCCAAAGGTAAGGCACATTGATCTCCTGGTAATCACTGACCTCATTCCCAAGTTCTAACTTAACATTGGTAACAGGTTCTGCAGCTGAATTAATTCTAGCACATGAAATAACAGCTGTGCCTAAAAACTTCATGTCATTGAAAAAACCCAACCAAAATCTAACCAAATCAACTTCTATACTCATCAATTGATTAAAATACAAATTCTTCAGCAAGATGCTTTTTTTGTGGTTGGTTTTCTCAATACAGCCAAAGAACTCCAATTCACCTTCATGGCTCACCCCCAATTTGTGTGCAATAAAAAAACCCTCATCAATTTAACTCCATCTCAGGTCATAAATGGTAAAATATCAACACATTAAGGTACCTAGTTGCCGGATACAAACTATAGTTACCCACTTTTACAACTAAAACATTCTGAGAATTAAAACAATGGTCTTCTGAGAAGGGAAACATGTGGGAATGATCACTTCTAATAACCAGGTGGGCACACAATCAGCCTCAAGCCTGTAAAAATTAAATACAATTGGACTGCAATGGGATTTGCTGTATTTTAAAAAATCAGGTTATGGGCTCCTACATTTGCTGCATTCTACACACTGTTCTGAGATGTCTAAACTCTTTATAAGAGCTTATATAGTTGTAGTAATCACTGACAAATAAGACTACGACTTATCCAAAATTCTCACACCATTCAACCTTTCCCACTCAGCTTATCATATCAGTCTCAGAGATACTGCTGCAATTTAGATACTTCCAACTGACAAAGTGGAGACCAAGAAATGCTGAACAATCCTATGTTCAGTGCAAACAATGGAATCACTCAATTAAAATAAACTAGTCAGCAAAGGCTAGATTAGAAAAGGAGTGAGGATAGTGGAAAGGATTTCACTGAAGTATAAGTACCTACCTACTTGGAAAATTGTGAACTTGAGAAACTCTTGCTCAAGCACCTTGCCCGTGGCACTTCCTGTGTTTGAACTGAAAAGTTCCCAAGTTGTCTGGAGCTGCATCTCTGAACACGCCCAGAGGGATTTCAGTCCTGACAGAAACGAGCAACTCAGCAGCTACAGCATAACTGAGCTCAAACAAAGAGAAGCCAGGCATGCTGCTGCCCTGGACAACTCCAGGGTTAGTTCTTAACTACAGTAACTGCAGGCGTGAACGGAAAGGTTTCCATTCCTTGACATTCCCACCCAGCCCTCTGCACAACAGCTGGCTTGATCTCAGGAAGAAATCTTGGTACAGCAAACACCCAGAATATTCAGATCACTCCTTCCTACCTAAAATACTGCTGTCATCCTGAAGGAGTAAGACTGAGGTCCAAACCTCCCTGTCTGTGAATTCATGCCATTCCACTGGCACTGGAGAGCACTGGAACTGCCAGCTAAAGGATCCCATAAACTACACCCAGTTTTCTTCCTCTCCCAATTGCATCAATTCACCAGTTCAGGGCTAAAGACTAATCTAGAAGATGGCCACAGAGATTTGAAGGGCAGCATCCTGCTCCAGAGACTGCTCATCTTAGCTCAGTATCTATTTTAATTTAACACAAAATTTCTATTCAAAGGGAAGACAGCACTTACTTGTTCTCAGTCAGAACAGAGCACTTACCTTCAAGAGAAGATCCTAAAAGGAGAGCTGCTTCCCACAGGTCTGAAGAGGTCTGAGGCTTTTCCAGTGTTCTGTTGTCAGTACTTTCCCAGTGGCTAACCTTGGCAGATCATTACAAGCTGCAGGTCAAAGGCAGCAGCATCAGGTGCTTTCCTGCTAAGTGCACACGCTGCCTTGGATCCTGCTCTGAACTCACTCCCCCAGGCAAACTCTCAGACACTCCCTTTTCAGGTTATTCAAATTACATCTAATAAAAGATATAAGTATAATAATTTAACATCTTCAATATCTGTCTCACTGCACTGGAGTCACTTACTTTCTAATTCTCTGATTAAAATTTATTAAATATACATCCTATATTTATAGGAAATGCATGATGGATGCAAAAAATTCTGTTGGAATGTCACATCTGCATTACCTAAGCTTAGTTAAAGACATAAGGCTCAACTAAAGTTTTCCATAGACAATATATGCTTTAATTTCACACCTACCTTTTCTTTTAATTAAAGGAATATAGACATCTGAAGGTCCACTTTGAGCAATGCACCAATGCAGAACACACAGGACAAACAGTAAGCTGTCCCAAACTATTTTATTTAGCCCAACTTCTAAGCAGTCAAGTGTTGCATTAACTTTGCCCTGTAGTCCATAAACCACTACCAATCTGGCAATGAACTCAAAAACAGAATGACATGAAGTATAATAGACAGTACTTTAAATATCATATATTTTTGAAGTGCTTTCTCATGAGTTATTTATTATAAAATGTTGAATATCCAACAACTAATCCTTATATACTGTACATTGACACACACATCATGAATGAGCTTAGGACCCTCAGGTCATGGATCATATCACTGGATGCAATTCCACATTTTTAGAGTGCCAACCAAATCCATGTTTACCCTGCCTGAGGTTAAATGCAGTGACTAGTGCAAGAGGCATGAGCTTTAGAAGTCATTAATCTCATGGAAATATTCCCTGGTTAACTTGTTAAAAAAACCCACAAGAACACTTTGGGTTATTGTAGATTCATGGATTTACTCATCTTCTCAACGTGGCTCAGTAGTTTCAACAACGCAGATGGATTATATGGGAAAAGATTTCTTCTCTGCAACCTAGAAATAGCCTCTTGCAGCTCTTCCAAACACTTGGTTGATTTGTAGAGCATTACTCTTAGGGGAGCAGTGTTATCTGAAGATGCCACACAAGTCCTACAGGATGAAGCAGGAGATCCCTTCAGTTTCGGAGGCGACACTTCAGATGTGCGTGGATTCTGGTCATCATCTCTGCAGCTGCAACCAGCTTCCCTCCTCCTCACCTCACCCTCGTTGTTTGAAGGCAACTGTTTTGTGTTTACCAAGCACTCTTCTCCATCTGATTCCACCTCCGAGTCCTCTGAGCTGTCATAATTAACCAGGCTTTGAAGAGAACCGAGCAGGGACGCGCTATCAGTGCCGGTCCATGAGTCAGACTGGCTCCACTCTGCAGCCTCATTATCACCCTGCCGTGCTGTAAACACCGGGCAGTTGTGAGAAGCAGCCAAAGACATCGGAGTCTGCGGCTCTGCTTCGCAAACAGCTTCTTGCAAACTCTCCCCAGTCACGCAGCTCGGCTTTTCTCGGTGGGGTGGCTTGACAGAACAAACTGGGTGGAAAGTGCTGTACCTGCTATCGAAATGGTTACAGACTTCTACAAACTGATGCCACTCCTTCCCCAGAAGCTTTAAGTACCTGACCAAGTACTCCAGAAAGCAAGTTTCTGATGAAATCAAAAAATCTAGAAGTACTGTGGAATCAAATGCAATCTTTTCCAGAAAAAATAAAAAGATACAGTGTGGGTTATATCCACCTGCAAGCACAACGAACTTCCAGGATTGCTCCTCTTTTTGGCTTAGGTTATCAGCAGCACCACACCGTAACCTGAAAAGTAAGCCAGGAAATAATTTAATGGCAGTTTACAATTGTTTTTTTTAAAGCAGCAATATCCAGACGATTGATTCTTGCTCTTTTTTAAAAAATTTTGTGAGAAAGTAAGAACAAAAAGAGAAGTTTTTGTATCAGAGTGAGAAAGAATGAAGGCAGGTGGGGCCAGGAGATGGGACAGCTCAGGAAGCCAAAGCACTTAAAGCAGGCCTTAAAGGGCACTCCTATAGGAAACCCTCTGCAATAAACAAAGTTACTTCAACACATAAACTGTACTTTATTTTTAAATATGAAACAATCTTATTTTGATATTTTTGTTAATCTGAATTCAGACTAACTTCCAGGATGTTACACACACTGGAAGAGGAGCCTACTTGTACTTAAGTGTCTAAGAACTGTGTGTGTCTCAGGTATTACTGCACTATCTTCCCACTTGAAGCTTGAGGGCCTTGTATAAATCAGGATAATATCTGTTATGGTAATTTAAACAACAATGAAGCATTGTACAACCAGGACAAATCCACGAAGAACACTTTCAGCTGTTGGCAAGAACCATTTTTATCAAGTAGCTGCAATTCCCAGAGGGCCAATCCTTATAAACTTTGCCAGAAGTACCTGAATTATTGAGGTTTAATTCTAATATCCCATTCTTGTCAAACCTTCAGTGTTGTAAAGAAGTAATCTTGCTTTTTATCTGTCTAACCACTATTTTAGACATGAAGTCAATTATCCTGAATTACAGGATATGATAAATTATTTAGTAGGAAACTTTCACAACTGCCATTTCTATCCAAAAAATACTTAAATTATCAGCTCTTACACCACACATTATTACATCATCCTGAGGTTTGGGGGGTTTTAAATTATTAAAAAATAATTTTCCTTCCAACAAAAGCAACCAATGGGAACGTCACAGTAACCTCACTGAAGTACAATTCTTCATAGTTCTGTCAGAAAAAAAAAATACACCGACCTATCAAATTTTAAATAGATGAGTAATAAAGCTTTAGCAGCTTCCCACATGTCATCATCTTGCTCCATGAAAACCAAGGAGAGCCATTCACAGTGATGCACAGCTGGGTGAGACTGTGGGGAAGGCTTTACATGACTCCTCCAGAACATCAATAGCTGGGACATGGAACTCTCAAAGTCTCCTGAAAAAAGAAAAATTAACCATGAACTTTGCTATACATTTTTATTGCCAAACAACACACACTCTATTTTTTAAATTAACAGTGCATAACAGTTCATGAATGCAGTTCTTTCCTTAGCTCAGAGCATCAAGATTAGTCCTTGCTGTTTTAGTGCAGTAGCTTACTCACAAAAATCACTTTGTGTTCACTAGACAGAGAAACTCTTTCTGTTAAGTCAAAAAACTTACACCTTCAATACTAATGAGATACTACAGAACAGTTTTTGATGTAGCACAGCACACACTCAATGTTTAGAAAGTGAAAATTTTCCTGCAACATTGAAATCAATTTTACTTACTGCATCACTACATGATTTTCCTTAATATTTGACTTTAAGATTTGTTTTTCCTCCCAGCAAATAATAGGAACACCAAATTATCTTTGTTATTGATAGTTACTCTTCAGACTGAAACTCTTCCCTATAAATCTGGAATTGACTCTCAAAATTGAAATTAATTAAAGTTAAGCCACTCTAATCCATATTAATAACAAGAAGATCAAGCAGCTTCCCGGAAGGGAAATTAGCATATTAAAGCATTTAGGTGTTTGTTTTAAACACTTCCTGTAATGTCACTAAAATAAGGGAGTACCATTCCTTTCAAATTGAAATTCCTCTTGACAATTGGGGTGTTTGAATCTAATTTAAAAATTCATTTTTGTGTCATGAATCTGGAAAAGAAAGGAGAATGTTTTTCTTTGAGAAAGAATTTTCATAGAGACATCTAAAATGCATATAGCTACATTTTTCCTTTTCACTTGTTCTTACACAGTCTCAGTATCCATACATTTTTCAGTAGGTGGGTCACAAGTAAAATATTCTTTACAAATACTTAAAAATCTTTAAGAATGCAACTGACATCACAAATATAACATCTTCCAAAAATCTGGAAAAAGTTTCACAAGATGTCTTATGGAAGCAGTAGCTCTTTCGCACGGATGAATTAAAAATTGATTTTAGGCTTGCTACCTAGCATAGAAATATAAAAAGTAAAATAATATTTACATCTAGAACTTCTACTAAAATGCATCAATGTATTTAAATTGCTGTAAAAAGTTCACCCTTGTTTAAAAAGAAATAGAAATTACTTTTGGCTACATAACCAGTAAATAAAGGAATGCCCATTCTCACTGGTGTCTAACTAGAAATTCTGCTCCTGAGCTGCTTTTCCTTTATTTTTCCATGAGGGCTGTAACCCAGGGACAGCACCCTGCTTTGATCATAGAACCTGCACATTCACACAGCACCGGATGTGCATCAGGTGCTCTCAGTGGGAAAAGGGCAGGTGGGGAGATGGGATTCCAGGAAGGTCTCTGAGGCAAAAAGCCTCACCCTGGTGCTCCCTGAGAGCGAGGGAGAAGTCACTCCCTGGCTCCCAGAGCGACCCAGCAGCGCGGCCCGTCCCGTCGGGAACGCTGCTCCCACCGCATTCCCGGCCTGCCCCCGCCGCCCGCGGCTCAGCCCCGGCACGGCGGCAGCTCCGCCCTTGTCCTGCCCCAACCCAGCCCCTCGCTGCAACAATCCAGCCCAAGGGAGCGGCTGTGCGAGGAGCGCTCACACCTGGTGATCGGAAGGGCCAGACGTGTCAGTCAGGGTGAAGAACACAACCATTTACATAAGCAGGATGTGGAACTACTGGAGAGAGTCCAGAGGAGGCCAGAGATGCTCTGGGGCCCGGCTGGGAGAGCTGGAGGTGTTCACCTGGAGAAGAGAAGGCTCTAGGGAGACCTTAGAGCCTCCCAGTGCCTAAAGGTGCTCCAAAAGAGCTGGAGAGGGACTTTGGACAGGGGCCTGGAGGGAGAGGACAAGGGGAAATGGCTTTCCACTGCCAGAGAGCAGGGTTAGATTGCATACTAGGGAGAAATTCTTTTCTGTGAGGCTGGTGAGGCCCTGGCACAGGCTGCCCAGAGAAGCTGTGGCTGCCTCATCCCTGAAGTGTCCAGGCCAGGCTGGACAGGACTTGGAGCAAGCTGGTCTAATGGAAGGTGTCCCTGCCATGGCAGGGGGTTGGAACTGGATGATCTTTAGGGCCCCTTCCAACCCAAGCCATTCTGTGATTCTGTCTAAGTCTCACAATTTCCCTGTGCCTTACTTTGGAGCTTCCTTATTTTTATTTACCTTTCTATACCACAGCTGGATTTGCCTCATTACATTGCTTGGCTGACAGTAATGCCTTATACCTTCAATAAAATAAATGCATAATGGTGCCTAAAGTTCTACCTCCACCTAGGAAGAGAGATGAGTGTTACCTGCAGTTCCTTTCAGTTCCCCACCCTGAATAGGGTGAATGCTTGTGCTATAGACTCTTTTCTTTTCCAGCTGAAGAAGAACCTGGTGTTCTCAAGCTGGCTTAATGTTCTTAACAAGAAAAATTTTCAATCCCAAATGCAGCTGTTTCAAGACCAACATATTGCAGGGCTAAGGACTTGATAAAATGCAAGGAGACAACTGATTAGGCAGGACACAGCAACAGCAGTTTCTTGGGTGGATCTTCTCCTTCCTCCCTCCCACCACCACTAATTCAGCTGAAATCTATTTAAAGTTTTAATGAGCTGTGCCTACAAAATCTGAAGGCTCTAAAACCCTTGCTGCTTAATGAACAAAACTTAAATGGACTGTTACCTTTGATTTCTGCTTCTGTTGCAGAGTTGTGAATCTTGAATTCCAGTGCTTTAAGCACAACCAGACTTAAGGCTCTGAGAACAGTTTGGTCAGAACCACCTTGAGAATCATGTCCAGGAGCAGCTTCACTGCTTCCAAAGTAGCTGGACTTGCCACTGAGTGGGATCTGATTAAGCCAAGTCAAATTCACAACCTGCAGAACAGCATTACTCAGTGCAAGCATATCCTCACACAAAGATGGGGTTTGTAAGAACAGTGATCCACTTTTAGCATCTTCCCTGGACTTGTAAAGGACACATTTTTTAAGGAGCAAAATGAATTTCTTCTTGATTACATAAGGAATTGATGAGCTAATAACATTGAGGACATAAGAAACTTTCAAAAATATAATTCTCTGGCACCTGAGCGGTAATTCCAGTTCAATTCTGGAAGCCAAAAGTGCTTCAAGCAGATCTATAAAACTGATCAGATTGTTTGTAGCTTCAGAATAAGGTGAAGTGTAGTGGTGACTGTCAAAATGATGGAGCAGGATGGCATTATAAAATCCTTCAAGCACCGCATCAAGAGGAGCCAACAACTTCTTCAGAACCCCTACGGCAACAAGAGGCACATTATTGACCTGCAGTGTGACACAGATAAATCAGTAAATAAGAAACAAATCAGTGCCGTGACTACTTTCAGAGCATAAATATGTTCAAACCACTATATTTTAACAGCACTTCATCACGCCCTGTGTAAGGAAGGGAAGGGGTGTCCTGGGGCCGAACTAGTGCCGAGGAATTCCGGGTGAGTTGCTCCTCCTGGCGGCACTCGCGGGTCGGTCCCGCCGCAGCACCGCCGGTACCTGCTCCGGCTACGAGCGCGTCCTTCAGCGTCTCCTTGAGAGTCGCTGCCAGCGTCCACAGGCAATCGGCCACCCGCGCCTTCCCGGGGAACCCCAGCAGCGTGTCCAGGCTAAAGCTGAGCCACGAGACGTTTAGGGCGTCCTAAGAAAAAGAATTCAAAACCCAGTCACGTATGCTCTCGGTTGTTATGCAAATTAACATTAAATCATAATACAATGATTTCAAATTGTACATTAAAAAGATTCAAATGTAGGCACAGACAAAGCACAGGTAGAAACAATGTCTGTCCTGGGCCATTAATTAGGTCTTTAATTACAAACATGAAGCAACATATGCATGCAATAGAAATTATCTGTATGTTCCAAAAAGGGAAAACCAAACCTCCTAATGTCATGTGACCTACCCAAAATCAGATAATTCTGTAGACAGACCAGATCTGAATTCATAATTCCCAGACATCTTGGCAAGAAATATTACAAACATAATTATGAAACAAATCTGTGTTCAGGATGCTACTATGGAGACTGCAATACATATTCACTAAATATACAGCAAATTAAAAAAAACTCAAGTAATTGGGATATTCAAACAAGAAGATACAGCAAAGCATTTCATTAACTTCCAAGAGGTTATTATTTATTTTTATCTACTGCATCACCCAGCAGAAGCCAAGGAACTGTAAAAATACTGATAGTCTAGATCATGGCTTTTTTTTTTAATATCTGTATTGCAACCTTAAAGAGATTATTGTCATCTACACCCATTTTACCTTAAATGAGTTTCATAAAATTTCAGATTTTTATATATAAAGACACTCCACACTTCTGTTACACATCAGATCTCCTTGCCTTCCATACTCCAGGCTCCTCCTAACACAGTTGACAAAGTTTCTCAGAAAATACAAACACTATTATAACTTGGCTGTGGAGTCAAATGGAACAACCTGCAGGCACAGGTTCCCTAAGCCATTTTTTGAACAGTGAAGTGATGCCACACTCACCTCTTCCTTCAGCTGGAAATACACCAGAGATGCTAAACTTTGTGAGGCCATGTGAGATAACAGCCGATCATCACAACCAAGCAGGTGAATCTGGAGACAGGTAAAAAAGGAAAAATATCTAAGGCACATCCCTTTTTATTTTTCCTCCTTTCCTACCTTTCCTAAAAAAAAAAAAAAATCTTTCAGAAGTTACCAATTTTGAGTCCATTTTTGCCTCCTTCAGGAGAAGAACAAAGATTTCACAGTACTTCTGTCTCATGGGGAGTTCAATTTCCTGGGACTCTGCTTTTGCCACCATCATTTTGATCAAGGTGAGCTGGAGCAGCATTACCTCTCGTGGGCAGAACGAGGAGCTCATGTTTGCAAAGCTGTTGGATAAATCATCTGTTGCAGGGACAACATCTGACATCTCAGTGTCCTGATGGCTCCCAAAGCCACCAGCAGTAGATGGCAGATGCTTCTGATGACAGGATTCATCTCCTTCTGGTGGCTGCTCAACACACAGATTAATTAGAGAGGAATAATGATGGCTTTCCCTTGCTAGGGGAATGCCTGCCAGGACGTCCTTATACATCTGCTGCAGGAGAGAGATCTTCATTTTGAGGTCATGCAATATTCCAGAAAATGCTGTGTGGCTTCACTGATTATTCACTGCAAATCAGCTTCCAAGTTACTTTCATCCAGTGAGAGAAAGAGAAGCACCACTGGGCATTTCTCTTCTAAGTTACCTATAGAGAAAACATTTTGCTGTTACTTTGCAAGCAACTAGAAAATAGAAAGGACCAACACATTTTTAGAGTTAATGCTACCATTATTAAACTTATTTTGAAAATGCAAATTCAGCTGCACAAAACTGTCTCAGTGAGACATTAAAATGAAGAATTACCACGCTGGGAAGAAGTTCACAGTTCCAGCATTATATTACCAACACCAAAGTTTGTTTGCTGGAACTAACAAAGCCAAAGATGACTATTATTAGAGGCTACTTCTGAAGATAGGAGAACTTGGATTAAATCTTTCTCTACATTGCTAAAACTACTAGAACCTAAATTCTTTTGTGACAGATGCCTCCAAAAACAGGCACAAAGTTTCAGCTGCAAATTTTCCTCTGAACTGGCAAGGTTCATTGCTCCACTGAGGCTGGAACTGGAAACAGCTTTAAAAAAAAAAATGGAAGCCAAAGGAAGTACAAGTCTTGACTTTTGCTGCACACAGGCTCAAGGTGGGCTGACCTCAAGGGCACAGCGACTAAGAAGCTTAAAATTAAAAAATAATTTTAAAAGAGAGTGTAAAATTTATTAAGACCCAATAAAAACACTTAAACATATTCAGGAAAGGTAAAAAGTCTTTATCCCCATGTCAATGGATGATATCTTTCAATCACAGCACTGGAATATTTGCTACAGCTAAAAATGAAGAGCTATTAAGAATTCAAATCTCTGCATGAAGTGTGAGCCCTCACAATTTTCTATCCAGTATGTAAATGGCCAGACAGATACTTCATCTTCTCAGAAAAAAACAACAAACCCTTAAGAACATCAGGGTTTCTTTTTCACCTACATTAAGAGTGATACTCATCTGTAATATTTATCTTTTTAGAGCAGTTTTAACATGCTCTCCAACCAGACCTCTTTTAGTTAAAACCAACAAACTCATTACCTGTATCCATGGTGAAGTTTGGAGTGGAACTTAAGTTGATTATAGGAATTTTTGTACTTTTTTTCATACTTTGCATACTTTTTGGATGCCTATCTCTAACTCTGGCATAATCAACCAGGTAGAAGTCCAGGCAGAATCCTGCAGCCATCCACCAGTAGTGACTTTTATTTAAATACTGCATTTCCCCTTTCTTACTAAAGGAAGAAAATAGTTCAGTCTTCCACCCAGTAAGAAATTCTAAAGATCTTCCCAGCTATGTATCAATTCTACCTGCATTTGTCATCAGACTAAATATTTTAAATTACTACTTCTTTTTAGCAGAATATTAGAAAACAATGAAACTGTAAAAGTCAGCATGAGGCATTTCTGTTCTAGCTTATAATCTTCACAAGTTTTAAAAACAACATCAAACATTGAAAATCACACCATTTTTACAACCTGAATTTTTCATTGCAACTGAAGCATGGATTGACAAAATGGCTTCCCCAAGGGACAAGGGATTAGAGGTAGACCAAGATGTGCTACCCTGACTCATCACTTCTCCCACCATCAGGAAGCATTTCCTTCAGAAAAGAAGCTGAAATTTGAGAGCATGAAGTTGCCTGCAGGAGTGATCTGCAATTCCCTCTGGTGTGGTATTTTTAAAGACACATTCGGCAAGGGCTGACCTGAAAACTCCAAAATGTTACAGCATGTTCCTCACCTGATAGAAGCAAGAACCCTTCCCCCATCCCTTCCCATACTCCACATTTTGCTGGATGTTAAGAATAAATCTGGTATTTCAAGCAATAAATTCCCTCTTCATTTGCAGAATATTTTCAGAATTCTACCTGAGGTGGAAATTTA
The DNA here is from genome assembly GCA_013398275.1 of Promerops cafer. Lineage (NCBI taxonomy): Eukaryota > Metazoa > Chordata > Aves > Passeriformes > Nectariniidae > Promerops > Promerops cafer. The sequence continues at coordinate 63,992 of VZSE01000362.1, forward strand.
TGACCTGAAACTTCGTAAAATTTCTTCAGAAATCACTCTATTTTATATAGCTATTGTTCCTATCCTTGAGCTTTACTTCTTCCTAAATGAATACCTAATAAAGTAAAATCATCTCAACACATTTACTTCTTGAATTATCACCTTATGTGGTAAATGAGGAGATCTCATGTACAAACTCACACAATCCAGCAAGGTGGTTAAGGCAGAAGAGATTCAGAACTTTTCCAGGACATCCACTGCAAGATTTCACCTTCACCACATGATACTGGCTGTGCCTTCCTGGATCCTCCCATTACATATTTATGTTCCACCATTAATTTGCAAACTTCACAAAAGCATCTCTGTCTCACTCACACATGACAAGAGTTCACAAACGTAAGTAATCGAAGGAAATGGAAAGAGAAGGGGCTTGTTTTGAAGGCATTTACTTCAAAGAGGGAGAAAATATCAAACAAGGACTAAGTTTGTTTCAGACACAGAACAAGAGTGAAAAGCTCAAAGCTGAAGAGTAAAGAAAAGCAGTGACAAACTCCAACCCTTATTTGTATTATTTATCTGAGTTATTCATGACAGCATCTAAAAACCAATTAAGGCAATGCCTCACAGAGACAGACTCCTGCACTAACAACAGGAAACAGTTCTAAAAACTTTATATATAGACTGTTCACATAAAAGACAGAAAGGAAAACTACACAGAAAGTAAGAAACAAAAAAAATGGGGTCTTATGTGTTACTTTCATGATTAATAATGCTTTAAAATCTAAATCAAAGTCAAGTGGAGCTGCAAACAGAATGAGGGAACAAACATATCTCTGAGTTATTGTGGGCCATTATAAGGCATCTGTGTTAGCAAAAAAAAAAAGAAAATGTGCTCTCAACAATGTTAGTTCAGTCAAATTAGGAACGAATTGTTCCCTGCAAGGGTGGTGAGGCCCTGGCACGGGGTGCCCAGAGCAGCTGTGGCTGCCCCTGGATCCTTGGAAGTGTCCAAGGCCAGGTTGGACACTGGGGCTGGAGCAGCCTGGGACAGTGGAAGGTGTCCCTGCCCATGGCAGGGGATGGAATGAGATGAGCTTCAAGGCCCTTTTTTCTAGAAAAACTACCCAAAACCCCACCCTATTTTGATTAAAAAATTACATCTGATAAAGCAAAATGAAACCTCAGTCCATGACTTTTGGGTATGAATCTGAAGGCTCTGGATCTCCTTACAATGAAATGACTGTAGCATTTAAGGAATAAAATACACTTTGGACTCCTTGTACCTGCAGTGACTTCGTAGGCCCATCATCTCTCAATAAAGAACAAGCTTGTGCTGAGTGCTGAAATACTGTAAACGCCTCTAAATTAGTGTCATTTCTTTCCAGAGTTTGCCAACAACCTGAGCAGGGCAATCCCTGTTAACTGTGACACCTCAGCACGCCGGATGCTTTGGCTGCAATTCTGCCGAGCGCCTTTCGTCACTGCTGGCAGGAGCAGAGCCGGCCCCGCCTCGCCGGCCCCTCTCACAGCCGCCGCTGGGCGCTCAGCGCAGCCCTCGCCACACGCGACACTCGGGGCGGACAGAGCGAGCACGGAGCTCCTCCAGAGCCCCAGCCTGCCGGACTGAAGGCAGCCGAGGCCTCCCGCCCCTCCGCCAGCGCGGCCTCCCGGCCTGGCCTCCACACAGCGCAGAGACCCCCAGCCCCGGACCCAGCGGGCGACGCTTCCTCCACCCGCCCATTGCTCCCTCAGCGCCCACCGCGCTCTGCCCTCAGCCCCTCCCGCCACCGCCTCGCTCGCCAAGGCCCCGCCCCCGTGCAGTCAAGCCACGCCCACATCGCTCCAGGCCCCGCC
>VZSE01000362.1:66336-312156 GCA_013398275.1 Promerops cafer
CCCCCGGGGCTGCCCGCGGAGGGGGGGTCCCCGTCCCCAGCCCCCGGCGGCGCCCCGGGTGCCTTGGCGGCCGCCGGGCCTTGGAACTGTGCGCCGGGGCTTGGCCGGGTTTTGTGTGTGTGTGTGTGTGTGTGTGTGTGTGTGTGTGTGTGTGCGCGCGGNGTGTGTGTGTGTGTGTGTGTGTGTGCGCGCGGCTGACGGCTCCTGGAGCGTGAACTCCTGCGAGGGAGAGGTTTGGTTTCCCAGCAGCTCAGCTTTCTGGGTTACTTCCTGTCCCATTCTTTAGCACTTATCTTTACTTCCATTCCCTGGAGGAGCTGCCTTGACAGGGCAGCGGTCCTGCCGTTCTTATCCCTTCAACTCCTTAGTGTCCTGAGAGAGTGTCCTCCTTTTCCAGGAGAGATCCCGATTTTGATGAATAACCCCTTTCCTTCCAAATTTGTGAAGGCTCTTCCTATTTTGCCCAGCTATTGCTTTTGTATGAACTAATTCTGTTCTTCATTTCTCTCTTTTATGTCATTGTGTGGCTCAGTTCTACTTTTATTTTATTTTTTTTTTTAGGTTTAAGCTGCCTTAAAGGAGAATTAAAAATAGTGACTCCAAAGAACAAAATAACACAGAAGAGAGAAAACAGCACTCAAAAACCCCCAGAAAGGTGATGATTCATTTAGACTCTCAGAGTCATCCTAGACACATGGTTTGGCTGGGATTGGGGCCTCTTGTGTTTTTATGGATTTGAATAGGTAGCATTAGATTTCTTTGTTCTCTTAAAACCTACTTGCTGTTGACCTTTTAAAGTTTGAAAGCTCTGAATCCCATTTGAAGTACAGTTCCTCTTGTAACACTTTATAATTTTCCAAAATTATTCTTCAAATGTTTTTTTGATTATGAATTGCTAGTTAATGGGGTTTTTGTGTCTCCATCTCAGGGATGTAACTTAAAATTACTTTGCTCTAGGTTGTTCAAAAGGATCTTTTCTTTAAGTCTTTCCATAAATTTATGGGTTCAGCACTGCTTCTGTTTCTGTTTTGATACTAAAATCTTTATTGGGCTAGGTCATGGTAATTGCATTGTGTTGGTTTAGTCATACCTCACTCCTGCACGGGTCACTTTTGTGTGTGTGTGTTGTAACGGAGCTGCAAAAATTGAAATTAATTTAATTGGATGGTGTCTGCTTACAAGTACTTTTTGGGCTGAGATCATAGAAGGAGATGATGCTGTTGGTGCTTAAGGGGAGAAAATGAAAGGAGTCATCAAAACCAATCCTGCTGGTAGGAGGGAGGTTCTGTTTCAGGGGGAGAGCTGTTCGTAGGGAGAATTGCGTGTTTTACGTGGTGAGATGAAGAAATGGAGCCTAGGAGAGAGAGTGGGGGGGTGAGTGATGTCAGTCTGTCTGTTTCTGCATCCTACTGTCAGCGTGCTCCAAAGGATGGAGTCTCTGCGCGTTCTTCTAACGCACAGTCTGTCTTGGAGCCATTTTAATCTGTTTCAAATGTAGGTGAGTTTGGCTTTTTGGCAAAGATGCCCTCCATAGAGGTCCCTCTGGTCTGTGTCGTGTTTTCAGAGATGTCACTGACCGTACGAAAACGTTGTTCATTGTTGGCAATCAGTTGTTTTTGAGCATTAGCCTGCAGGAGAAAGAGCAGTATTTGTTGCCAACAGCCTTGGTCAAGGCTGGATCATTTTTCCAATACGGATGTGTTTAGATTAAGACAAAAAGTAGTTGCTCTGTGTTGAAGATGAAATAGAAAATTCCTCTGTAACACAAGTGCAACAAATTCTGAGATACGCTTTGGAAGTGCAGGGAGGAAATTTTCCATATTTTGGTAACTCACGAGTAATGGCAGAACATGTGGACATGCCCGGTGTGATTGCAGGAGGGGTTTTCCTGCTAATAGGTGAGACAGATGTACATCAGTACAAACTTACTAGTACAGTTATTGCACAGCTGTTTCATCTGAATTTAGTTTATTATAACTCCCTTTTCCCAACCCACCCAGTGCCTCTCACATCAGGGCTGTAGCTGCATCGACAGGACACCTCTTGTTTCTGACAATTCATGGGATCTTTGGGATTTATTCACAACAGTAGACGTAAGTTTTCATTTGATTTGTGAAGTTCCTTCCTAGTGTGAAATGCCAGTGCAGAAAAGTTTGATTCAGATGCAGAAACTGGAATTGAGTTCATAGGAATCAGGGAATTAACTTCTGGCAGAAATTTGCACATGGTTGAAACAAGGCTCAGAGATCACTGATATGCTGAAGTCCTGCTCTTGATCCCTGGAAGAAATGCAGCATGTTGGAAGTATAGCAGCCCTTTAGGGAAAGCTTTAGTCTTCAGGCTATATGCACATTTTGGGTTTGTTTTTCCTCATTGTGAATTCTCAACCCTTAAAGGAAATGTGCTGTCTGAGGGATGGTTTTGTTTTGTTCCAGCAATGCTTACAGAATGATATTATCACAGTGAAAATCTCGCTTTGTCCACTGAAGACATCCAACAAATTTTGTCCAGTTGGATTCTTTTAGGCTGTATTAAATAGAAATATGTATCAAATGTAATTCTAGAGATTGTTGAATGACACAAACTCTGTAAGCAGCACTCAGTTTATCAGCTGTGCTGTGAGAATTAGGGCTGAAGTGACTCCTTTAATGTGATTTGAACTCGCCATTGGTTCCTGCTTCTGTCATTCCATGCAGTGTTGGTGTTTGGGTTCTCTAATGATAGTGAGTCACGTGAAAATACATAAATCTTAGCAATTAACACTTGCTACTAATTAATTACTTATAAGGCTAAGCTTCCATTTGACTTTTGCTGTTTAAAACTTAGTAATAGCACTGCTGTAAGTTGGAGGAGAATTGGTATTTTTTGCTTGGTACACGAGGATCTCCAAGCATGCTGCAGAACACAAGCTCCCTGCAGTTTGTCAGTGCACATCTTGAGGGAGGAGGTTCTGGCTGTGTGAACTTGATGCAGCATTCTCTACTGAAAAAAGAGCTGTAAGGCCTTGCTTTAGCATCAGCACTGAGGTCCTGCCTTCAGAAGGAATTGCAGGATTTTATGCACGGGGCTCTGCTTGTGCTTAAGGTTGCCACTGTATGGGTGGGGGTGCTGAGGATGGTGAGTAGTTGCTGTGCTTTCTGAAGGTGAAGTTTCCCTCAGGTTTGCAGACCTGAAGTTGCTTGAGCTGGGTGATCTCTGATTCTCCATCAGGCCCAAAGTCAGACCTCACATGCTCTCTGTGAGATGGGTAATTGTAGTAAAATGACACCTCTGTGCTTCAGTTTCACCCACCTGCAGAATGTAACAACACCACAGCTGCTTATTAGTGTGTAACAGCACCATCTCTAGTTCTGTGAACACCTGAAGCTGGTGGGGCACTTGTAGATTAACTCTTTTGGTCATTTTAAATTTAGTATGTCCGAGCTATGAGCTGGCGTTACGGGAGCTCTCACGAGAAATGTGTAACTTTTAATGGCAGCTTGTGAGGAGTGAAGGCTTCTTTCCTTTGAAGCAGCAGTTCCTCTGTGATGTTTTGGATTCATGCACTGTTAACTCATTGCTTTCAGGCCCAGCAACTCATATGTGTTGCTTGGTGATTTTCATCTCAGCCACAGGGATACCTCCCTTAGTGTCTGTCTGGGCTGTAGCATGGAACAATCAACAGAAAATATATTTGGGATTATAAGGCTCTGTGAAATTTTGATATTTCACATGTTACTTGCAAACTTCACGATTGTGATGTGAGAATGCAAATGACAACACAATTGTTTGCCCTACTCTCTTGTCTGATGAGCTCCTGGAATAGGAGCATGAGTGACAGCTGAAGATGATGGTTGTGTTTAGTTTGTCAAAAATACATTGACCATTTTTAAAATGCCATGTGAGTGAGAACACATTTAGCTTGTTCAAGCTTTGAAATGGGTAGGAGAAGTGAGTTGTGAGATAAATGAAGGCTGATGTGATTATCCTTATTCCACAGGGCTTTCCTTTCTTCTGTTGTTTATTTGATTTAAATGTCTCGGAATACTTCAACCACGGGCAACTCAGATTTACACTGATTAGGCCTATGCCAGATACTAGATGTCATGTGTCATGGTACACTTCCCTTGCTGTACAGAGTTAGGCTGACATCAGTGGCTTAAGGTCCTTATTCTGCTCTTGGATGTGTCATCTCAGAGTTTAGGAGTCAGGTCTTTCTGTCAGGCCGTGTGAACAAGCAAAATACTGAATTTTGAGGTCTTGCTTTTTGTACCAACCTTTAACTTTCTTTAAAGTAACTGTATACATATGTTGGAATTAATTTTCCACATGATGTTTGCAGTGACTTTAAAGAAGTGACACATTGATGTGGAAAAGTCTAAGATCTCTTTGACAACATGAGTTATTATCAATAGATAATGAGGATGTTTGTCTTATTATTTTTATTTAGTGCTGCTTCTACTATAATTATTAGTGTTTTAATCAAACTTTGTTAAGTCATTGAGTGCGGGAGCTTTACTCTCACTAAATATGACTTATTTTTATTAAAGTTGCAGATCTTACTCTTGCCATATGCAGCTAATTTTCCTTTGGGGGGAAAAAGCTTGTTACTTTTTTAGTGGAGCAATCTGTTACCTTGTCTGTAGTCTGTGAAGTCAGTGCAATTCTAATTTGCATCAGCTAATAAAAAATGTGTGGGTTTTAAAGTGAAAATCATGCAAAAATTAAAAAAAAAAAAGGTGAACGACTGATCATCTATGCAAAAAAACAAGGCTAGAAATGTGATCAAATTAGGTCATGGCAGTGCAGTTTTGTGCAGGGCTGTAAACATATCTGAAGACCTTGTGTGTTTTATCTTGGGAAGCAAAGCTCTTCGAAAATGTGCATAAGAGGGATAAAAAGGGCTTTTTTTCATCCTCCTCTTTGAGCTATCATTGCGAAAGCATGATTTTATGTTGCATTCAGTGGCAGAAATTTCAACTTAATCTAAGAGCTGCACAGTTCATGGAACTGTTCTGGTGCAACTCGTTTGCAGAAGAAATGAGTCACAGTTGGGTTTGTGTGATCAGCTGTACAATTAAGTATTTAATGGTTTTATTGTTTATTATATTATTGCCATGCTCAGATGAGATAAGGGGGCCTTTCACTAAAAGTTTGCAGCCAAAGGAAATGAAAGGTCAGATAAAGGTGTACAAAGAATTAGTGAAATGACAGTGATGAGTACAGGAGAAATGGTCTGGGACTGATCCCATTAACTGCAGGTGACAGGGGGGTGAGGAGGGGTTGGTCTGAAGGAGGAATCTGCACAGGGATTGTCACTGGCTTTTGGTAAACCTTGATTCTAAAAGGGTAGTTTTTCTATATGAAGAAAAGGGTGAAGATTTTTGGGCTGGTGGTCTTGTGTTGTGGAGGTGGCTTTACCTGTTGGTGAAACACAGCATGTGTCAGCTTGAGCTGTCACGTGAGGGAGAGCAGACAGGCTGGTGGCTCTGCAAATCCAGCTGAAGGACACAGCTCAGTGCTCTAGGGGCTCAGGCTTTATTGGTTACTTAGGGAAGCAGAGATGGGATGGAGATTTAAAAAAAACAAAACCCAAACCCCATACAAAAACAACAATTAAAAAAACCCCACAAACAAATAAAGAACCCGCAAAAGTAGTTTGGGAAGAACTAAATGGATCCTGGATGTTTTTCCTGGCATCTGACTCCCACAGGGAAATAGATGTTGAGCAGTGAGGCAGAAATACCTACTGTAACCTTTGCATCCATTCTTGTTCCATACAGGAGGAGCAGGTACACATAATTATTAAAGAAGGGTGTAGACCATTTCTTCAAGGTTTACTCCAGAGAGGAAGCACACCCCTCATTTCTCTTGTCTTCCATAAAATATTCTCTGTAGCCTTTTCCTCATATGGAAGAAGCAAACTCTGCCCACCCCAACCTCTGGAGGACTCTTTGATAATGATAGAAAACACACTTTGGGTCTTTTCTGACACAGCTGCATTAAAATGTAGCATTCTCACACACAAACAAAGTAAAAGTAAGTAAACCTCTCGCTTTTATTCTCTACAACTAACAAGAAATACCATTTTTTTAAAGGGGTAGCAGGTTGTTTGACACACATGGGCACAGAAGATTATGAACAGTGAAGACAATGAAGAGTGGGACATCCATCAAAGAGTAACAACCTCTTATAAGGTAATTCAGGACCACATTGAGTTTATCCTGTTGTACTTGCAAAATCAATTAAGTAACTGTTGCTGTCCTCCATTTTCATGGCACTATAAAATCATTATAACCAAGAATATATAGGTATATTTTTCCCCCCTGTGCTTCTTTTCATTTTTTTACTTGCATGCAGAAAGCCAATATGTAACAACCCAAATGCATGCTGAGTTCTGAATGAGATTGATTACAGTTGCAAAACATTAAATATTAAATGCCAAAGGGCTACTTCCAGTAGCCCTCCTTCTCTTCTGGAAAGATTGATGTCTTAAATGGGGCTTTGCAAACAGGAGTTTTAAATGATCGATGGAGCAGAAGTACAAATGTTTTCAAAGCTGGTGTGTACCTAAGACTATCCTGAAACCTTTAATGTTATGGTTAAGTATTCTTGTCATTTGAATTTCATTGCTTGCCATAGGGGTGAGATGGAAGAGTGGATATTTACAGAAACTGTGCAAGTGATAAAAGGAGCTGCCTGACTTTGTCTTCTGCTTTGTATGTTTTAGTACTTATGTACTTTAGTACCAGCTAATTTGAATAAGCTCTGCTAGTCACATGCAACATATGGAGCCAATGCCAATTTTTTATAATGCTGCATTACAAATATACCCACCAGCTGAGAAGTGTGAGAGAGAGAGCTCTGCTTTTCCTCAACCAACTGTCTTCACAGAGAGTTGCAGGGGGAGGGCATACTGCTGGCCCCTCAAATGAGAAATCCCATCTCACTTCATCTCTTTAGTCATCCCATCTCTTTCTGTAGCATTTTGAGCAACTAGCCTGACCTTAATTTTTAGGACCATGTGAGGGCTTGCAAGTACTGGTCCTTTACAAGAAAGAACTGTAAAAATGGCATCATACAGTTTGTTTACGTTAAGTTTTGATCAGATATTCTCAGCTTGAAAAAGAAGTTTTCATACCTTTTGTAGGTATTCAGAAACGAGGGCTAAAAGGGACATAGTATTACTGAATTACTATTTTTTAAGGGTTTTGCATGACTCATCATCAGTTAGATTCTACTGCCAGTTTTCACCTGCAAATCCAAAGGAAGATCTTACTCTTGCAGCTGGAATTTCATTACCAGTGCTCTTAGTGGTGTGATCCAGAGTGAAGTCAAGCTCGCTGTCTTACAGGTGAGCTTGTTCTGAAGTGCTAATTGGAGTTTAGAAAAGAGCTTAGCAAAAGCTCATTAGAGTCAATAGAAATACTTCCATTGCCATCAGATTAACCAAGTTTGATTTTTGGAATATGCTGCAAAAGCTGACCTATTGAGTTGGCAGCTGCTGCTTTGTAAATCCCCTTTCCTCCCAGTCTCAGATAACGAAGTTCACACTGTAGAACAAAACAAAGCTAGTTTCTAAGCCATATGTATGTTATACATATGGAGCTAAAAAGTCTTCTTTAATAACCCTGTGCTGAAGTAGTGATTGTTGCCATACATGGTAAGCTGAAGCATTTATAAATGTCAAAGACAGGCATTTGTTGTGTGTAATTTCCATATTTGCAGGGTAAGTAGGGTCACTGGAGCACCTGTTAATTATGAGTTTATATCTCTCCAAAAAGCAGATAAATAACTTCTTTACCATGGGCACGAGGAGGCTGTAGAAGAGCAAATACATGCTGTGCCTCTGTCTGCAAAGTTGGCAGTGATTGATGCTTTCACTTTTCTCTTGTCTGTGGGTATGTCTGGATCACAGGAAAACAAGTGTCCAGTGGGATATGGGGACTTGATTGCAATTTCTTTTGAATGACCTGTGGATCATGAGGATCTGGAAGTCTTTATGATACCTAAAAAAAGGTTTAGGTGATGATGTGTGTTGACGTCCTAATAAACAAAAAATTAGTGTAAATTTTAAGCTTTTCTTGAAATTAATTTTCATCATTAGAACTTTTCTTTGTACTTTAACGTTGATTAACTTTGCAGGAGTTTAAATACATTCCTCTTTTTAATCTTCTAGGTCTGTGTTAATATCCATCCACGTTTGAATATTTTCTAAGGCACCTATTGCTCAGCAGTACCTTTCTCATACCCTGCTTTTATTCTTTCTTCTGATATTCCTTTCTGTTTTAGGACTATGGAATATAATACACAATGTATATGAAAATGCAGTCATTTAACTTTGTGTGCTGGGGAACAATCCCTAAATACCTGTTCATTTTCTTGCCCCCAAGTAGAACTGCAGGTGGTATTTTTCAAACAGCATGGAGTACACAGTATTTCTCTCTTTCCCAATGTGTGCTTGTTTCTAGGCTCTTTTACAGTGGCTATTTTAGACACCCTTTTGGCCCAGCTCTCATATACTCTATCAAGGTAATTATAAATTGAATTATTCTGATATATATTCTCATGGTGTGTGATAGGACTGTAGTAACTGCACTTAAATGTATTTTCAGGTCTCATATATTATTATCCTAGCATTTCATTTTTGGAACACAGAAGTTCTTTGCAGCCTTTGTGTACTAATTAAGAAGTGCTCAAGCCAGAATACAAACAGTAGACTCTAATTAAAAAAAAAAAAAGGATGAAAAAGGCAAAAAGATAATTAAAGTTTTCAATTTGAACATTAGTGTTACTAATACTCACGTGCCGTAGGTCACAGGATTCTATTGGTGAGATACTTTCAAGGAGCTTACAAGGGGTGCATTTCTAGAAAGAGTATCATAGTTCAGTTACTGTAGCAGTGCAGTGGTGCTTCTTGCAACAGTTTGCATAATCCATTGCATAGTTTAAATAATTTAACCAGTGTCTCTGGAGGTGGTGATATTAACCACAGTGTGATTTTGAAATGAGTGGTGGGTTCTGGAGATTTTTCATTTTGCTCATTGCTCAGTTGCTTTAATTGTGAACTGCTGTTTGATGCTGTCATTCCTGAAGAAAACATTTACTATTTATAATGTGCGAGTGTCCTTTTCTTTTGCAGTTTGGTGATGTCACCATGTACTATGATTTTGCTAATAAGAGTGAGATCATTTGGGGTTTATCCTCCGTGTAACATCTCTTTTCTCAGCATACAGAGAGAAGTCTGAGCATCGCATTTCATTAATCCCTTTTTCCCTACATACCGCATTTCTGATCCCAATCCTAATTTATTCCTGCTTGCCATTGATTGAAGGTGACTCGTGTGAGCTCATGAGGCTCCTGTAAAGGCCAGACTCAGCTAGGATGTTACACCACCACTGCCGGAGGAACCCTGAGCTGCAGGAAGAGTTGCAGATCCAGGCTGCCGTGGCCGCCGGCGATGTTCACACCGTGCGCAAGATGCTGGAGCAGGGGTATTCTCCAAACGGTCGGGATGCCAATGGCTGGACCTTGCTTCATTTCTCTGCAGCAAGAGGCAAGGAGAGATGTGTCCGTGTTTTTCTGGAACATGGAGGTGAGTTGCCCACAGAGAAAAATCTTTATACTCATCCGACACCTTTCTATCCCAATTTCCACTGCAGGGCTTTCCAGCACTGATCAGATATCAAAATACTTCTGATTATCTTTTGTAATTATTTTTTATTCTTTTGTTCTTAATACCTGTTTATTTCTGATGCATACTCTGTGAATGATATCATAGATTAGCTTTATATCTTAATAACTTTTTTTCCCCCCCAGCATTGCCTAGGAATTGTTCAAGGAATGAATAAGCATTATGAAAATAGGGCAGAAGGACTCATTATAAAATGAAATGCACTCACAGCACTCACTACAGGCTTTTCTTCTCTGTTAGGGGGTATTATTAGAGGAAGGCAGATCCTTGAATTGAAATCCTAGGGAAGCTTGTTTCAGAATTCTAAAGCAAGTTAACCAGTTGCATTAAAGACTAAGTTTAATATAGGCTTTAACAGAATCTGTTAAACTTTATGAAAACAGCCCTCTTAGTGCAAGGACTTCAGTGTCAGCTAATCCAGATGGGTTTACAGCTCTCCTGCATCCAGCCATGATGAAACTTTATTTCAAGAACTGATTGAGTTTTGTTGATTTAAGTGATACTCATGTGAGTGATTATTATTATCCCTCAGGTGTTACAGTCAGAATTTCTCATTGTTTTGTCATCTTCCAAGGCCACCTGAAGTTTTAGAAAGGGATCATCCTAATCTTTTAAGGTGGTACTGGAGAGGAAATCAGTAGATGTTCTCCACGATCTGATCAGTGCTCTTAAAGAACAGCATCCTCTATTCTAGCACTGTTCTTCCCAAATGAATTGTGAGGTTTTCAATCCCAAGGAAACTGAAATGATCTTTCTGATGCTTTGTGTATCTGAGCCATATGGGCCCCTTGTGTCTGTCACTGGGTTTGTCAGCTGTGTGGATCATCCTGGAAGTGGAGTGGCATTAACAGGCTGTGGTAGTGGCACAATCAGTGATTTGTTCCTTAGGAGCAGTGGTGAAATACAGCCTGAGCAACTGGGCTCTGTGGATGCACCTACTACAGATTGTAACCACCTCAAAAGGGCAAACTCTCATGGCCTTCTTGGAAGGGGGGAAAAAGCTACTAAATTGCACTAATATATAACTTTAAATTCTACTTTTTAAAGTAATATATGTAGGTAATCTCAAGCCTTCAGTTTGTCAATTCAAAAGTTTAAGGCTGTAAGTCACGTACTTTGCTTCTAACTTTTTATCTGTAAGTTTAAAGATGATAAAAAAACCCCAATCCCTTCTGTATTCCTATGTATTTTCATTTTATAGATTTTCATATTACATAGCTGCTGATGCAGTGGTTTGTTTTTATTTTTGTTGTTACTCTTTCCCATACAAAGTACCAGCTGAATGTGATGCCTCATGAAAACTGCCTATAATGAAACACCCTTGTCCTGAGGCAGCTCAGACTTGAATCACCGGGATGAGAAAGTTGAGTAACAAATAGTGTGAGGTTTAGTCATCCACAGCAGCTTCCCTGCAGCTGAGCCTCGCTCCCAAAAATTGGCACTGCCTGGTGCCTTGCCTCGTTTTCCCTCAAAACAGAGGCATAAAAATAATGAGTATTTATCACATAATAATGTCACAAATGAGTTATTAAGCAGCGAGTGAGTTGACTCTTACAAGCTGAGTTAATCATGCCACCCTCATTAGGGAGAGGTTTGTGTCTACCTTTCCTCACGTGGTCTCTACTTTTCTCCCTCTGGAATGGATTGTTTTGCTGCTGGTGCTTAATCCTTGTGGAACAAAAAAAAAGATACTGGGGTGAAGGAAAAAGTCCTTTTCTGTTGTGAATCTTATGGTAAAATAGAGAGTATTGAACTGTATCTTGGTAATAAATTGAAAGTGAGAGGGCACCTGTGGAGTTCTGGGGGAAAGAGGGAATTGAGATGGGAAGGAAGGGGTGGCTGATGGTGGTTGTGGCTGTCTCGAGGGATGATGGAGCTTAGCAGAGCATGGGGAAAATAGGACTGGGAAAACCACAGTGGGCTGTTGGTGAGGGTAGAGTGCTGTGCCTCAGATCTGAGATGCTGGAAGGCTCCCAGCATAGCTTGCTAGTGGGATGGAGGGTGAGTTGGGCTAATAAAGGCTGAGAAGGAATCTGGTCACTGACCTGGAAATAAAAAGTAGATTTTTACGGGAGTCATGACCTGTCCGCCTCCTGCTTTTGCTTTTTCTCTTCCATCATTGCTCACCAGCAAAGAAAAGAGCCAGAGGACACTGTTGTGCATGCAGATTGGCTGATTTGAGTGGAGGTGGTGGAACAGCAGGAAGCTTTTTATTATCTGCTGAGGAAGGAGACACAGATAGATGGGGAAAATGCAGAAAAAACAGTCCAGACTAAAGGATGAAGCTAGCAGAAATACCAACTAGATACAGAAGGGATAGGTCAGATAACAAATACTACTTAGCAACTGGTGAAATGCAGAAAGTTCATCATAACCATGGAGAAACTTAGTTTTCGTAAGAAATAGTTAATTTGACTTGCTTAGTGTATTTGTCTCATTTTATTGAAGTGAAGATTCTGTGAAGCCATCTCTTCCCACCCATAAAAATGATCTGGAGTCACAAAGCAACACCAAAACAGGGAGTGGAGTTTTTAGTAATCTTGGATTTTTGTGTAACAAGCCTTTTGTCCCTTTAGTGTGCTTTGTATATTTTTAATATGACATATAGAGACAGACAATCCAACAGTGGACAAGAAATATGTTTTATTAATTTCCAGCCACCACTATTAATGTTACAACAAGCTGAAATCTTGAAAGTGTCTAGTTAGCTGTCTCTTGGTAATACCTTCTCAGTATTAACTGAGCAGTTTCTGGTTCCTCACATTAAAATGAAGAAATAATTCACTAAAGCTCCTAGAAATGAAATAGTAAGAGAAAGTAGCCAAGCAGTCGTGTTTATTTATTTTTAGTCTTGGCTTCAAGGTATCTAAATTTTAGTAAGGTCAAGCAGAATATGGGAGCATGTAGAGAATGCCAAATGCTCACCCCCCTCTAAGCTCCTAAAGTGTTTCTGTCTCTGAGCAGTAATGCTTTCCTGGACATCTTCTGTATCAATGTTATCTTAGGAAATTCAAAACAGAAGCTGCATGTAGCCATGCTTCTAAACCTTGTGGTCAGAATTAAGCTCTAGTTGGGGGAAATAAGCTTGAAATAATAGACATACTCAATGAAGCCAGAAGCATTGCTTAAGCATTGCTTTCTTGGCTTCCCAAATTACTGTGATAGTGACCTAAGGAAGGTGTCAAGGAAAAAGGAAAACTGTCTCACTGAGCTGTAAATTGAAACTCTGAAATACGAGTCTTTTGGTTATGAATTTATATATCCTGTAGATTACAGTATTAAAAAGAGTTTTATTAACAGTGGACTTTAATAACTAGCTTATGTGCCCAACTTTCACATGAAATAAAATGATCTCAGCATCATTCAATTCTACAAATTTTCTTTCTTGAGTGAGCTTGATTGCAGTAATTGGTACCCTTAATAAGCTGTTCAAGGTTTCTGCCTTTATATTTTGTCTTATATTTAAGAACATTAGAAGTGACCAAATGCAGTTGTTCATGTTTCTACATTCTGCTCTCCCCATATTAATGGGAAGCTTGGAGTGAAAGAACTGTTTGACAGTCAGGATGGAGATGAGATAGAGGACAGCTGGCAAGTGCTGGCTTGATCCCTTTCTAGCTAAAACTGCCAGGTAGTTTTTCCCTCCTCTGCAGATTCTAAAAGGTTATCTGAGAGTCATTCCCAATTAATTTTTACCTTGCTCGTGTGCCAGGGCGAGAGAGTTGCTTTACAATATGTTACCAATAATGAAAATTTTAGAAAAATCAGACAAAAGCCCCACAGCAGCACAAGTTCTGTGGGCAGCATCAGCTTCGGGATGTGACTAAGGCAGGGACCGAGTGGATGGAGTTTGTTTGCAGCTCCACGCAGGTCTCTGCTAAAAGCTCTTGTGAAGTTCAGAAGTTTTCCAGGAGGTGGCAGCAGGACATTGATGGAATAGCAACAGACCTTTCCATCCTGTTCAAATTGTATCTCTAATCCAGAGGCAGACTTTTGACTCACTAGAAATCCATAATCTTAATGGGAATTACAGTATATTTTCACGAGGTTTTTCTAAGGGGTTTGTTATGGAAAGGTTGGTTGTTTGTGTTGCTTGGTTGCCCAACTGTGAAGCTTTTTTTCCTATCCTTCTCAAGAAACTTCTCTTCCATGACTTAGTAATTTTTTGGTTCGCTTTAGTGGTCAAAAACAATGATATTTTGGGAGTAAGGAAGGTGTGGAAAGGTGCTTAAAACTATAGGTAAAAGGCATTCTTATGTTGCAAGGAAATTGTTTGGTTTGGATTACAAGAACCAGTATAAAAGTGCATGTAGGTGCACATATAAAAGTTGGGCCATATCTGCTTGAATTTGGAAATGGCACTGATTAAACAGACTTGTGGCAATGACCTGCACCTCCTCTGTGGGTAGAAATGATGCCTTGCCTGCCTTATACAGTGTGGGAAAGAGAAGGTACAACTGAAACATTATTTCTTTTAAAAATCTTTTTTGGTGGAGAAAGACTCTGCCTGCTGCTGTCTCCTTTCCATCGTGTCCATCTTTGTCCCCAGTTCTGCCCATCAGATTGTATCATCCCTCTGCCTGTTCTCATGCCTGTTACCCACTGCATTTATCATCACTCAGAAGTCAATGAAGAATAGTCTGAGCTATTGTGAAGAAAAGAGACCCTGGGGGCAGCATCACTTTGAAATGTTATCTTTGTGTGGGTTGTGCTGATTCTTTGCTGCATTTTGGACATGATCACAGTGCAGGTTAACAACACCCATTCAGTCACTGGCTGCATTTTCCTGCTGAGCTGTGGGTGCTTCATTCATTCCTTTAGCTCAGGTTAGTGTGACTTTTCAGAGCACTGAAACCTCTGGTTTTCACAGGAGATGAGGAAAGCTGTCACTAGGAAGGAACTAAACTTTCCCTAATACACATACCCCTTATTTCTATGTTTATTCCTGTTCTGTGCACTAGAGGCAGTTCTCACATCTGATTTCTCTGTGTCGCCAGGCTGCATTCATTTATATGTTGGATTTTTTTTGTTAGTTCATTTGTTTCCTTCCTCTCCATCTTCTCTTTCTATTTAGAAATATCCTTAAAGTTGCTGGACCATCTTTGCAGCTCTACTCCTTCCTTCCAGTCTTTTCATTTTGGTATAATATCTGTCTTGGTGTTATCTGGATATGATCACAGTGGGTTGGGAAGCTTATTCCTGTTTTGTGTTTGCACTTTTGTGTGTTTAGTTGTGTTCAGTCTAGGGTGGCCTGAATATTGTATTTTGAACTTAACTTAGAGCAGGTCTTCTGGTGCAGATGGTATCTAACTTAGGTTGGGAAAGTGTTCAAACTTCCACACTATTTTGTACCTTTGAGTGTCCAACAGCAGCAGCCATGGATGGAGGAAGGAGAAACCTCACAGCCTGGCTTGTTCTCTAGCTGAGAAATGGCACCTTGCCTTGGGTAATTAATTAGTCACTTGCTATACAAGTTTGGGTGTCCTGAGGAAATTAGGTAAATTGACTGGATTCTTTTAATTTTTGAATTAATGAATGAGTCTGAGTGATTGTGCTGTGTGAAGGGGAAATAAATCTGTAATTACCTGTACTCTGTTTATCTGACTTCTTTCAGAAGTGGTTTTTTACATTCTTAAATTCTTGTGAAACTATAAATTCAGAACAGGTTCTAAACAGATTCATCATCTATGAAAAGAGACTTTATCAAGATAATCTAAAATAACATATATTCTACATGCTTTGGAAATCCTGCAGACCACAGAGAAACATTTTACCTAATACAGCATTACACCCTAAAAACAATACAATGCTGCCAGACCACAAAACATCCGCAATTTGGGACAGCAGATGTTTCTACACATGCTTCTTTTTAAGACCAAGAAGCAACACAAGGGAAAATAAAAAGTTGAACATTGAGAAAGAAATGTAATATTGTAGAGCTGGGGGAAAACTGGATGGACAGAGAGATTTGAGTAATTAGTAATTAATTCCTAAGAGTGCTAGGAAGATGTGGAAAAGTATTTGTCAAATGGAAACATATGTATGAGAAAGAAATTTATTTTTTTTGTAACTCGTTCTTAAATACAATTTTAAGTTTGTCTTAAAAATAGCATGTTCATGAAAGCAAGAATTAGTTTGAAGTACAAAAATCCTGTCATGCTATGCCTGGAAAGACTAGCAATTACTGTTTGAATTTTTTTATTATTTTTCTTTTCCAGCACCGGATTACTGTAACGCCTTCTAATTATTTTTAAATTTTATTTTAACTTCAGCTGATCCCACAGTTAAGGACTTAATTGGAGGCTTCACTGCTCTGCATTACGCAGCCATGCATGGCCGGGCGAGGATTGCGCGCCTGATGCTGGAGTCTGACTACAGAAGTGACATTATTAATGCCAAGAGCAACGACGGCTGGACTCCCCTGCACGTCGCTGCTCACTACGGCAGAGACTCCTTTGTCAGGCTCCTCCTGGAGTTCAAGGCTGAGGTTGATCCACTCAGTGATAAAGGTACTACACCCCTCCAGCTGGCCATTATCCGGGAGAGGTCAAGCTGTGTGAAAATCCTCCTGGACCACAATGCCAACATCGACATTCAGAATGGTTTCCTGCTACGATACGCTGTGATCAAAAGCAATCACTCGTACTGCCGAATGTTCCTCCAGAGAGGGGCCGATACAAACTTGGGGCGCTTGGAAGATGGACAGACACCCTTACACTTGTCTGCTCTTAGAGATGATGTGCTTTGTGCACAAATGTTGTATAATTACGGAGCAGACACTAACACAAGGAACTATGAAGGACAGACCCCACTGGCTGTTTCAATAAGTATTTCTGGAAGTAGCCGACCCTGTCTGGATTTCTTACAAGAAGTGACAAGTATGTATGTAAGAGAAGTTAATCACAGGACACAATGTCCTCTAAAAGCCTTCTTTGAATTTAGCCCCAGAAAAAAAAAAATGCTTCCTCTCTGCCCCTTGATGCTATTTAAATGCAGTAGAAAGTTTCTGGGAAGGTGAAGGGATTGTGATACTGGGAATCTCTTACTCAGCAAAGGTGCTAATGTTAAGTGTACTTCATTTAAATTAGTTCTGTTTAAATATCTATGGGAAGCATTAATTTTAAAAGAGTGAACTGTAAAATCTCTATTTATTTCTGGCCTTAGCACGTAAGATTTTTGAGTTTGGTTTTGTTGTTTGTTTAGGGGTTTTTCAGTGTCTTTTGTTTTGCTTTTTTATTGCCATGCAAATCCTCTGCAGTTGATGACTTTTTCATCTGCACTACAACTAGGGAAGAAAAGAGCTTTGGCTACTTTCTGTTCTCCCACATTCCCTCCTTCCCTCCCCTAAACCAGACAAAAAAATGCCACAGTTCATTCCTGCACCTTGAAGGGGTTTCATGTGCTGTGTAGCTTTGATTTGATTTTGTTGATGTCTTTGAAATAGCAGAGATTTTAACTTATCATGACTTCTGATACTTAGAAAAAGTATTGGGCTTCTAATATCCAGATCACTTTTGATTACCAGTTTTTGGTGTACTGGATCTACTGGAAGTTTTCCTCTCTCAACATGGAATGCTGTACTAATGTTTCATAACCATAGTATTGCCTGAAGCATTTAGGAATTGCTGATAAGCATTTGGCAGAGTTTGCCAATTCAAACACATTCAGATGGCCTGGTAAATTATCATCCAACTAGAATGATTTCTGCACTACAGAGGATGGGGTGTTTTATATATCCTCTTTTTGTCCCCTACATCTCCTTTCATTTTTTTGAATGTGGTAATTTTTTAATGAGAATTAGATAACCTATATACTCTGTAAAGAAACTGAAAGTCAGGGTGGGCTAGAAGTGAATCAGCTGAGATCTGTTGTCAGTAGTTGACACAAATAAGCATTTGGAATTTCCTTTCTTTTTCTACATGATTTGTGATGTTGTTTTTGTTCATATCTGAAATTGAAGGAGAATTTCTGGAAAGGTGGAAATTGATAATAAGAAATACAAGCAATTAAGCAAATTTGGTTTAATTTGCCTGCCCTTTCTCAGTCAAACACATTTCTTTCTGGTTTCCTTTTTGGAAGCCTCTCACTATATAGTTGCAGTGTCAGGGATTTTAGGAGATCATATAATATCCAGACTTGCAGTTTTTCAGTCTTAGGATGTATCAGTAAGCATGAAAGCTTAGGCTGCTCCCTCAGTGTCTAAAGACCAATGGAAACAGGTACTGTAACTTTCAGCTTGCAGATTCCATACCTTAAGGGTTTAATGTTAAGTGAGAAGTAAATTCTGCTACAAAAAAAAAAAGTAGCTTTAATTTGTGGCCAGTGTAACAGTGTTGGAACTATCCCAGTTTTGTGCTGTTGGAAGGAGAACTGGGAAAGCAGTGCTGACAAAAACACTTCAACTCTGTGCTTCTGAGCAAAATAATTATCAATATATGTTTTCAAACCACTGTAAACAAACTCTGCTGCCCTTTTTGTAAATATCCAGGCACTGTCTTCCCTGCTTTTCATGAATAATTACTTTAATAAGATGCTGTATAAGAGGTGAGATGGATAAAGAGCAAGCTGGCATTTTGGTAGTGGAGTTCCCAGTTAAGTCTGACTGTACAGGGAATTGTTGAGATCTCGTACTGTACCACTTAGGGGAAGAATCTTGTTTATGAGTCTACTGCAATATGTATTTTCTAGAAAAAAAAATTTACAAAATTTTTGGACAATTCTTCTATTGGAATTCTTCCTGAATTCTTCCTGAGGTTGGCAACAGTGCCTTGTTCGTGGGGCTTAACGGGAATTTCAGTTATTTGAATCTTATACTAAGTGCTTTATATAGAAATCCATAGGTGTAAGTTTTATATCTGCATCTGAAGTTTGGAAAAGTATCTTTGATAGTAAAACAGGAAATAGTTTTTATTTTTACAGTAGATTAACATTTTTAAGGCTAAAGATTAATAGACATAAATTATAAAAGTTATCAAACCAGTCTGTGTCTTCAAGTGAAAGCAATTTCATGCTGCATATAAATGGGATACTCTTTAGTAGTCTACATGTAAGATGTGAGTAGCTATTTTTTTTATACTTGGAAAACGTATTTGTACAGTTTCAGTTTCTCAGAAAACATCTTTTGTGAATTTCTTTTTGTTTTGGTAGGTATTGTATTCGGTAATAATGGCAGCCTTTAGCCCAGGTCCCCGGTTGGGAATAACAGGCAAGAAACCAAGCTCTCAGAAATACTCAGTATTGGCCCTGAGAGTCTGCAAGAAGATATTGGATTTTGGGGTTTGACCCTGAAGGTCTGATATTCTTCCTGGTTACAGGTAGAGATTCCTTTGCTCCTAGAATAATTCCAAGAGGAAGTTATTCTATAGTCGTGTTTCAGTATTTAAGCACAAAGCTGGAAGTTAGGAACAACTGAGTTTTTCACCATGAGTCTGCTGTTGACTTGGTGTTCAGACTTGTGTGTTTTTCTTTTTCTCCTCTCTCTTTTTTACAATACAGAAATAAGCAAAGTCTCCCTGGGAAAAAAAAATATTGAAGATGAAAACTGCTCAATGATTTCATTAATCACCTTCTTTCTCCTTATCTGTATTATACTTTCCTATATCAAAAAGCATTTCTTGGCAGCCACCATAGTACCTAAGATCATTTGATAAAGAGTTGGTTTGGAGCAGTGTAAATGTTTTCATTTTCACCTGCCTCTTCAGGAGTGTTAATGGGTTAAGCTTGGAACGCACTAATGCAAATTAAAGTAGAGATGCGTGTATATGACACATATGAAGATAGAGATACATAGAGACTTTTATTGGTAGTATATATATTTATAAAATAAGTGTGCAATCACAGCCCTGGATGAAATGATTTATTTTGAAGTTGAATGGGATTTGAGAATATTAAAACTTGTAAAACGAATGTGGGAGGTAGAAAAAATACAAGTTTTAGAAAAACATGTAAGGGTTTAAATAAACTTCAAGATACTAGAAATTTCAATTAGGATCTCTAAAGAAGGGAATTTTTAAAAAACCCTGGAAACTTCCCCCTCCCCATGGCCCTCCTTTGGTTGGATGTGTTCAGCTCAGGAGCAGGAGAGGTTGTGAGGAGCTGCTGGTCTGTGTGAGGCAGAGAGCTCAGGAAATGATCTGGCCAGAGCAGTGTGATGTGGCTGGTGTGGAAACAGGTATCAAAGAACTCATTTCAGGTCTGGGACAACATCTAAAGGTCACCCAGTGAATTTAACTATGAATGTTTCAGCTGCATTCCTTTCTTTAATTTTTCAAAGGGCAGATCTTTGGCTTTGACTAGAGAGTGTAATTTTGTGTTTAACTTTATATAGCTCTGTAAACGTGCAGAATAACTGAGACAGAAGTTCTGTTCAGGAAATCCTTATACATCCTTTGTCTCTATCCCTTGGCTAAATCAAGATAACTTTTCACTTGCATTTTTTTTTAACTAGAAGAAGATTTTAACAAGTTTCTCTCCACGTAGTTTTAACTTTTATGAATGCAGAAGTGTTGTGGTGAATTAACTAGATTTCTATATATTTTATTTCGTAGATAATTGCAAAGGAAATGGTATTTTCATGTTTGTAATAACACAGAAGATCTTTACTGGAATCTCAGGCTTTACTTGTTTCCTTGGGTGCTGCTGGAAATCTTACAGTGATGATTGCAGTCTGCTTTGTCATCCAGTTACACAGGGAGCTAGGATAAGGGATTATTTGATAATTTTCTACTCTACAGTTGACTATATTAAGTAGTTGAATCATATTGTGTAGCTATATACAGTTATTTACTTTGAAAGAATTTTTAAGAGGCCTTTGTAAAAAAAAATTAAAGACTATTTTTATATGTGGCATTTAAGGTACAGCCGTGCTCTACTCCCATTTCTACACCTATGCTGTGCTCTGCAAAAATAATTTTAAAATAGCGTAACAATGCATCTTAAGCCTGTCTTGATGTTCAGAGCACTTTATTTACTGTCTCCTAAAAATAGATAAACATTATGGTGTTGAAATTCTTAGCTGCATTTCCATAGCAATTTCGGTGAGACTGAATTTACAGAGATGTCGCAAATTTTTTTTAAAAAATACCTTTGCAAGCATATTCAAATCTTAATTTCATTGCCAAATACACCTGTTAAGTATAACATTGAGCCTTATGACATTCTGCTTTTTCATGTAGGAATTTTCAGTCCAAAATAGTACATAATTTCTGTGCCAGATAGACTGAAATTTAATAGACAGCTAAAACTCATTGTGGGGAATTATTTTTCAGAGACCAATGAAAACATATGTCAAGCTCAGACATTTTAGCAGAGGCATACTGAACACAAAATTAAATTAGAACTTTTAAAATAACTTGTATGATATCCAGTTAAAAAGCTGTCCCTGTCCTGTCGAGCTGGAGGGATTTGTTCACGCTCTCAATGAACACTCTGTAGTTCTACACTCATCCCTGCATGTCTGATATTAACATTTTAGACCTACAGATTTTTGATATTAGCTTTTTCTGACATTTTGAATGCTGGAATACCAGCTATCCTCTGCAGCTGTTCTGCTGTTGTTTTACAGGGTACAAGCCAGTGCATTTCCTAAACTTTAGACCTGTTGCAGTGAGCAGCCGGGCTCCGGTTCGGCTCAGCCCCAGGCACTCCCGGCTGATCCCAGCCTTCCCCTCGGATCCCTCTGTGCATCCTGCCCAGTGTATTTCATGGCTGGTGGCTGTGAGTTTCCAGTTGATAAGTTCAATTATCTTTTTCATTCCCCCCCCCGCAAAAAAGCCAACAAATTCAGAAGTCAGTTTAATTGCTGGCAGTACCTTGCTTTCCTTCACTGCTGTGAAATAAGGGATGGATTTAAGGGCTTGCTGCAGAAATAAATACTTTTCCTGATATTTTAGAGGAACTGAGCTGTTGCCAGCATACATCAGCCTGGTTTCAACATATTTTGTAAAATGCTTCAGAAGATTTTTATTTTTAAGTTCCCTTTGTAGCTAAAAAGAAATTACCAAATGGTTTCTTGCTACTGTTTTCAGCCTTTCAGAATTCCCTGGAGGGGCAGAGGCTCAGTTTGAGAAATAGCACTCTAAAGTTTTTTAGAGAGATGCATTAATATTGTAGAGAAAACTGTGGGCGGGTTCTGAAATATGTCACTGATGTTATTTTTCACTTTTTAATTTCTTCAGAAACAGCCTATCCATTTCAAACCAATGGCACTGATTGTTTGCTTTAAAAGTACTTTTCTTTTAGTAGTTAGAACAATACATCAGAGGGGATCTTCTTGCAGCCTACAATGTATTAATTTCAGTTATTCCCAAGTTTTTTCTTGGGTAACAGAAAGGTCAATTCATGATTGTTGCATTGTGTTTTTACATGTACTTTTTGCTCTGTATTTGAAGGAAATGGGTAGGGATTCCTCTTTTCCAGCTTTGCAGTCCTGGATGAAAGTCCCCAAAAAAGAGTGTTGTCAGAGGCATCACAAATGTGCCTTAATGGTCCTTAAATATAGACTTATTTGGTGAGTTAGTGTTTTATTTCTTGGGGAGCATTGTCTGCAGAGGGAAGGCACAGATATAAACACAGAGCAGTTTTAACAGTGACACAGTTCTTTGGCCAGGTAGCAAATCCTAAATGGAAGTTTTGTCTGCCTCTGGGATACAACAGCAAACTCTCAGATACCATACCTGAAAAATCTTGAAACTGCAGAAAGAAAAGGAATGGAGTTTTGAGTGGAAATTCAGATTAATTGTAATAATTTCTTGCTGTTAAAACATTATTTTTTCCCTTTGCTTTACCAGCAAAGGCTGATCTTTTAATAATAGTTTAAAAGACTCATTTCATTATTCAAGGAAAATAATTATTTAAGTGGGGGAAAGCTCAGAAACTTACTTTGTTAGCAGCTGAAGAACTGATTTAGGAAAATGCTTAAATTTTATACATACTGAAGTTTGCTGCATCTGGATTAAAAAAAAAATCAAAAAGCAATTCCTCTTAATTCTTCAAGTTCATGCTTTACATTTCTTCTGTTTGGAAGAAGCTTTTCTGTCAGGTTTGGGACACTGTACTCAAGAATTGCATTGGTGGGGATTTCTGCTTTCCCTTCCAGCACAGGGCACAAGCTCTGGAAGGCAAAAGATGAACTATGCATCTTTTTCCTGTAATTAATACTTCTAATTTATTTGATGACTGCTTTAAAGCTTGCAAAATAAATTGACTGCAGTATGTAATGATTTGGTGAACACATGAGCAAATCCAGAATAACAGCAACAAGGTGGCCCTTCAGGGATGTGCTGGATGTTTTTAAGGTGATCAGTAGTTTTATGTGGCTGTTTTGCATGATAGTGGTAATTAGGCCAATCGTACCTTTCATGTTTGTGGGTTTTTTTGTTTCTTTCTCTTTTAATTCTCTTCCTTTCCAGCTTATTTGCCTAAATAACTCCCCAAACTTGTGATGCAGGATATAACCAGTCGCTCCTTCCTAATCGTTTTTAAAGAGAACTTTATTCATCCTTTAACTTGTCTTACTTTGCCAAGTTACTAATAACATTTTTCATTTGCCAAACTAAGGTTCACTGACATCGGTCCGTAATCCTTTATTTTTTTTCTTTTTCATTCAGATGCAACCAAGAATGAGTAAGTGTTCCAGACACCGTTTCTAATAAATCACAAATGCATTAATAACCCTGGAATTTGCAAGGCGTGACCTAAGACACCAGCAGCCACTAGATGTAGCAACTGGTGCTTAACACTGGAAATGTCCATTGTTAACACATTCCCAGGAAATATTTTTCAGGCTTATCAGGGGAAAATGTCATACATTTGATAATCAGGTCTTTTTGAATTAACTGATGACCAATTTCTTCTGGGTATTTTAAGTTGTCTGTTCCTTTATGTTCTCAAAAACCACGTAGGATGTTAATTAAAAGGCATTTATTTCTGAAACCAGAAATCAGTGTCTCATAGCTGATTTATTGTGTACTCTACTACAGAAAATACACAAAGACCTCTAATCCTTTATCATTTCTAATGCTGCTGTTTGCAGTGAACTTTTGAAGCAGTGCATCCTTTCTGAATCCTGTTTTAAAGCATCAGAGCTATTTCTTTATCAGCATTAAGATTGCTTCGTTTCTTACCAAAATTACTTTCTTCTCCCTGAAGTTTGAACATCCTGCTGTTGGCCGAGTTGCCCAAATTCTTTCCTTCAGGTGGAAAAAAAATTGCCAAGAAGAAACCACTGGTGGACAAAGTAACCATTGGTCTGTGTTCTAAGTCATGGATGAAGGATTTAACTAAAAATAAATTGACATTTAGGTGGTGATAAGTATAATAAAAGTATTTCAAATTACATAAAGGAAACTCAAATTTTCATGTTTTTTTAGTTTCAAACCTAATTTCTTTAAAAGCAGACTGAGACTATTTTCATGCATTACTTCTGCTGGCTTGCCCTGGATAATTTTAGTGCTTAAGATAAATCCCAGTGTCTAAAAATCCCTACCTGTCTGTCAGCCCATTTCTATAGATACCAACAGAAGCAGCTACATTGTTCAGGGTGCTGAGTATTTTGAGTTTGACAGTCATCAGGTCCCATAACCAAGTCTTGGCTTGGAGGAAAAAAAAATAAAGAAAAAGAGGCTTACACAGTTAAGTCGATGATCAAAATATTGATTAGCACAGCTTTGATGTGTTACTGGAATAACTCCAAAAAAGCTGTAGCAGAATGAGGAAAAAGCACAAAGGCAGGCAATTTGTTCAGAGGTTTGGAGTGGTTCCCATGTTGGGGGTTATTAGCTGGAGCTTTCAGCTTTGGGAAGAGGTACTGAGCACGAGTGGGGGATGGAGGTTTATATAAAGGTATGTAAAATCATGACTGGCGTGGGAACAATTATTCATTATTTTCCTTGTAGCTCAAAGAATGGCAGGCATGCAACAAAGCCATCAGGAAGCAGATCTAAAATAAATAAAATTACTTTGCAGTTTTCCAGCCAACGCCTAATTATATTGTGAAATTTGTTGCCACAGGATGTTTTGGATACTGAAAGTATGAATGGGTTCAAAAAACACTAGACAGATTTACAAAGGGCAAGCTATTCACAGCTATTAAAGACATAGATCTGTGTGCAATCTCTGGGCTAGGAAGGCCCGAAGGCACCAGTGCTGAAAGCTAGAAGGGTTTATTGGGACAGGATTTCTCAATGTCTGTTGTTCTGCTCTTTTTCTCTTTCTTTCTTCCTTGGGATCCATTGCTGGGTGCATTCAGATACAAGACTTGATTAAATTTTCTGATACTATTTTGGATACAGGGACCAAACCCCAACTGTTTCTCAAGGTGTTTGATTTTGAGTAGTTTCCTGGTAAGAATGAGCTTGCAAGAGAATTGATTATTTTGGAAAATCCTTGCCAGGAAGGCTGAAGTTTGTGTGATATCAGTAAAGCTTTTCCTCTGTAGACAGTGCTTAATTCACATTTTCATCCCTTTCTGTTTGATGAGGGTTTGGCTGCATCCAAAGCCTGAAGGCTTTATCTTTTCCTTAGAAGGGAAAGAAAACCCCAATCTTTAACTCTGCCACAATGATCCTGGAATAACTTATAAATCCTCACTCTATAAGGAAACTTCCTAGTCCTGTCTGAACTAGACAGCTGAACTAGAAGTTTCTGTCTCATTGTTTGAAAGAAAAGCAAGACTGAGGAGTTTTTCCCCCAAGGATAGAAAAAAAATCCACAAAAAGTTAAATGGAGGAGTTCTGCTGTTCTGTAATGCACAAGCATATGTTGCCACCTGGTGGGAATCCTCACATGGGTGAAATCACTTTACACTGGCATCAGTAAAATTATGTGCATATAAAAATGTTTTTAGGATTCATCCCTTGATTTCATTGAGTTCATTGAAAAGGTATTAACTTGTAATTCTCTTGTAATTTTTCCCTTCCCTCTCCCTCTTAGGAAACAGCAAACCCCTGTCATTTTGCAGAGTAAATGATGTCTTAAAATACATTTAAAATGTGATCATTTTATTTTTATGTGTTCCTTTTGTCTTTTCAGGGCAGCCCAGAAACTTGCAAGATCTATGCCGAATTAAAATCCGACAGTGTATAGGCCTTCAAAACCTCAAACTGCTTGATGAACTACCCATTGCCAAGGTCATGAAAGACTACTTAAAACACAAATTTGATGATATCTGATATCCATGAAGAGAGGAACTGTGAGCAAGTTTAGTTCTATTCCAGATACTGAAGAGGCTTGTTGCCTTGCACAAAGTATATCCTATGCAAATTCTGATTTTTCTGTGAAGTCAGAAGGCAGGTATACACTTCCTTGGGTTTTTTATACCACAAGCTAGAAGGTCTTAATTTTTGGTTTCTTGGTCCAAGTTTACAAGGTCCAAGCTTTCTATACAATATTGCATTTTAAAAATTGCTGTTGGTTTTCTGTTTGTTTTCACATTATGTGTGCAGACTTGCCGTGGAGATGGAAGGCAGCCCCTCGGGGGAAGTGGTTGGCTTGAGTTGGCATGCTGAGCAATGATGCAAGAACATAAAGTTTGGAAATCAAGGCACCAGTCCTGCAAAAGGATGCAGACAGACCTCCAGAGCCCTGTTTGTTAGGACCCCTGTCTCTGCCAGGTGTTTGTTTTTGCAGGACAGAGGGAAGAGGGGATAATCGACATGTCCTCGGGTACTGTATGAATATAATTTGGAAATTGAGGAAAAAAATGCAGTTACCCTGTTAAATTTGAGGGTCTATACATTGGCTTTTTTTCTTTTTTTGGCATTTTTCTTTTCCTAATTACTGTAGTTGGGATGCCCAGAAAATTCAGGCTCTCCTTCCCAACATTCCCTGTTGAATGGGCTGTTTGTCAGTCTGTTTTTACCAGTGACAGTACACTACAGAGAGGCATAGCCTCTGTATTTTTTACATTAACTTAAGAGGAAACAAATTTAGATTTTTTTGAAGCCAATGTATTCTGTTGCTCATACAGTGCCTCCTGTGCAATAATCTCTCTGATGTATTTTCCCTTGATGTGTGATTCCCCCACTATTCCTCATTTAGGCTCAGTGCATTATTTGTGAGAGCAGGAGCTGCTGCCTCACTGTAGTGTTGATATGACATTACAGAAATGATGCAGCAGTTGCTGTTCCTTATTACTCCCTGAATTTCATGAATGTATAACCTGCTTTATTTCACTTTCAGTTGAGATTTTATCTACGGGTTCTCAGACAAATTGTGTCCACTTAAAAAAAAAAAAAGAAGTAAATTGGCCAAACCCTTTGGTTTTAAAAGCAGTGGTGGGGGGGTGGGGGTTGTTTTGATTGCTCTGAAATTCAGTTTGTTTCAGGTTAGAGAGTGGGAAGTGCACATAAGTTATTAACTAAGAAGACAAGCCCCACTGACATTGAAAGTTCAAATTTTGCAACTAATCTGAAAGCAGAAATGAGAGGAGTGCTGAAATCTGGCTACTGAATGTGTCTTTCAAACCAGGTATTAAAAGATCTGTTGCAGAGTTTTGTTTCTGATCGTAGGAAAAAATGAATTTCTTGATCAAAAGTTTGGGCCAAATTGTGCAGTTGTTTCCCTCTCTTTATTTTCAAGGTATTACAGACTCAGCATAAGGTTCTTGCCAGTGTTCTCTACTTTTATTTTGGCATCTGCCTGGCTCCAAAAGAGCCTCTCTGATATTAGGAGTGCTTTTGCACCAATTGCACCAGCCGAAGTGGGAGATGAAAGGAATGATGATGGCTTTTAAGTTTCACACTGTCACTTTCAAAATCCTTAGTGTTAAAAATAGGAAAAGCAAGGTAAGGCAGGTAAAGTCATATTATTTAACTCTGCTAGTTCCTTTTAATATTTGATAACCCTGGACTGCAGCTCCCTGCAAATGAGCCTTATCACTGCTAATGGATGCACCGGAACCGTAGCAAGCAAGGAGGATTATCTGTCCCTATTGTGCCTGGCATTGCATCAGGTTTCCAAACAATAAGGGATTTTGGAGATTCATGGCTCAGAGGGTTGGGAATGGGGTGTTGAACCTTTTTATTTCCAGCTTGTACCGGTTCAAGTCCAGCTGCTGGAGCAGTGACCAAAAGTTCACGTCTCGGCAGTGTGAGCGAGCAAGTCCAGCCTAACACCCTGCACTGGGTTGTAGAGCTTGCAGTGCTTCCTCCTGGTTGTATCTGTGGAGTAGGGACAAGCTGTGGGCTGTGAGCAGGAGCTCGAGTGCGTGGCTCGAGTCTCTTGGCCTCTGTGGAGGGAAGATCAGCCATTCCAATCCTTGAGCTCTCCAGTGCTGAGACAGGGCAGACTGGCAGGTTTTAACACAAATCTTCCGTTTTCTGACATGAAATCAGGATCCTAAAACTGTTTTCTTTAAAAAAAACCAACAAAACAGACTTAGTATTGTTCACTACGCTTGTAAGTTGGTCTAAACCAATGTCCTTCCCCACTGAATTTTTACAGTAATATTTTCTAAGGTAATCTAGAGTATATTTTAGTTGCAATCTATATTAAGGCAAATTATTTGTTCTGTCTGTTGCTGTGACTGAAGAAAATTATGAAAGACTTTGTTGGTAACAAGAATGCTATTTAATGAAGAAATGTGTAATTCCATTATTTATTGTTTGAGGTTTGTTTTTTGGTTATTTCTTTTAAGTAACTGACATCTAAAAGGGAGCACACATATGTTTCAGGCCAGTAAAAAGCCTTTCTTTTAAATTAATTTTCATCCTCTCCTCTTCCCAGGGTGGAGGGAAGCCCTCACCCTTTTTTGCAATGCTAAGCCATCACTTGTAGCTGGTTTCTCACCTTAATTCTTGCAAAGCACCACAGCACACGTGGGTCTGAACCTCCTGATAGTCCTGTGCACTATCTCTGGTTTTCCACGTGCTTAAGTGCAGATAAAGTATTATTCATTGATAATCCTACCCAAATTTCAATAAGGGGGAATTTGGTCTTTTTTTATTATTATTTTCAATATTGTGCACAAATACTTTGAAGAACAAACTGACCTTTGTTTTTCATTTGGACTAGAATGTGGAAGGAGAAGTGCATAATAGAGACTTGTGATGTAGCCTCGTTCTGTTACCTTAAAATTCACGGTTGAACACTTTTAATAAACCTTAAAAAATTGGCAAACACACCAAAGAATCAATATGAGTAAAAGACTCTGATCATTAACAAACTGCAAACCTCATCCTTTAAAACAAAGCAGAAAGTTTTTGTAAATATTTATGTTTATAAATGTACAGCAGAGTAAGAGTGTTTTTTAGATTATTTAATTACCATATTTCTAAACTATTTACATTATAGACAAGACTTGTTAGTTTGAAAAGCTTGAGTGGGATTTTTTTTTTTTTTTTGGGTTTTTTTTTTTTCTTTTTTTTTTTTTTTTTAAATTCACTATCACTCATGCTTGGAATAACTCTGGCTTCCTTGGAATAGCGTGGAAAATTTGGTTTTCTGGCTCTGGTTGGCAATCATAGGAGAACACATCTGGACAAACTCTTCAGATAAATACCCAGAGGCAAAAGAAAAGATGTGGCATCTTTACCAGGATGGGCTGGTTTGGAGGAAAAAACCTGCCCACAAGTGCAGCTTCCATGCAATGCTGTGTTACCAATACCATCATGTATTTTGTTCTTCCTTTGCAATGTAAGTTTTTGCTTTGGGTCAATTTGAATTTAAAAAAAAAAAAAAGAAAAAAAAAAGAAAAAGAAAAAAGTTAAACCTGGTTAAAACCTATTTTTGGTTTATGTTCTGTTTATTTCTAATGTAATGTTTTAATAACATAATACCACTTTACACATTTTCTCTCAATGTTTGTCTGTCTCTTCTGCTCCTGTCTCCGGGGTACGTGATTCTGTAATGCATTTGGGACTCAAAATGCCCCCACAAATGGGAGTTCAGATGTCTCATGAGTTGTAATGGGATTTTTTACCAGTAAATATGGACAAAACCCTCATAGAATAGTTTGGGCTGTGAGGAACCTTAAAGCCCATCTAGTCCCACCCCTGCCATGGCAGGGACACCTTCCACTGTCCCAGGCTGCTCCAAGCCCTGTCCAACCTGGCCTTGGACACTCCCAGGGATCCAGGGGCAGCCCCAGCTGCTCTGGGCACCCTGTGCCAGGGCCTCCCCACCCTCCCAGTAAAACAAAACTCACTGTAGAGCTGGGCTTTGGAAGGGAGAACAAACTGGTCCTAAACTGTGAGTGTTTAGGGTTTCCCTGCTCAGATTCCAGCACAGCCACTTCAGGGCTTTCTGACAGGTTCACCTTTCCTCCTCAAGCTCATGCACTAAGATACAAAAATGACCAAACAGATGCTGCATTTTAGGGTCTATCTACTACTAATAAAAAAGGGGGGTGCATATGAATATTCCTGACACACAAATAGGAACTGGAACGTTTGGGTTCAGTCATGAGAAAAATGTACAACCAAAAGTTGCAGTAAGGTTTTGGACTCTAAAAATTTGGGGAAGAAAGAGACTATATTTCAAGACATTACTGCTAAAGGGTAGTAGGGGAAAAAAATGCTGTTCCCATTGCTCAGTAGCAAACTTCACAAACATCACTGGGAGAACATTCACTGTTCAACCAGCAGTTGTGTTTAGAGCTGCTGCTGCTGGTTTCTAACAGTGGCCAGGCTTTGGCTGAATGCTGTGCTAAAGACTTTTTCCCTGTTAATGTATCATATTTCCTGTTTGAGTGTTCACTTGTGAAGTTTAAAACAATTAATGGCTAATGTTACTACTTGGAAAAACCTGATTTACAAGCTGTTGACAAATGATGTGTTTAGAATATACAGTCTTTATATATATATTGGTAGAAGTGGGTGATAGAGAAGTGTATTTATTTTATATGGCAAAACATGGGGGGTTTTTATCATAGTGCATAACAAAAAATTAGAACCTTTGAAAGAAAAATTATCAGAGCAAAGAAGAGGCTCTGCTGTGTCTTTTCCCAGACATGCTGGAGTGAAGCATTTAAATTCTCTTTGCTCAAGTTTCTTCCCTCTGCTTTGGCTGGGGCTACCACTACCTCAAAGGTTTTATCCTGTTCTTGGAAACTGGAATAGACTAAAGTTTGCTTTTTCCTTTATCACTGGCTCACTGAGTCTCTGCTGCAGGATTCTACTCCTTGACTTCTAAGCCAAAGTAAAGCTCAGCATGTGATTTAATCCCAGGGCAATAAGAACCAAAGCAGGTATAGACACTGCTTTATGGAACCATGCTACCAGGAGTTCTTCAGCCAGTGCCTTCCCCAGGGAACCACAAGGTGCAGCTGGAACAGCAAAAAACTGGGCTGGAAAGCTGTGCTGACTTTTATTGGGAAGTCTCCAGCTGTCTAGTGAAGAAGTCAGAGCTCCAGCTGTTTCCTCCACATCTGGGCTCTCGAGTGCTGCTAGCTGCTGTTTGTGAGGTCCCAGGTAAGTTCTGAATGTTGTCAAGTTTGCAGGAAGATGTTTGACCATCTCCAGAGGTGCTTGTAAAGGGTCTGGAAGCATTTCTGAGCCTTCTGCAGACTTGCAGGTTTCTCATGTGGTGGAGTTGGTGTACACTGAAAACAAGTGGGTTTGAGAGTGGTGGGTGCTACAGGGTCAGTATTTCCTCACTTTTGACTTGATCTGTTGCAGTGTTTTTACAGACCCCTCAGCATCCATTAAATAGTCCTAAAAGGAGTGAGAAATGTGAATGAAAAGAAGCTTACAGGCAGTAGGTTATACAAGAGTAAATACTTTTAGGAGAAAATGTAGGTCTGTAAGTAACTGATCTACAGCAAAACCATCTATTCTTTCTTAAAGACCACAAAATTGGCCATAATTCTTCTATTCTGACTTGCAGAAATAGAGTTTATTTGCAGTCTTAATAGACTCCAAATAGATCATCTCCTGTTCTGTCACGAGTAACTGGAAGTTAATGGATGTGTTCTACTAAATTCTGTCCTCATTTCTGACTTGGACCATTGTAACTCCACTGAAGGTGGTGGTTACTCAACACTTAATCTGGTGTGAAAGAGCAAGTAATTGCTTTGGATGGTCAGCTTGCAGTCCTGCTCCTTGTTTTATGGCCTAATGAGGAGAGTATTTTTGGAAGGTATTTGTGAAGGAGCACTAGGATTCTGTAGTTCAAGCCAACTTTATAAACAACCAGCAAACAATTTTATTTTTCTCCTGAAAACACTGCCTGTTTTGCTAGAGTTACTTAAACTCTGATATCTAGTCCTGAGTTGGTGAGATATTTCAGTTTGATGTTCCATTCCATATCTTGAGAAACTTAACAGGTCTGCTTATTCTCTAATACAGCAGATTGAAGTAGATCTGCAATGAAATGTAAACTCATTTTATTTTAAAGACTTAAATAATTCTGAAGCCATTAGAGATTAAATTTTTTATACATTAGCATAACAGCAGGTTTTTATGTTCTTTGCTGAGTGTGTGATTGCTTGCAGTCTGTATTCACAATGTGTTTAGAATACAAGGTGGTGAGTCTGAACAGCATCTCTGGATGCTGTGGGTCTGGAGCTCTCAGATCTGCCCTTGTCCATGATAAGTGAAAGGTGATGCTGGAAAATGTTACTCTGTGTCTTGTCCACCTACAAGCCAATGCAAGTGGGATTTTTAGGTTCTCATCTCTTCCTGACTATAGCATTTGCATGGAGTAGTAGAAATTTAGATTCAGCTTCATCTAATGCTTGATTTTCAAACCTCAGAGTACCCCACTGCAGGATGTGGGTTACTGAAAATGACTTCCAAGCTGTGTGTGTCCCGAGCAGCCCAACTTGAGATCCATCCCCTGGCTCTCTTGGATATTGCTTATCTCATAATGGGTTTTAATATAGATGCTAGGAAGCAAAACCAAATAATTTTTAGAGAGCAGTCAGTCTGAAAATAAAGTGCCCAGGATGTTTGGTAAGAGGATGAAGTTTAGATGTGTGTGGGATTGTGTGAGGGAGAGAGCAGAAAATGTGCCTTTTGATCTTACAGAAATGTTTGGTATGTGGGTTGTTGGGCTTAGAAGTTTGAACGTCCTTAATATAAAATAATCTGTGTGAGTATTTGAGTCTGTTCCTTTTCAACTTTGTGTGAGTTATTTAATGGTTAGTGAGCCAGAAAAAAATCATTGTTTTCTGATGGTTCAGGCACCCTCCTGATGAGTGGAAGACTTGAATTAAAAGTTCCCACTCTGAACCAGGCAAAGCAATTAAGGATGGGGATTTGTACTCACATTTCCACCTTTCAGTGCTGTGATTACAGGTTTGTTAAAATTGTGCCACAGAGAGAGAAAATACCAAAACTGTTACACAATCTCTGAGGCTGACCCCGAAAGGTCATTCAAAGCAGGTTCCCAGCTGGATGGAGCCCAGTCCTGATGTCTCCTGCTCTTGTGAACAAATGACTGAAGCTCATGGGCCTTTTTTGTCCCTACTTACCTGTAATCCACCTGAGAAAATTAACCCAGGCCTCTTGTGGTTCCCTGAGCACCTTAGCTTGAGCTCTGGAGTGTTTGTGTTTGGGTGCCACATCCATGGAGGTGCTCAAAGCCAGGCTGGATGGCTTGGAGCAGCCTGGGATGGGGGAAGGTGTCCCTGCCCATGGCAGGGGTTGGAATGAGAGGATCTTTAAGATCCCTTCCAACCCAAACCACCAGATTCTGTGGGCACTCACCTCCTTCCAGCTCTTGTCTTTGGTATCAATGCTGACTTCTCTCCCTCTTCACAACTTGTGTTCCACACCTCACTGAGCAGGATGGGGAATGAGACTTTCCTTGCTCCAAGGGAGACCATCCTAGCAGGTGGATTGAAAGGTGTCTAAGTGAAAAAATCTAATGTGATATCAGTTTTTGTGATACTGCTCAGGACTTTGCTTTCTTGGCTAAAGATTCAATACCTTTTCTTTCATAAAACCAAAATATCTTACCCTGCATTTCCATTGACTTCAATTCCAGTGTTTCATTCCAGATCACTGATTTATCTTATGTTTTTTTAAGACTCTAACACTTAGCAAAGTTCTTTCACATCACAACCAGTTACTATTTTAATGAATCAAACTGATTAAGGGTACAAAAAAATGTTACAGTGACATATCTGCATTATTAGTACTATATCCTGTAACTCTGCTTTTAATTTGTTCGTGTCCAAGTAAATTAAATTAAGAGGCTGTTTTAGGAATCTCATCAGTTGTTTTCAGCCAATAGTAGAAAACACTTTCATGATTCCAAATAAGAGTTCTTTGAAAGGTGTCCAGATAGGGGCAGTTTCAATCTTATCTGATAAATAGCTTCAGATCATCTTTGCTGCAAATTGAATCTTGTGGTTTGTGTTTTCTTCTTCCTGAGGTTGGGTACACTGGTTATTTTTTTCCTCAAGCCACTTTGCCAGAATTTTTGAAATCTGCCATTTTAAGCAAAGAAGAACTTTGCTCAACTTGAATTGCTTTCATGATTCATTGATCTTCCTTCAGTCTTGGTAAGAGAACAACTTTTAATGAGAACAGACTCCTTTTAAAGGGCATTTTTAATGTCCCCTATATTTTGCCTGGATGTTCAATATTTTATCCAGTATTTTGTTAATTTGTAGTTATCTTGTCAATAAAGTGGCTTTTTTACCAGATACATGGAGCATAACAGTTATTAGTTATATTGGTATACAGCTGAACTTGCTGGCTTTGAGTATTTCCTGTGCTTCATAAATACTTGTATAATCTGTTGTGCAGGCTCAGCTGTTCTTAATTCTAATGTGATTCATATTGTGCTTAGAAATCTGACATTCTTGGCTTGTCAGAAATATTAATATATGTTAGTGCCATATCTATTGAAAATTGACATGTTTTTTGCAGGGCCTTAATTTTCACTTCTTTATATTGCAGCATTCCATATTGAGCAATGCAGCTTTGTTTGCTTTTAAATTTCCCTCTCACCTTCAGCCCTGAGAAACCAGAAATAATTAGATTATATCTTTCTCTTGGCTCGCATAGTTTTCACTTGTAGTGAATTATGCCATGCAAAACTATCCCTCCAGTGAGAATTTGGTTGTCATTGTTAAGAGCTACATCTGGACTGTGTAATACTTCGTGTGTTGCACTACAAAGAGTCTTTGCCCGTGGCTCGGTCAGAACTGTACCTCACCAGTGAGTTGGAATGGCTCTTTCCTCTGGCAAAAGTGCCACAATTCACCTCCCCAGGCCTTTCTGCTGTGGATAAGGCTGCTGGACAGACAAAAATGTTGCTCTAAAGCTCCAAAACTGAAATGACCCTAACTCTTAACAGCCCAAAGTATTACAGGAGTGTTGACCTCTATGTGGACAAGTCCTGTTTCTTCAGTGGGTGATGGAAGGCAAGACTTCCACCTACTTGTGCCAAATACTTTATCCTGGTAACTGGATGAAAGTTCAGCTTCAGGAAAGAAGTTTGAATGCACCTTTAAGGTCTGTGTGATGGTGAATGAAAAGCCTTTTCTCTTCAGCCCCTTCTGTGTTTAATTACCCAACCGCAGAGGAGCTGAAGCTTTTGTTTCCAGGTTGAGTCCTGATTTCAGCTGGGAAGTAATGAATGTTGCTGTCTCTCTGTACAGTCTTTCATCTTGCTGATGATATCATTTTCTTGTATAATCATGGGGGTAGTAAATGATTCCTATTCAGACTTCCTCTTTAAAATCAGACTTAGAGATTCCCTCGCTCCCCACACTGGTTTTGCTGCTGTCACCCCTTCTGCCTCGGTTTTCACTGGTACAGACCCACCAGGTCTTCCCTGAGGCTGTTTTGGTTCTGATGAGGCACTATAGACCCTTCTCTGGAGGATTCTCTTAGTTGTGAAGTAACAAAGAAGCAGTGCCACTTGGTTGCCCAGAGAAGAACAGAAAAAACGTGTGGACTTTGATTTGGGGTGTTTGTTTGGGCTTTTGTTCTCCCCTTATCTTCAGAGTCAAGAGACCATCAAGTGTTCCAAGCAAAAATGCCCCTGTCAGCAGCAACCTTGGTGGTTGCTCTAATTGCATTAAATTCTTCCTTGCATTAGAGTCATACTCAGTGGAGCTGGAGGAAACACTCTTGTTGAAACAAATCTGGACTGGTACTGAATTGAGGTAACAATTAGGTGCTGTCTTTCTCTGTCCATGCAGAGGAAAATGCACAGCTTGAAGCCTCATGTCTCTTAGAGTTTCCTGTCCTCATCCATGTCCTCGCCCATCTCCTTTTCCCAAATCTATTACAGAATCAGCAAAGTCAACTATTCTGCATCAAAAAAAAAAAAAAAAAAAATCTACTTGGAATTGAAACCTTGAGTGCCTGTTTTATGTACTATTAAGAAACTTAGGGGTTTTATTGTAGTGCGTAAATGAAGTCTGGCTCCACAGCTGGCTGTCCATGTCGGGGTAGTGGCATCTGTTCCAGAGGCAGGACATGAGCTGACACTTGGTGAAGTTCCCTTGACTCATCTGCCTTACCACAACATACCCCAGCATAGATATGTCATGGGTTTTGAGCAGGGTTTATTCTCAGAGTAGCTACTCACAGCTGCCTCTTATTCCTGCCACGCACAGATGTGAGGTTACAGAGGGTTCTTCCCCAAAATGATGGATTGTCACTGCGACCTTGACTTCTGCTCCCATGGAGGTTCATGGCCATAAAAACCACTTTGTTCAAGAGTAGTGGCTGTAACAAATAAGCTCAGCTAAACCCTTGCTTTTTCACTTTTACTGATTTCACTCTTCTGCTGTATGATAGGAGTTCATACAGAGAATTCAATTTCAGTGACTTTGTTTAAACCTCCTTATCCTTGTGTAATTAAACTGAATGCTTTAAAGATGATTCATACCACTTGACACCCTTGTATCTAAATGCTCTTTCTTTTAGATGGAAAGTGAAGGAAATGTGCAGACTAGAAATTCAAATGAGTCTTCCTTTCAGTTACTGGAAAGAGGGGGGCTTTGGGGGTTTAGATATTTGCTTAAGCTTTCACTAGAAAGCACTGTGCTTTTCCAAGATCTGGTGTAATGATAGCCAGCTCCCATAAACACAGTTTCCCATAAAATGTTTCTTAAAGGGAAGAGTTCAAAAAGTTGAGACCATAAACCCTGTTTCAGGCAGAGCAGCTTCACCACCTGTTGAGGAGGGGCACCAGCATGTTTTGGAGGTTGTGCTTCACCCTTTGGTGTGACCACATTTTGACATGTTGGTAGAACCCAGGGCTGGGTACAACCTTTCCCCAGTTCCACCCATCTCCCCACACTTCCAACTTTCTGTTCTTGGGAATTATGGTGTATGCCAGTGAAGAAGTTGGTGGGAAAGGGGAGCAGGACTGTGTGATGCCCCCACCACACGACACCTCTGGCCTTGTGATAGATTTTTTCAGATTTTGTTAGCTCAGTCAACAAGGACACACTGAAATGAAAGTTTT
Organism: Promerops cafer; assembly: GCA_013398275.1. NCBI lineage: Eukaryota > Metazoa > Chordata > Aves > Passeriformes > Nectariniidae > Promerops > Promerops cafer. The sequence goes on from VZSE01000362.1 coordinate 103,382, forward strand.
CTGCCATGTAATGAATGCTTCTTGCTAAGCTACCAGGAATGGCTTGGTTTTGCATAACATTTTGTGTACTGTGCCTTCCAGAAGGCGTGGTGTGAGTAACAAAGGCAGGGTTGAAAGATGCCATGAGTTCCCTTCCTCCTCATGGCAGGACTTAATGATATAAAGAGCACAGTATTTCATTGATGTTTGTTGCCATTTCTGCTTGTGGGCTTTTCACAATACTGTGGTGAGGAAGATGACAAGATAAAGGATGACTAGTACAGATCTGCTCCCTCTTGTAAAATAGGAATAATTCCCTTTTCTGATTATATTTCCTCTCCCCTCCCTTGGAAAAGATGACTCAGAAAGCCATGACAAAGGAAATAAGTTCATTTGAATTTCTATGGAACCTTGAAAAGCCACTTTTATAAAGTCCTGTTTGGAGGCTTTCAGCAATGGCCTTTGACAAGAGCAGGAGGCAAAACCGAAACTCATGGTCCAAGTCCTCCAGTGTCAGTGGGTTGCCCTTGGCTCTTGCTCATACTGCAGATGGAAAATGAGACCATTACTCATTCTTGGGGGTTTGCTGTGGGATCCAAGTCTTCAAAAGCTATAATAGTAGAAATCTCTACCATACAAGGAAAAATTACTGTTAGCTAATATAAAAAAAAAAAAAAAGCCAGCACCAGTCTACTTTTTTTCTCTTTGGAGGTGAGATAAGAAGGAACTGGTTGAATGCAATGACTTATTTCCATGTGCCTTTACAAAATTTCTAAAGTTCTTCTAAGTAAGAATTTGTGTTCAGCCTTCAGTTTTGATAGTGTTCAATGATGATCGTATGCATTCAGAAGAAAGACTTCTTTTCTCTTCTTTGAACCAGACATCTCCAGCAGATACAGAAATGAAAATGTGCCTGTTCTCAGTCCTGTACATGTGTTTTAGGAGCAAAATGGTCATTCTCTGTTCTCAGCATGACGTGAAAACATGCAGGGTGCTGAAAACAAGAGCAGCGGTTTTATCGCTACATTATGGATGTAGAATAGGTGCATCTGCGTGAATAAACTGACATTGCATCAATGGGCTCTTTATGCCAAAAGAAACTTGGGTTGCCCTTGTCAAAAGTTAACATTTGAGTTGCCATCAGATTTGCAAGTGTTGTTCTGAATTCAGTTATTCAAACTTTGCTCTCCATAATTCATTCTGCTCAACTGTTGCTGATACCAACAGTTTATTCCGGTTAATACAACTCAGAAAAATGTGGCAAATCTTCATTTTTTTCCTTTTGGATTAATTGTCTTGGAACAGAAGTTTTAAAGAGCAACTTAATGTGTCTTTAAAAGATGTCTACCTGCTTTTGGGCACAAGTATGGAGGTGTTAGACCCAATGTTCAGCAGCAGGGTGATCTCTGAAGTTTGGAAAAATCTCTCAGAGTTCAGGCTGTCAAGTTATTTCAGTAAATCAAGTTTCTCTACACTGAATTAACTGTATGTTTTTAAAAGCCATTTTTAGAGCCATATTTAGAGAAATAATATAATGTATAATAGGTCTGTTTCTGTGTTTCTTTTATTTAAACAGTTCCCAAAATAACAGGTGGCAATAGGAAGGCAAATAATGGAAATAATATAAGGCCATGCCTTGAGAAATACTTTTTTCTTACGTCAACATTTGAGTTTATTTCTCCAGGGTTAAAATCTGACAAGTGACTTCTGCACTTTTTTCCTAATTTTATGCCAGTCTGCATCCGTGAAACTCAGCACTCGGTCTCTGTAACTTGTTTATCTGGCCCAAACCCTGACATTTCTACTATTGAAAATACTTTTATTTCATTAAAAATACAAGGAACAGGGGAGATTTTGCAGATAATCCTTGGACAGGGTCACTTCTGGTATTTTTTGAGCGAGTTGTTTTTGCTAAATAGCCCACAGAGCCCGTCAGAGGCCTGGGAATCGGCGCTGGATCGCTGCTGGCAGCCGCTCCCGGGTCCTCGCCCAGGCAGGGGACAGGGCACGGTGTCACTTGGCCCTGCCACGGCCACTCCTTTCTCATGGCTCCCCACGAAAGCTGACCCCCAGTTTTCCAGACTAAACATTCGAGATGTGTAATGGCCGTTTTACGGTCAGGAAGGACAAGAAGAGAACGGGCTCAGCCTGGGTGTATTTCTCTGTATCTTCCTGGTTTGTGCTGGAAATGTGCATGTCTGGTGGAGTCTTTGAAGATGCATAATCTCTATAATGAAGCCTGCTCTTAATTAGCAGTTTGTTTTAATATGAATATTTGCATTTTGAATTCTGCCTTCCAGCTTGTGTAACTCAGGGCTGTGTGTTTGCAGCAGTTGCCTGAACACTGAGGGTTTTCCCCTCAAACCACCATTCCTTATTGAGGCTTTCTAACACTTCGTTGAATATAAGCACAGTGGTTAATGAATTGTTCTCTGCTTGAGTTCACTTCAGGCAGTTATTTGCATGCAGTCCTTTTTGTAATAACAGAATTAGAGGGTGTGTTAAAAAGACTTACAAGCAGCAGATGAAGCAATAAACAAGCAAAGAGCATTTGTATGCAAATGCTCCAAGTGCTTTGTCATGTTCTGGGATCTGTTAGCTACCTCCATGCTTCCAAAACTTCAACCCCATCAGCTCTTTGTGCTGAGGCTTCATGCCAAAGCCTGGTGAAGTCAGTGGGGCTTCCCACCACCACTGGTGGGCTTTGGACTTGGGTCTGAGAGAGGAAAGAAGCAAATTGTTACCAGCCACTCTGATTTTGCCAGGAGCTTCCCTGTATTAGGAAGGATTATCCTGTGCTGGGAATAAAACTAATTCACAAGAAGAATGGTCTAGCTTTGGAAGTTTTTGTTGTCGCCTGTATTGGCCACTGGCTTGATCTGGTGACCTCAAGAGCTGAAAGCATTGAGCCTGTTCTGCCTTCATGAGACAGCCAGCAGCCCCTCGAGCTGGAACTCAGAGAGTTTAGCAGTTTTTGTAGCTTCTGGCAAAAAAAGGACAGGAAGCCTGTTGACCAGTGTGTCAGAGCTCAGTTTCGTTGCATACAGCGTATGAGTCTGTTTGTAAAGTTGTCCTTGAGGTTTTCAGAGGAGGTGATTTCCATCCTTCTCCCCCATCCCTCATGCCTGCAGTGTCTGGTGTAAGCTATGAGACCCCTGAGAAATCCCTCTGTTCCTCAGCTGAGACAAGCTGGAGCACTTCCAAACTCTGTCCCGCCAGTGCCGTTAACCTTTTTATTACCAGGAATTGCAAGGTGCTGTTGTGCTGCTGGGAAGGAGTGAAATCTGTGTTGGTTTTACATGGCTTTTGAGTCGTTCCAATGACTCTAATAAACTGCTTTGCATTATAGGACAGGCAGATCAGTATCTCAGGAGACCTCCTAAGTTTGGCTCTTTTTCCTTGGGCTTGATAAGCAGGAAGGATCGTCCCTAATGGGAGGAGAGGGAAGGAAGGAACAAGGAGACATGTGGCATGTGCAACCTGGGAAACTTGTCTCTGAGCTTGACTTGACTCCATCCAGGGAAGGAAGCTGATGCTAATGGCTCTGCATGAGATAACAAATTATCCTGGAGCATGTGTTTTCTGTATTCATTACAATATGTCTTGGGGGGTGAAGGAACAGGATGTATAGTGTGTGCTTATTTCTGGAGCCTCAGGAGAGCTACCCAGATGTTGAGAAGAAGTAAGGAAGAGTTGGAGATAAAGGAGAAAGACCTCCAGGGCGGGACTGTAAAAGCTGATCCAGAATAGGAGTCATTGTGTTTTGCTCACAGTCTCACCAGCTGGCTTCAAGTGCCAGGGGAGCTTTCCAGAGAAGCTGTGGACAGTAGGAGGATAAATAAGGAATTTGGTCCAAAAGGGTGAAACAAAAAAAAACCTGAGGTCTGCAATACACCCAGAAATAATTATTTAGGGAAGCTGTCCTGAAGAACAGCTGCTGGGTAGCTTGTCCTAATGCAAGCCTTAGGTGTAGTCGGAAATATGGTGATGCTCTGTTTGTTGATAGTTGTTGTGCAGTTGTCTAAAACAGGATTTTTAAGGAAGCACTCTGGTAATCCCATTGCCACCTGTGTTGGAGCTGGTTCCTTCCGTGCTTGGTTGTCAGGGACTGCAGCAATGACTGATGGCACTCACTACACTTGATCAATGTGTACTTGCAGTGTGTTTTTTAAATGAATTATCCCATTCTGGTGCTTCCCCGGGGCTTTCCTAAGATTTTCCTTCTGTCCTGTGTAGGCTCTCTGCAAGGACAGCAGTAGGGTTGGTGCAACAGCCCCACTGACCCAGTGTGGTTGCCTGGTGATGCTTCCTTTTGTTCTTACTTCTCTGGTGATATTTTCCTGTGTTTTAATTTAATCTCTGCTAAAATCACAGTTCAGGATCTCTTCTGCTGCCTGAGCATGTCATGCTTTCCTGCCCTAATCAAAGGGTATCTATTTCTCTCCACACACACACACACACACTGCTGTAGAGAAAAAAACCTACAAATTAAAAAAAAAAAAAAAATAAAAAATCCAGACTTCCCCACTATTCCCTGTCATTTTGTGTATTTGCAAGAATCCAGATGCTGCTGCTATTACTAGGTAAGGAAAGCCCAGAACATCTGGCTTCCTTGTGAGTAATATTGTGGTTTAGTTGTCCTGAATTCAGTGAGCAAACTCTGGTCACTTAGTTATTCCCAAAAAAACATAACCTTGTGAGATAAGGAGTTAGGACCCCATTTCCTGCTGTAGCTGATCTGTTCCCATGTCCCTGCCTTTCTCACAGCTGGATTTTCTGAAGTGAGTTGTGCCTTAGCAAAGCCCTTCTTACCACAAACTTCTTGGATGCATCGATCAATCAAAGAGATTGGGGGTGGTGGGGGGGACAACCTTTCCAGAGTCCCAAAGGAGGTCAGTTCTCTCTCTTCCTCTGCTCCAAGGAAATCAAAGATTATCTACAGGGGTACATTTTGATGGCTTCAGCAAAATACTTGAAAATGGCAGAATTTTATTCAAACTGTCGTAACTTCTTGCGTCTGTTGGAGTGAAGTGGGTGGATGAGGAGAGTAAATCAGCAGAGAGCTGTGAAGGCCAGGATGATGGGCAGTGCAGTGCAGCTGACAGATAATGGGATGACATCATCCATTTCCTGGAAAATGAGATGTTTCTGGCCAAATTATTCCAGACCCCAAGTGCTTAAGTGAGCTGGAGAGTTCCTGGAATATTTTAAGCAGATATTTCAGTAGTCTAGGTGTAATGTGACTAAGGATGAGTAACAGCAAGATATGAGTCAAGATGAGGATTTCTGGTAACTCTTCTGTAGGCCAGTGAGAATCACAGACAAGGAAAGAGAGGGAGGCTGAGAGAGATGGCCAAGATGTGAGAAAAATTTAAGTCATTTAACCTTTTTCAGTTGAGAGTGGAGAGCTCTAAACAAGACATTTTTTCCACTCTATAGGAAGACTCATGAATTGGAAGTATTGAAACACCCAAAAATTCCACGAGGGAGGCAAAGATTAGGGAACAGCAGAGATCTCCCATGGTTTGGAAGAAGACTGCTCTGCTGAGATTTTGGAAAAGGCGATTCTTGCATTTTTGCCCAGTGGGGAAGATGATTCCTGGTTACTAATTTCAGTTACCTTCTATGGATTTGATGTTTATGTCCAGTTGTAACACAAGGACAGAGACCTTAGGGACAGGCTCAGCCTCAATGCTGGAAGGTGGAAAGAGACTCACTGGATATTGCAGACAGCTCAAGACCAAGAGGGATTTTACCTGACAGTTGTTTGATTCCAAACTTGAAATGAAGGACAAGGAATACTGGACAAGGAATTTGTACATGTATTTCCTTGGTGATGAATATAAGGAAGATGCAGCACAAGGTTTGGTACCTCGAGGTGGGAGGATGGAGGAACTGCTCCAGCACTGAGATAAGGATGCTCATGAGCAGACACACCGGGATCACTCTTGTTGAAGCAGGTCCTCCCAGAAGGGCAAGCTGGTTTGAGTTCCTCTGTTAAAGAAACCAAGAAAAACTTAGAATTAATTATAGAGACAAAAAGAGCACACAATATCAACATAAATAAACCTTTGTAACACATCCAACAACTTTCCATCAAAATCTTCAGAACTGTAAATATAAGCCAGGGCTGTACATGCCTCATCCAGCTGCTGAAATCCAGGTGCTGGTGTGTTAGGACAGGACCTGCCTGTCTGGGCTGCCCACAGGTAATTGAGCTTGGGAGGCTCTTTAAAAGACAAAAAATGCTCCCACCCACCCTGTGATGTGTGTCACGCTCTCAGCAGTCTGTGCTCAGCATATCTGGCAAATGTGAGCTTGTCCTTTCTCATTCTTGTAAGATCAGTTGGTCAACAGTGTCTAATTATCTCGATGGTGAGTGTCTAATTATCTTGATATTTATTGACTGTTTCGACTTGGTGTTTACAGGCTGTCTCCTAGAAGGAGACATGGAGGGTGGGTGGATGGGGGTCAAGGAGGGCAGAGAGATGGTTGGGACTGAGTACAAGCCATATTCTGGTTTTGGGGAAATTAATACCTTTGTGAAAGTGAAGCCCCATGATCCATATTGAGAGTCTTCTAAATGTCAAAAGAAATCAGTCCCAAAGGATGGGGAGCTGCCCACAGGAGAATCCCAGTGGAGTATTTGGTGATGAGATCCCAGCTTGGCTGGGGATGGCAGCTACGAGCAACATGCTCTGCTTCTGGTATTTTATGGAATTTTCTGGGTTCTGCAGGTGTGAATAAAGTCTATCCTAAAGTGTTCAAAGCTTCATTTCAAACCAGCATTCTGTCAGTCTGAGCAGTTGCCTGGCAGATGGAACCTCCTGGCCCCCTCCAACCTCCTGTGCGTCATCTTCATTATCACTAAATTAGCTGTGTTGTCATGTGGGATCTTAGGAAATGTGGTTTTCTTTTCCTTGAATCCAGAAATATTAAAGGACGTGATGTTCTTGTTACACAAGGTGGAGGCAGGAATGGAGGTGGAGCAGAGCAGCACTCTGAGAAGGAGTAAGGAGCTGTGGCCAAAGCCTTGAGGAAAGTCAAGGTAAATAATGCTTCTATTGCCCTAGGAAAAGTAGCAGGTAGGAAACAAGACCTGGATTCATACACTGAATATATAAATATGTGGAGGTCTGTACACGGCACTTAAATTCCAGGAGAACACCTTTGGAAATGTCTATGTTGCTTTCTGAAATACTGTTAAGTAGAAAGCCAAGAACCAGACCACCTGATTATGGGGCTAATAGTTTTAACAACAGAGTTGTTTTGAATTCCTACACATTATTGGAAAGAAGGAAAGAATATGTGTTGAGTGGGTTAGTCTGTGCACATTTCAGACAGTGCAAATGCATGCAAGTAGCAAAATACTGGTGAAAAAGCCCTGTCATGCAGGTGCTCCTTGATCTTTTAAGTTGGTTAATAAAAGCAGGTCTAGAAGAGGCAGCAAAGCCTTTTGTGCTGAGCAGGACAACACAGAGACTGAATCTCCCCAGAATCTGGAAAAAATGACAGTAGTTTGTGTGTTTCCCCTTTGGAAAGGAGGAGGGGGGTGGCTGTGGGAGTCCCAAGCACCATCTGCAGTGGGTTGGGATCAAGCACAGAGAACATGGACAGCCTGTTCTCTTCCTTAGCCTATGTTTTTCAATCATAATAGACATCTCACTTTGACAGTAGCTGCTTAGAGGAATTTAAGATGAGGGCATGCATCAGCATATCTGATCCCTCCTGCTGCTGATTTGTTGTATCTCCATCCCACAGCCGTCACTGCAGCATCTTCTATTGCTTCCTCTGCTCTTTGCAAATCCCTCATAATCTGGGATCTGAAGCATCCCAGACAATCAGTTTCACTATGAAATTGCTGTTGTGCAGGAAACACACTTTCCTTTTCTGACTGATTATTTCATTCGTTTTACCCTAATTTGTTGATGTAATGAGAAATGAATGGTCTCTTCAGCTTTTCCATTCAGTTCTTCATGCTTTACCTCCAGTTGTCATTCATGTACACTTTTCTATGCACAGAGCCTGTTTTTATCACTCTTCTGGTTTTATTACAAACCCTTGAGATGTAGGGAAGGGCAATTCCAGAGCTGGATGCCATGCTCAGAGCATGGGTAAGCTGTGGATTTTGTGTGAGTTACCTCGTGTTACCATCCTGGTTCAAAGGTTGATGAAATTCCCAGTGTCATTTTCATAGAATCACATGAGAATTTAGGTTGGAAAAGGCCTTTGAGGTCATCCACTGACCCAGCACTGTGAGGCCACCACTAACCCATGTCCCCAAGTGCCACATCCACACATCTTTTAAAGCCCTCCAGGGATGGGGACTCCACCACTGCCCTGGCAGCCTGTTCTTGCAACACTCCACAGTTCCAGTTTTGAATGCCCTGAGGGATTTTGCACTGTTGGTAAAATAATTCCTTTTGTATTCACTTTTATGAGCCAGTTGTGAATATGGACCATCCACAGTGTCTTGTCCCCACTGACTGAGGATGGGGAATGCCAAGGCTTGAGCTTTTCTCACAATTTGGTAAGAACACATCAATTCTAAAGGAATGGGCTGACGAGAGCAGTCAGAGTGGAGCAGAGACTTCAGCCTCTGAACAGGCAGATGAAGGAGGGAATCAGGGATAAAGGAGGTGTTTTCAGCCAGAAACGAGTGGCTCAGTTCTCAGGGAAAGGGGCAGAAACAGAACTATTTGGTGGCAAATATACCTGACTCTGTGTTCTTTTAGTTTTTCACTCCATCAGATACAGTCAGCCACTGGAGTGTCAAGGTTAAGATACTTTCTGTACTCCAGGGGCTCCATCTGCTCCTTCAAGCACTACTGCTGCTGTTCCAGTGGGGTGTTTTGGTTCCAGTCAAAGTTTAATGGGTTTGGAAATTTTATCTCAAGCCCCTTGCAGTTCAGCAGCTACAGCAGGACCTCTTCTAAACTTCTATGAGGAAATTCATGCAGACAGAAGCAGCTTCCCATAAACAAACTAAATGTCCATTGGGGTAGAAATTCATCTTTTGAGATGTAAACAAGAAAAAGACGTGTACATGGAACAAGGAGTGAAGCTTGGAATGTAAGTTCCTGGATGTCCAGTCCCCTCTGGATGACCACTTGAGCTGATAAAACAATGGTAGACAAGAGTCTATGTAAGAGGAGCCCTAAAAACAAAGTGAAGAAACAACTGATTAATCTTTGTCTTGGATAAACATTTTAATGGGAATATTTGTGAGATTTAAGTAGTTTGAAAGTCACAACCTGTGAGATTAAGAAGTGTCCAAAAAAAAAAGTAATCATCATAGCCCTGTGCCAACTCCTAGTAGTAAGACCAGTAGCTGGACACTTCAACACAGAAGAATTTTAGACTTTATATTGGAAAAGAAACAGACTGGCTATTGCACATCTTGAATTTTTCAGTAGCTGGAAAATAGTGAAGGATATTCCCTTTGCACATGAGCTTGTGGGGTGCCTGTGCCTGAAGGAGAGATGCTCTGACACAGGCAGAGCAGAATCAGCTGCTGAAACTTGGATTGTTACCCTTGCTGCCAAGCTTTAGAAGTGTTACCTGAGACATTCTTCTGTTCTTTGGTTAACTACAAGATCCATTTATTAGCTTTAATTTTAGGTTGCCCGGAGAAGTTGTGGCTGCCCCACCTCTGGAAGTGTCCAAGGCCGGGTTGGACAGGGCTTGGATCAGCCTGGGATAGAGGAAAGTGTCCCTGCCCATGGCAGGGGGTGGGATGGGGTGGGTTTTAAGGTCCCTTCCAACCCAAACCATTCTGATCAAGATTTCTTGTTTGTATGGGTTGGGAATGCCGGTATTGCTACTGTGTTGCAAAGGAAACTAAATACTTCCAAAACCAGCAGCTTCTTTAAATGTTTGGTTTGAAAATACAACACAGGATGCAATTTTTACCCAGGGCAGCTGTGTTTGGCTTTGTTTTCAAGTGCGTGCAGCTCCGTGGGCAGCTGCTGCGTCGCTGCCATAGCACTTCACAGGAGGAATGAGTCTGATGTTCATATTCCCTTTACTGTCAGAGGCATTAGGTTCACATTTTACAAGTCATGATCTGTGCCTTGTTAAGAGATTTTAAAAGCATTATTCCAGGAAGTTACCAAATTTCATTTCCCACCCCCTCCCTTTCTGCCGGGGACGTTCTGCTCCGCTCCCGTTGCAAGCTCTACCTCTTCACATGGTGTTTGTAAACACTGCAGATTCCCTGCTTCCCTTTGCCAGCACTTTCCTCCCCAAAATGGACTGTCTGAAATCAGCCCTTGCAGCGAGTGCTGCTCTGGGTTTCTTTTCTCTTTCCTTAGGATGGCTCTTGGTGCCATCTGAAGCTCCATTCTGCTGTTCTATTTCTCCATCTAAAAGTGCTGCCAGATTTCTGTGCTCACCTGAAGTTCCCCAGTTCTCACCTGTGGGATTTCTGTGACCCTCTGCAGTTTCTCTTTATTTTCTATAAAGTGATTTGTCCCTGTATTGCAGCACCAGCCCCATCCTTACCTTTCTCATTTATTTCATTTAGAAATATTAAGCCTCACTAATGAGCTCTGTCTTGGGGTTAGGATTTTTTTGTTATTGCTTATAAAGTTATTTGGAAACTTTCTAGCCAGCAAGGTGTTCTGGCATGTTTGAGTTAGACTTTCCTTTGCCTTATCCTGTGCTGGAGCTCTCATGGGAGCAGAGTTACATCATCCAGCAGGTTCCTTACACAATGAGTATTATGTACTCCACTGTGTAATGGAGGAAAAATCATGCCATTATTCCCTCCAGATATTAAACCCCAGCTCAGCTCAAAGGGGAACTATTTGGAAAGCAAACAGCTCCCTTTCTAGTATCATCAGTGGGTGCTTTTTCAATATCCTGTATAATTTAGGGCTGAAAGCACCTGTCTTCTCAGCCAGATCCACGAGGCACTGAGGTGTGACCGGCTGGAGCCCAGCACTGGAATGCCCTCCTGCTGAGTTATTTCTTTAGCCATAACCAACATTCACTGTTTATCTGCAATCTGACTTTACACTGCATTTTCTGTGGGTCTGGTGAGACTGAAAACCTGCTTTTGAACCAGTGGCAGCAGAGATGTCTGTACATGCAAACTGGCAAAGGGTCACATCTCTGCTCCCAGCCTTCTCTCTAACACCTACAAGAGGAGAAAAAGGGCTTGATACAAACCAGTAAGGGCTCTATTTCAGTGTAAAAGTTGGTAAAAGAATATGAAACACGAGCTGATTAGCAGGGTCTCAAAGACTTGAAGTATCTAGTGATTCTCTGCACAATAGTTCCTCATGATATTACCCTGACAGGCCAACCTTGGTGACAGCCAAGGGGCCATACATTGCTTGAAATAATTAAGCAAAAATATCTCACACATGGCTTCTCCCTGAGAATGTGGCCTTATCAGGTTTCAATTTTATTTTGTTTTTGTTCTGCATTATGGCTTGTTCTGCTTGAGGTTGGTTGTGGGGGTTGTGATGGGGGGCTGGAAGGGAGAGAGAGCAGGGTATGCTTCATTTATTTTGGAGAAATACGTATGATTTGCAGATGAACAACTACTGTGATACATTTTTGTTGCCATTTCTGATTGTAGCTCTAAATGATGGTTATATTAATAATAGATGTGTTGTGGGCTCAAGTGTGGAGATATTTCAGTGATTGGTATTCTAGAAAGTCTTTTGGTTTTAAGACAAACTTTAACAAACTTATGTTGGTGCAGAAACTGAAAAGGATTTTTATCCACTGGAATTGTCAGAATTGGTTTAACTAAGCAGGTAGGTTTTGGGCAATGTCCAGTGGAGAAGGGGAATAGCTTTTTGTCTTCTTTCTGGTCTAAAGCTGCTGGGAATGTTGATGGAAGCCATGCAACCATGAGCCAGGGCAGCAAAGCTGCCCAGGTCACCACAGAAATGCTCAGGAATCTCTGACTGAGTTTAAAAATAAATTTTCAAAAAGCACCATATTCTTGAAAAGCTGTGTGTGCTTTCCCGTAGGAATATCTCCTCACATTAACAACAAGGATAGATTAACTGGATGATGGATGAAAGAGGATCTCTTTGAATCTTGATTTGGAACATGAAGAAAAAGAAGCAATTTTTTTTATTATTTTGAGGCTTGGAAAAATGAACTTGTTTGTTAAATCCCCACTCAAAGTCTTTTCTTGTTTGCATAACTTTGCGGAAGGTTGAGTTTGCAAAAAACAGATGCTGACTTCAGTCCCTCAGGTGGTGTTTTGTGAGCAGTCCAAGTTGAGGAAATAGAGATGCTGCCAAAATAAAGGTTTCACATCCCCTCTTCACCCCAGTTGTGGGTTGCCACTCGTGCTCTCATGACAGCACCAAAATCTGTGAAGTCATCGGAGGGCTGGTGCTAGGCTTGGTTTTCTGGGGCTGACTGTGCCAGGGCTGGTGCTGGCTGGCTGGAGGGAGGATGTGAGGCCAGGAGGTGACAGGAGGCAGCATTTGGACAAGCTTAAAATGAACAAGGGGCTCCAGCTGTAGTGCTGATGGAAGTGACCTTCAGCACCAGACAACCTCTGGGCTGTGTCATAGGGAAACACTTTTCTGGCTGTTCTGATTTATTTAAATGGCTGTTCAGTAGCAGAACCACCAGTGCTGGGGTCTGGTGGTGCCACATTTTGAAAGGAAGCTCAGAGATCCAGCTCCTTGGAAGGATCTTTTTGGGCAACCACCAGTAGATAACCCTGGCCAGACTTTGAGGTCTCCGTGGGACAATCAAAGCCTCACTGTGGTGTAAGGGTACATTCAAAGGCACAGAAGAAGCTGCACAAACACCTCATCTTGCTGTTCCAGCATCAGGAAAGAATCAATTAGGATTAAAAATTAATAGTTTTTTGCTCTTCTGGTGTTACTTGAAAGACAGTTCTTCTTTTGATACCTTGAAAGCCAGCACATGGAATTAATTGGGTTGCATTATTTCATAGTAACTGTCAAAACCTCTCAGTAGCTTCAAACTCAGTAGCTGGGGCAGGTCATGGGACACTTGCCACTTGGCCTGCAGCTCATGGGTTTTATTGTTCCTGGGAAAGAAGAGGAACAGTTGTAGGGAAGTCTGGTGGAACAGATGTAATAATGGATCCAGGAGCACTGACTGCCTGCAAGTGCTCTGCTTTCTGCTCCAAAACAAAGCAAACGTAAGCATCTCTTCATTTTCTCTTGTACAACTAAAGCTTTGGGTTTTTTAGTTGAATTCTAAACTGTCCTGTCTAGAGGAGTGGAATGATTGCCTTGGAGATTTTGGGAGCTTATACCCATTGCATGTGGAATGTATCTGGAATGTTGTACTACACACCTCTGTGTGCAGAGTTCAGGCTATTGAACCATCATCTCATTGCTGTTTGGATTAGCTGGCATCCTTCCTAAATTAACAGAGCTCCAAGGAAGCTGGCTTGCTTAGTTTGGTGTTGTTTCATTAACAAGGTGTCTTGTCTCTGAAGGCTGGAGCTGGAATATTCCAGTGCTGGGGTCAGGTCTTCCATTGTGGCAAGCTGACATGGGATTTTGCTGATTCCTTTGAACACCTTTCAGCACAGATTTGCTGGATGTGCCAGTGTCTCCCTGGTCTGCTGGAGAAGCCCCTGGCATGGAGAGACCTGGTTATTCTTTCCATATTGTCCATCTGCCAGGACACCTGCAGAATGACCCCGTGGACCTGATGTCCCTGAGGCCACATGGCTGGAGCAAAAAGCAGCACATGATGGTCCCAGTGCAGGACTGAGGAGACAATCTGAGTTTTCCCTCAAAATAAACCCAATATCAAATGGGTTTGTTTCTATCCATCTGTTCTCCCAAGATATTTGGACCCATCAAACCAAGTTCAACAATGTGAGAAGGGTTAGGTTCCAATCTGGATCCTCAGCAGATTTCAGTAGAATTGGCAAGTGAGTGAACAAAGGGGACCCAAATGTGGTGTTTCCATCACAGACAAGGGCGGAGGAGCTTGAGTTATCCCAGGTTGGTGCCTGGACCTTCACATGCCCATCAGCTTGGGAATGCTGGGGATGGTTCACACGCAGCCCTCAGGAAACTGCAGTGACCCAGCCATGAGGTCTGAGAACTCCAGGGCAATGGGAGCAGGAATATGAAGTGTGAGGAGTGAAAACTGGTGACACAGGACACAAACTTGCAGGGAATCAGTTTCCATCATTCCTGCAGTACGAAAAATTTGAATTCTGAGATGCTGCTTGGGGTGAAATTCGTCCCCCCTGAGGCTGTGTAAAACTGCTGAGTATTCTACTTAGTTTTCTCCTCTTTTTCGGTTTGGCTTTTTGGATTTTTTGTGGGTGGGTTTTTTTGAGGAAGGGAGTGTGGGATTAGGTTCAAGTGTTGTTAAAGGCTCAAGTGCTGAGGGCCCCTGCAGAAAATGAAGTGCTCAAGAGGATGGCCATTTTCATTAAGTGGACCTGATCAAGCATAGATAATGGGGAGTTAGACCATCTCTGAAAATCATGATGTGTGTCACATAAAAGGGTTGGAGACTTACTGTTATAAGTTTATTTAAGTGAAGAGAGATTTGACTTCTTATGGATTTGAATCCTTCTAGGGACTATTGGCATGGAAAATTAAGAGGGATTTTGCTGGGGAGGTGCCTGGAGGCATTGCCTCTGTCTTGGTCATATTTATGCACACAAAAAGAACCTAAAACAGGATTGTTAACCTCTCAAACTTCTCCAAGACATTGAATAGAGGCTTGTGTTTCACTGAGAGAAAGCAGGATGTCATCTGCTAGAAAAGCAATTTCATATTCTTTATCATGGGCTGTGATGCCCTGAATCTCATTTAAGGCTTTGAAGTGCTCCGAACCCTCTTGCATTATCACCAAATCCCCTCCAGTGAACGTGTTCAGGGTAAGGCACATATCTTAAAGGAAATAGCCATGCAAGGAGCCTTCCCTGTGATAGCTGAGACGTTCGTGCAGACATTGCAGGGCGTAATCTAAAACTTCCTTGGCTGCAATTAAGTAAATCCTGTGTCCTACAGCACTGAGATAATATCTCCACAGAAATGCTTTTTAAAAGTTTCCTGTTTCCATTGTGTTCTCAATCCCCATGGGATAATATTCCCATTCACTGAGTCCTGGGACCTTAAAAAAAATAATTAATATAGCTGTGAGTCAATGGGATTCCCCAAGTTTCTTTTTTGGTTTTTGCTTAAGGAGCATTGCAACACAGGGTTCATTTGAGCAATCCAGGGGGATGCTGGGGTTCTCACACAGTTGGCTGAGCCCAGGGACATGAGAGGGGAGGCAAGGGAAAATCTGGATTCTCAGGATGCACATCAGACCCTTTTATCCCACACTTTGTCTGCATTGGCAAAGGTTTTCCTCTCTCTGTCCCATCACTGTGTTTTTGGGGAAGTGCTGTCTTGTGATGAGCCCAGTGGTACCTTGTACATGTGGAATCAGTCCCAGCTCTGCTCTGATTCAGAGAATGACTTCACCTGCCTCAGTTTCTCCAGCTGTAACGAATGATGACCAACACAAGGACATAAAAATAAGACCACAGTTCCCAAATCTTTTTAACCCTCTTTTGTGCATACCCCTGGGCTCTCCACCCAGCTTGGGAGCCAGCAGCTCATTCTTCAGGAGGATTTTGAGCTTCTCCAGTGAAAGCTGTTGGACAGTGGAGCTTTTGTGCAGCTGCCTGGTGGCAGATGGTGTCTGGTTCTCCAGAGGAACCCAACCCACAACTGGGTGGTTGGACTCTGTGTCCCTGATCTGCTGGAGACACTGCTCTGAAGTGAGCCTCAGGAGGAGACCACTGTGTTTCCCAGGGCACTTTGGATCTGCTGCTCCATCGCAGGGAACAGGAGAAGGAGGAGAAAATGGTCCATAAAATTTCCATTACTCTGAAAAGCAGAAACATCTGTTGGAGCCTGCGAGTGAGTTTGGAAGTGGTATTTACCAGCAAGAAGCTGGCATCTCGTCTGTTCAGACCCTGAGCAAAATAACTCCTGCTTCCTCCCATGGAAAATAACGTGGAGGAATCTCTGAGTCAGGATCTGCCCCAGGCACTGAGAGGCAGCAAGCTCCTCACTCTTGGCCAGGCCGTGTGGATGGACCCAGGCTCGTGGTGCATCTGCCCGGGCTCCGAACGAGGTGCATCCCGTGAAATCCCAGCTCAGCAATGGGCTGTTTCTAATAACAGCCTTACATAAAGGCAGCTGTTCTGCATCACGCACTCTGGGTTTAGGAGATCAGCTCTTTAAAGCACAGTTTCAGAAAACAAGCTGGATTTTGTTTTTTTTTTTTTTTTAAAGGAGGGAATTGGAGGAAGTGACAAAGTTCCCAAGTTACCCAGAGACCTGTGGTTTCTCCACTCCAGGTAAAATGTGTGTTAGGGAAAGGGCAATGGCCTGCTTTTTAAGATAGAACCTTGGGTCTGCATGATGCTTCGTGGCTCCACACAGAGCCCATGACTGCCTCTTCCATGGTGATTTTGGTGCTAAGATGGCAAACACCTTCTCTGTGATTGCAGAGCTGCCCCAGCAGAAACTGCTAGAAGAGTAAGAGGTCTTCAATGCAGCAAGTTCCCTTTTCCTCCTGTTATTCCAGTGGTGTCCTGCTGTCCTGGCTGTGTGAAGTTCCCAGAGTTATTCTGGACCCTGATAAATCAGACCTTAAATATGGAGAAATGACCTGCACCTGGGTAAGTCAAATATCCTCCTAAGTTTTAAAAGAATGAGAGGTATGTGGACATCTGGAGTAGGTTTGGTTTCTCCTGTTCTCCTGTTGCTTCTCGGTTTGGTCCTTCCCAGACTTCAGGTAAGACCAGGTGTGCTCTGGGTGCCCACCAGAGCAGGTTTTTCTTGGAAAAGGCCATGAAATCCAGAGGCTGGCAGCCACTCCTCTGGGCATCCTCTCCTGCCAGGTGGGGGTCTGATGGCAAATTTGTCATATGAAGTAAGGCAGGAAGACAATTAACATCCTTGGCTTTCATCACAGGATGATTTGCCAGCTGCTTCCTCCAGTCTGTTTTATTGAGAAGCATCTCATTAAAAAGCAAAAGGGATTTAAAAGGTGGTTTGAAAACCAGAGGTGAGAAAGGCTCTCCTGTGTCGCTGGTGTGGTGTTTCATGGGCACAAGTCACTTCATCTGTCCACATCCCTGCCTTGCTCCAAGGGCTGGGATGAGCATGTGAGGCAGTGTGTGCTGAGCAGAGGCTGTTCCTGCTCTGAGACACTGATTTTGGAATTAAATCAGTTGTGAGCTCTGTGCTTATACTGAGCTGGTCACCTCTGACATGGGTTGATTTAACAGGTTATTTCCTTGGCTTTGTGCAAGTCTTTTTGAGACCTGACTCCGTGGGTGCTGCTGCTGCTTCCCGGCCATGCAGGGCTGTCAGAGGAGGTGTCTGGGTTTGCCCACCCTGGTCCAGGGGACATCCTGAAGGTGCCAGGGAAGGAGGCCAAGCCTGTGACAAATCCTGATCCCCCTGCCTGGGGCTGGGGCAGTACTTTAAATCTGTTTTTTCTCCCTGCCACCTGTGCTGCACCACTGGAGAGTGGTTGGAGGGTGCAGTTGTTTAGGGGGTTCTGTGCATCCCTCTGGAGCATCCAGGCCCACTGTTGGATACAACATCCCAGCTAAGCCATTAGAGTGACTGTACATGGCATTTCTCTCTGTCCTTTTGCCAGGTTTTCTTCTGAGTATAATATATGTGCATTGCAATGTTGGCTAACAATGCCAAGGACTGCTGGAGGAACTCTTGCAAATGACCCTTTTTTTTGGTGAGATAATCTGTGGGTTATTAAAAAGACATATATTTAAAAATCCTAAAGTCAACAGATTTGCATGAAAAATTGTCTGCCTTGCCTGGCTTACTTGACACTTTGGCTGTCTCAGAACAGATGGGACAGCCTCCAGCTGTGGGAAAGGAAATACATTTAATGTTCATATTGTGGTCATTGAAATGTGAGGGGCACCAACAGGCTCATAAGGAACCATAGAGAAAATCCCCAAAGCCTAGGTTGCATAATTTTGACATAACAGCACTGCTTGGAGTAGCTGTGCTAAATCTAATGGATGTCCAGGCTGTTCTGCCCTGTCATGAGAGATTAGGTTTGATTAAGACCAGTGTGTTTCAAGAAATCATTTGTCCCTGCAGATCTATGCAGGATGTTCTTGTGGGCTTAAAGGAGAACCTCTGAGGAGGCAGAAAGCTGGTTCTTCCTGGAGGGAGAAAGCATGAGGGACAGACTGGATTGAAAAGAGCAAAAGGACCCTCAACTCTCCCTAATTTTCAATAGTGTTGCCAGTAAAAGAGAGCTCCTCTGGTGGAATCAATCTCTTGCTGCCCTGGTGGGTAGGAGCTGCTTTGAGCAGCTTTGGCTATGTGGTGCTTTCTTGGAAGTGTAGAACTGATGCCAAATAACCCACTGAGAGCAAGAAAACTCAAAGGTGAATTACAAACTGGCTTCATCTGTACCATCCCTCTTCCCTGCCTTCTCCAGGGAATTTTGGCAGTGAGGGCAACATCCAGGCCCATGAGATGGCCCTGCAGCATGGAGAGACCCTCCCTCAATGCAGCTCCCTGCCAGCCAGGTAGAGCCTGTCCCCTGCAGTGTTTCACAGCTCCCCTCTTCCATTTTCCCCCCCTTCTTTTCACTCTAGAGATGAGCCTGGATTTACCTCTTCTTGACTCTTGATAAAGTGGATCAGTAGACCATCTCAGCCATATGTAGTGGGCAGAACAAAAGCTCCTGAGTGTTCAGATCCACCTCCAAGCAGCACAGCTTGAGCCCATCTCCACGTTTAATTACTCCAGGCCATTCCCGTGTGTCTCTGGGAAAGATGTGTCCCCTCATCTCTGTATCTGCTTAAAAATTCTATCAATTGCCATTTTTCTAAATCCTTCCACCAAAGAAATCCTCTCCCCTCCCTCCTAAATCTCTTGCACTTGGAACTTCAGGGAACAGAGCAGATGCAGTTTGATGCCCTCATCCAAACTAATGATTTGTTTCTGGCCGAGAACACGTTACCATCAAGGGCTTTTAATATTCTGCAGAATTTAGTGGAGGCCAATAGAGTAGGAGGGGGGTTAGATGCTCTGCCTTTGCCAAGATGTTTATGCAGCAGGAATGTTATTTATGTAAATCTGGAAGCACTCTTGAAGCGATAGCCTCACTCTTGCATCTCAGACTTTTTTCATTAAGTCATTGATCTTCCTTAAAAAAAAAAAAATTAAATAAAAAAATCCCTCTGAAAACCTAAAACTCAAGCATGAAAAGTACTTGGGGAAAAATATTTACTGCATAACTGCTCCAAGCTACCCACATTATACAGACCACGGCAATTCCTGAAGAATGCTGGGGTAACAACTGCTGGATTTGGGGTTTCACACATCCGCTCCCCTCTTCTCCAGCTGCCTCCTTTCTCCTTCTAAACGAAGTTATTGCCTGGTCCAGCATCTCACTGTTCTCTTTAGGGTGAGCCTGTTTCACCTAAACGAGCCATGTACACACACTTACTAAATTAAAATATGAAATATAGGAAGTCCTGATGCCTGAAGTATGTACACACACTAAATTAAAATATTAAATACAGGAAGTCCTGATGCCTGAAGTATGTGCACAGGGGATGAGCACCATGCTCATCTCCAAGCTGTTCCTTTCTCACCAGCACAAAACCCTGCAGAGACCACGTTTCTTTCATGAAGCAAACAGATTCTGGCACAACTCAGTTTGTGCTCCTGGCTTTTGTTTTTTAAAGATGTGCTCTCCTTGTAAAGTTTTTAACATTTTATAAATTTCCTCCCTGTACATAACTGCTGCTCACAGCTTTGTCTGTTAAAACTGAGAATGTAACAGGAAAGTTTATCAGGATGGATTGAAGGGCACAAGGTGGACTCCTATGGATGTTTTTTGTTGTAGGGGAAATCAGGCCAAAGTGTCAGAGCAGGGCAGCCTTGGCCCATTGAGTGCTCATTGTATCCATATATATGGATATCCATATCCATGAGGAGACAGGGATATAAACCAAATGAGGTGGTGGCAGTAGAGAAGACCTGGATGAAATGTTGCTCAGAGGCCAGGGTGTGTGTGAAGCTTCACAAATTCAGTCTCAGCTGCCTTCCCTGGACTGACATGGATAAACAACTTGCAGGAGCACTTCTCCAGAGCCTCTCTATCTGTCCTGAAGAAGTTTAACAAGTATCTCCAAAAAAGTCTAGTGGCAATTTTGGATCATTGTATGGATACACTGAGAAAGTTCAGCAGAGCTGGAGCTGCTGTGACCTGCTCACTGCACCTAAAAGTGCCTGGTGAAATTCCCACTGCAGAGAAGACATTCCCTGGGCAGAATTGTTCTGCAGACTGTGGAAGTCAGGAGCTGGAGAGAAGTGGTTGCTGTGTTTCAGGTATTTGAATGTGATGATTTTCACCTGAGAACAGCTAACCTGTGTTCTGCAGCCAGCGGGACACCGGTGCTGTGTGTTAACACAGGTGTGTGAGGAGGCAGCAAGTCTGACAAACAGCTCATTCCTGAAAACCAGTAACGTGAAGCACTTGTGGATGGAAAGGAGCAAGGACTGGAATCCCCTGGGAAATAACACTGATCAATAATGTCAGCTTCTCAGGTCAGAGCAGAGTTTGGTCCACACAACTCTGATTCCTGATTAATTAGGAAACTCTTCCTTGGCGTGTGGTTCCTATGACTCCATGCAGATAGTTCACCTCCCTTATCTTTTGGGGATTTGCATTATCTGCACCAGCAGCAGAATTTGACCATATCTGATCCTCTCAGAACCCCAGCCAACCCAATGGCAAAATATAAACATCTCCCTGGAAACTATTTTTGCAGGGCATATATGGTAATGACAGGGATTCAAAGGCAGCAGAAATGTACCTACAGATAGCACTGTGAGCATCCCAGACCACATCTTCTGCCTGTTGCTCATGGATTCTTCCAAGTACAGCACATTTGTGAAGCTCACAGCAGTAGCAAAGGCAGTGAAAAAAACTGTGACAACAAGCCAAGTATTAATGCTTTTATAACCCAGCAACCCAGGCAACAGCAACAGAAGGAATTGTTTTACAGTCAGCACCTGACTGCAGCAAGGCCATCGAGATCCAAGTCTGTCCAAAGCTGAGAGAGCACAGGGAAACATCCTGGATCCCCCATTAATTAACCCTCTGTGTTTTGTGGTTTTGCATCCCAAAGCTTTACATTCAGCACAGAAGGACAGGAGTGCTGTGGGCCGGACCCACGGAGGTTGGCAGATCACACCAGATGTGCAGCTGCCTTTAAGCTCCAGCCATAGAGCTAAAATTAGCTTTTAGAAAAGAATGTTAAAAGCAACCAAGATGCATTTTTATAGCACTTTTTTTTTTGTCATGTATTTTGTTGGGTTTTTTTCCTTCTAATAGCAGGTATGAGACCAATTATCTGCATTTTCTCTGAGCAGTTGTTACTGAGGTTTATTAACATCTGGAGTTTGACCTAGACCATCAGTGTGTGGCACTGGTAGCAAACAGGATTATGATGTGGCAAGGGGACATTCTTATGTGCATAAAGAATTCTTGGACTCCTTCCTGCTAGGGATGCTTGGATCCCTCAGAGATGGGTGTGGGGTTTATGAGGAGGGGGAGGAGGGGTTACTTGCTGGTTTTTGAGTCTCGATGGGTAACACCCTACCCGTGGGGCAAATAGCAGGCAAATCAGAACCAGGAAGTGATGTGGCACATGCACATGAAAAATGATGGGTGGGGAATATTAACCAAACTCAAAAGGAACTTGGGATAGGTGCCAGGTCGTGTTCTGGTTCAAGCCCTTTGCTTGGCTCCTAGTTGATCTCAAATCAGTGGCCCACTCAGTAAAACCCATCTCTCTCAGATGCAGTGAGGGCAGGAAGGAAGTCTCTGGTTGTTTTTGTTTTGAAACCTAATTGGGACCGGGATGTGCTGGGGACTGTCCCTTGGACAATTGACTGCTCATGGCTCCTGCCTTGCTCAGTGTCGTAGACAGGTAGAAGAATTATAAAAGAAAGGCCTTGTGAAATCAGGCCTCGCTCTGCTAAAATTGCCAAAGCTGGCCTGTCGTTTCTTCTAAGTGGTCTTTTGCTGGTATCTTCCTGTTTTATTCACAAAATAAAGAGTTTTGTCTTTCCAAACAAAGAACGTAACAGAAAGATTCAACGATACAGTTATAAAAAAGAGATACCGAAAACTTGCAAAAGTCTGGTAAAAATTTACAAATGCAAGCTATCCCTTTGTACAAGATCTTTTTTTTAAAAGAAACTTCAGTAATAGATTTTAAAATGCAGCTCTTACAGCTCGGGATGTGCCATGACTGCACACGGTGGCTGGGCTTTATTTCTGCGGGGAGCTCTCCCTGCGCCTGTCGCCGCTCCCGCGGGACCCTCGGTGCTGCTCGGGGTAACAGCTCTGCTTGTCCTGGTGCTTCTCCAAACCATTCCTGGAGTGCTCTTCCTGCTCCTCCTCCCTTGGGCTGCAGCAGCCACGCTCCCTCTCTCGGGATTTCGATCTCTCTCTTTTCCTACTACGATGTCCATTGTCTTTGCTCCCATGTCTGTAATTTTCATCATCAGACACAGAAGCTCTCCTCTCTGCTTTCTCCAGTTTTGAATTACTGTGTTTATTTTCTGGATCCTTACTTCGTTCATGGTTCCTATCCTTTCTGCTGTGGTAACCATCTCTGCCATTGGATTCATCTCTGTGGTGGTGTTTTGAAACATCATCTCTCCTGTGTGATTCTCTTAAATGTCGGTGATTTCTTTCTGATTTGCTCTTAGTATCACTTCTTTCCTCTTGCTTCCTCCCTCCAATTTTCTTTTCAAGTGATTTCCTTCTCCTTCCTTGTTTTTTCCTGGAAACTTTATCAGATTCTGTATTTTTCTTTTGCGTTCTCCTTCTTTTGGCTTTAGAAACATCTGAGTCACTGCTGCTGTCACTGCTAGATGAGGAGTCACTGCTGATGGATGACTCTGAACTACTACTGCTGCTGTCAGAATCAGAATCTGAGGAAGAGTCTGTGTCTGAAGATGAAGAGGAATCTGATGACTCGACATTTTGCTTCTGTGTCATAATCCACTTTGGTGCATTTTTAAGATGTTTCCGTAATTCATCCATTAGTCCTCCAAGGCCAACAGAAGTGAAGAAATTGATGGCAAAGCGAGTGTTTCTTGGATTATTCCAAGGCAATAAGCCCTCAAAGAAAGGCTGCAGTGTCTCATCTTTTAATCTCACATTTAAATTAGGAAGACCCATATATTCACGGAGTTCCTGAAAGAATATTTTGACAAAAATTCTACTGGAGGATGTCGTAGTTTCTTCACTCAGTGTTACACATTCAAGGACACTCCAGGGAATTGAATCAGTGTACAGGAGATGAGCAAACATCTTAGCCACATTCCTCAGGTTGTTCGTTTCCAAATGATGAATGGTATTGTACTGTTCCTTGAAAATGGCTCCAAAGGATTCCATATATTCTTTCTTTAAACATGCAGAAACGCCCTGCCAGTAGCCCAAAGAATTTCTCATATGTTCTTTGCTGAGCACAGCAGTCAAATATCATCTTGCAGAGTTCTTTAGTCTGACTTTCAGGGAAATCCATCTTCAGCAGTTTGTGAGCACATTCTTCAAAGTCTAAGCTTGACTGAATAGCCAGATAAACTGTATGACGGAAGGAGACCAGGTTAATTTCTGTTTTGTCATGGACAGTAACTTCCTGACCATCTTCATCCTCCTCTTCATTGCCTTCTTCATCTTCTTCACTACTTCCAGCTTCTTGATTTCCTTCAGATTCAGTGTCACCTGCATCAAGAATTTCTTTCTTTAGCATTTTGTTTTTCTCCTCATTTTCCATAAAGTTCGGATCCATTTTGAAAACATTAAGAACATCCTCTGGCTTGTAGTCATCTTCCAATGGCAACATATGAGTAAACTGATCCTCCTCTTCCACTAGATCTAATCCCTCTGGAATGATTGGATGATCCTTGAAGCCATCCTTCCATACAGCAAACATGACTTCTACCATGCACTGAACACGCACATCAATTTTAGATTCATGCAGAATGTGTCGAAGGCGATCAAAAACTGCATTAATACCTCTAGGGGAAACTTCTGTGAATTGGAGCCCACTCTCTTTCATAAATCCAATTGCTACTTCAATACTGTCATCAGTAGGCCTTTCAAGAAGCAAAGTGAGCATTTCCAAACGTAAAACCTCGTGAGCCACATTCTGATTCATCAAATGTGCAACAAATTTTGAAGATGTTAGACAGAGTTGCTTGTCATTCCTGCAAACCCTTTACAAAAATTCAGTATCAGCCTCTTGAGGATCAATTCACCAATATTTGGAAACTTTGAATTGATAATTGCCACAAGACCTGCATAAACATGAGTAAAAATCGGAGAGGTGCTCTGGGCTTGCAAAATGGATCTAGACAGCAATCCCCTTCCCCAAACAATATTCTCCTGAAGGAGCTCATGAATGATGTTTTCTATGTTAGAAACGTTCACTTTATTGACAAGACCATTGATAGACTTCTTCAAGGCTTCCCAACTCATCCTCTGGTATGCCAAGCTATTTTTATCAGTGATTTGCTCTTGCATCATCCTGAGCTTGTCAGGTGGAATATATGCAAGTGAGGATTGGATCTGTGAATTGGATCTGGAATATATGCAAGTGAGACCTGTGCAAGTGAGGATTGGATCCACTTCTTCTTTCCTCCTTTGAGGTGGTCTCATCATGAGCAAGTGAGCTCTGGCCTGTCGACCTCTCTGGACTCCTACGGTCAGGTGATGAGTACCTTCTCTGCTTCCTTCGGTCATATTCTCTGTCCTCCCATCTCTCATAGTGTCCATCTTTCCCCCTTTCCATCCTTCTTCCATCTGAAGTTCTGTCATCGTAGTATTCCCGTCTTGAATATTCCTCATCATATCTGCGTCATCAGAGTATCTCCTCTTCCTGGGAGATGGAGACTGAGACCTATCACACTCCACATCCCTGTCCTCTGGAGACAAAATTTCATGTTGGGAACTGTAGTTTTTCTTCCTTTCGTGACTGGAACCATGATTCACTTGTGTCACCTTGCCCTTCATCTTGACTTCCTGCTTTTTACAAAGTTCTCAATGTGCAGCGATGAGGCAATCCAAGCTGGAGTTCAGCACATGAAAAACATTGCCCCACAACCCCCCACTCCCCTGTGCACCCGCAGCTCTCCTCTTCTCCCAAGATTATTTGCAGCAATTAATTTTATGTTCTTAACTAAGTCCTATAACCTTGAATTTTATCTGAAGCAGCTCTTTAAAGTTTAGAAATAATTAGCTCACAAAAAAAATTTTACTGCTGAAGCAGACAAAGTCAGAACACAACATGACACCACGTCGGTCAGGGTGTTGGCAGCAGTCCCAATAAATGGTGGCTCCAGTCCTCCTGAAGAGACAGATGTGATTCTGTTGTAGCAGTGATCCTGTAGAAGGGTGTAGTTTTCCTCTGAAGGTCCAGTGGAGGCCTAGAAGGGTCTGGTCTTCCTCTGGGAATCCAGTGGGAAAAGGCTGCTGTGGTGTTCCAAATGTCAGAATTTATCCAGGTAGGAATGCTTGGCTCCTCCCCCTGGGTGGAGCATCTCACAATGAGATGATGGAATGTTATCAGTCATGCAGTGAGACTCAATGGCCCATTAACAGAAGGTATCTCCTGGAGGGAGGATGGGTGGTGGAAGAGATAAGGAACACTGCCCCACCTGGTTTTAACAGATGTTGATAGAATACACACTTCTGGTTACATCTTGCACTGCAGTCTAAGACAGTTAAATATTACTCTTCTACGTCGTAAGATATATAGATGTTTTCTTTTAAGAGATAAGCCAACTCCAACTAAAACAGCTATGATGAAACACTGACAAACACCTGTTTGTGAATAAAGAAGATACAGTGTGTTCACCCTTGATTTTGTCAAAGATTGTATTGCTCATTACAATCTCTGCTGCTTTATCTTCCATAGATGACACAGAAGAGTCAGTTATGTTTCTACATTATGGCTGTTATTGATTGGAAGCTGTTTGAGTGTTTTCCTTTGTTTCATTTTGCTGTCACAGGTACGTGACTGTTTAGAAAGGTTTTATCCCAACTTCCTAAGACTGTTATTGCTGATATATTGATTACATGACGTGAATTTACTGATTTTATAATAGACATTATTCATTAGATGTTATTACTGTATTTAAGCCGGCTTCTTATATGCTTTAACATCTCTTTGTGTAATTATCTAAAAGACACGTGTTATTTCAGGATCCTTCTTTTTTGTTCTCTAGCTGCTTATGCATCTCTTAGACCAGCTTAGCTCTCTGGCTAGTCCCTGCGCTGGCTCCATGGTTTGACCCAATGCTGTCTCATAATTTTAAGTATTTTTCAGAGTTCCAAGAAAAGATACCTGAGCTTCATTGAAAGCCTCCTCCGAACTGCTAGTCTAGTGGTTTTCCCCAGTTATTATTACAGAAGCACTCCAGCATTTTGCTGTGTTTGAAGCATCTCTATCCTGAAGGAAACTTCAGAGTTATCCAACTGCAGCAATGATCAAGCCCTGCATCCTCTCCTGAGACCCTGGGATTCAAGAGGACCTGGAAGAGATGGAGGAGGAGGATTCCCAGATTTCACATGAGATCCAGTCCCAGCTTTATTGACCTACCCCATCATGTGAAAGGTGCTAAGTGACCACAGCATGAGCCAGGTTTTATCTTCTGAAGATAATTATTCATTAGAATGAAAGACTGCAGATTAAAGAATGTCCTTCAAGAAATGCTGAGTATCTGAGCCCAGTCAAGATATGATTTGATGAAATAATTAAGAAAACATGCCTGGTTTCCTTCAATGAAACATGCAAGCCATCTCTACATGCTCATTTGTTATGTAGAGGTTTTACTGCCTGGATTCTAATTTTTCACAGCTGTAAACAGAAGACAAAGGGTGGTGGAAAAAAAACAGTCCTAAGTAGGAAGGAAGAGGTGTGTGATCAGAAAACCTTTGGCAAGTTAAGAGGATTAAGAAAGGCCCCAATGTTCTGATTTTAAGTTCTCTGAGTTGGACTAACATCATGGATTAGATTTGGGTGGTTAAGAGGAAGAAAATACCTCATTAAAAAGAAGCAATTGGGTTTAAAGTTGTTGTAAGACAATGGCTGAAACAGCTCAACTGGAATGGTCTCGCTTGCTTAATTCTGGGTTTTTTGTGTGTGTTTTAGTGCCCTCCCCCACCTCTTCACTCCCACCCTAAAGGCCTGCAGGGTTTGCCTTAAAATATATTACTTTAATTCCTTCTGCCCTCTTGGTGTTGCTGTATTTGGGATGTGTTGAGCTCAGTGAAGCTGGGCCAGTGTCAGAAAATCTTTGGAATAGGCACTGTGAATGCTGAAAATTGGCACTGGAAAAATAAGAGTCCAGTTTTATTTTTATCCAATTATTTCAAGTCCACCTCTTCCTTTACAACAACAACAACAAAAAAGTTGGATTTTTACACCCTTCCACTTTGCAAGGTAGTAAACTAATGGTAATTAAGGAGATGATCACTGCAGTGGGATTAAACTCTGCAGGTGAGGAGGAGACCAAGGGCTGAACGCTGCCATCCCTTTCCCAGCTTTCTGAAAACACCCACCAGCAAAATCGTGGGAAAATCGGAGGAGTATGTATTTCTGAGGAAAAGTGGAATAAATACAGATCTGAAAGAGCAGGAGCAAGGAAGGCCAGCACAGCCAGAAGACAGCCAGGAGGCTGTAGGGTAGTAAACAGCCAAGCAAAAACCAAAACCCCCGCTGTGTCTGTGATCCCCTTTCCTGAGAAATCACCTGGGAACCGTTCAGTGCGGGTGGAAGGGTCACCTTGAGGAGTGTTTACTTGTTCTTGGAGGCCAACAGGAGAAGAGCTGAGAGTTCCATGGCTTGGGCAGGTCTGAGTCCTGTTGGCATCCTCCTGCGTGGAGCCCCATGGAAGGAGGAGATGAGTCCAAGAGGATGTCAGAAGGTGCCATAACCCTCCTTGGTTAAGCAGTTTTGGGTTTGAAGGGGATTTGTGTGCTTTTCCCTTTGACACGTGCTGGACGCTCTTCCCTTGGACCTTCTCCCTGTCACCTCGGCTGCTTCCTCCTGCTCCTGCCCTCCAACCAGGCAGGCTTTTTTCATTTTCACACTGAAGGCAGCTCAGTTCCTCTGAGAGCAGCTCCCTCAGCCATAGCATCTTGCCAGTGGAAAAAGTGACACTAAAAATAAACTTGTTTCAGAAGGAAGCAAAGGCAGCTTCCAAAAATCCCCAACTAAAGAGGAAAAAAAGAAAGCAAACCACCACCACCCCAGTCTAGACAGCTGCACTAGGTGGAGGCAGTAACAACCAAAAGGAATAAATTAAACTGTGGTTAAGGGGAGAATTTGTCTCCCTTGATTGCAAGACAAAAGAAACCCAACTCCTTGTTTGCAGAAAGAGATGTTTGGGAATTTCTCAGGCCAGCTGAGGGCCTATTAGAGTGATGTGAACTGGAAATGGAGCTGAGGGCTCTGGCTGGTTGCACGACCCAACTCTGGACCACACACAACACGCGAGGCTTTGACGAGGCCGTGAGTAGTGGTAGGTGGCAAAACCATCTGTCCTTGCACTGAGGGACAAAATGGGCTTGGGCTGCGTGGCCTCGGCACCGTCAGCGGGGGAACGGGAGGAGAACGAGTCCCTCTCCTTCCAGATGTCTCGAGCTGCTTCTCAAAACTGCCCAGCAGCTGTAGCTGCACCAGTAAGTGATGGATGGGAGTTGTGACCGTGGTCTGAAAATCCACGGGGTGATGGATTCCTCCTTTTTATCCTTCTGGTTGTGATCGAACCAAAGGTTGGGTCCTGCCCATGCTCTGGGTGGATTTTGCTTCTTCATTTTTGGGTTTTTCCTGCACAACTGACAGAGGTTTGTGCTTTCTGTGTCCCAAAGCTTAGCTGTATGTACTTGTGCCACACAAATTTTTACTCCTTCACTTGATTTGGGGTGGGCAGGGTTTCATCCTAAGTGCTCATGAAGACTCCAGTGGGAAAACTTCATCATATTTGTTTATTTTTTAATGTCTAAGGGAGCAACTGAAAACTCACCTAAAGAAACATCATGGTCATTTTCTCAGTTCTCTTTCTCCTCTTAATGAAATTAGTTTTGGTTTGTCCACGATCTGTGGTGTAAAAGTGAAATATCTGTTCCAGAGTGGGCATTAAAACATGGAAAGAAAATCTAAATGTTTTTGATTTAGGAACTGTACCTGGGGCCTGGCTGGACATTGGTTCCCGTCCCACATCAGACGTAGCAGAGGGAGGACCTGCAGGGTATCACACTTCGTGTCCTCTGTCTTGGACATGGGCAGCTGACATAAAAACAGGGCCAGCTCACCTGCCCTCAGTCATTAAGGCTCAGTTGACACTTGATAAAAGCCCCAGTGTTTGCCCCAGTGTCCAGCCTGAATTCCAATTTGCTTATTAAGATTTTTCCTACATGAAACTCATCCCATGATTTCAGCTGAAACCCAGATTTTTCTTTCCCTTTCTCACAGCCTTGCACTGCAGAGGGGCTGCATTTCAGTGGTAAACAAATCGTGGGGAGTTTTAGTACAACCAATTAGTAAAATAGCTTAAAAATGCTGACAACCAGCTGGAAAAAAAACGTCTGTAGTTGGCTTATTTATTCACTGTCTGGAAGTTCCCTTTTAAAATTGAATTATTGATTAAAATTGGGTTGTTTGGGGTTTTTTTAAGGTAGTAGCTGTTTACAACCAGACACGCTCAGCCAGTAAATTCCCAGCACCTTGGCTCAGCAGGAATTTGGTGCCAAATCAAACCTATTTGAGACCCCAGGGGGTGTGGTGGCATTTCCAAGCCCCAGCGAGGGCATTGCTGGCACAAGAGGCAATAGGAGAGGTTGAACTCAGGGAGTTCAATGCTCAGGGAGGTTTGGTGAAGTATCCCTGATCATGGGCTTGGTTCTGGTGAGTGGTCTGTGTTTTTTTGCCTGGGATGTGGCAACACCACAGAACTGGGGTGAGTTGGATTGGGCTTGTCTTCTTCCTGTGCCAAGCAGGTTTAGTCAGCCATGCTGGGGGTTTTGCCTGCTTTCCTAAGGAAATGAGCCTGATATGAGCATGTCATCTCCATGTTCGTGTTCTTTTTCCCTTGTGAGACTTTCTGCACCTCCTGCAAAATACCTGCTGGTTTTGTGAGAGCCATGGGCTGGGGGGAGGTGAGAGGTCCATGTACCATCCCTCCAAGGGACCAGCTGCTGCTGCACCCTGGTGTGAGGCTCCAGACAGACAGGGAACATTGCAGGTGCTCCAGCAAAAGAAGATTTACTTAGGATTTGCTTCTACTTTGGTATAAAGTGACCTGAGATGCACAGCCACAGAAAATCCCTGCCTCAACAAGTGCCACTGCTGAGGGGAACACTTGGATTAAGCATTTACGTCTGCCTGGAAGGAGCCAGGCTGCTGAGGGCACGCGAGCTCAGCTGGACATCACGAGCCTACCCAAGTTATTTGGTGTAAAGGGGAGCCCAGGGCTACCCCAGCCACAATAACCCCACCCCGTGCAAACGGGGGATGGAGGGCGGGAGCCGCGCGGCTCTTCCCGGCTGCTCTGAACAGCCCCGGGAGCCGTGGGAGCCTGGCTCAGCCACAGCCCCGACCGCCCCAGCCACGGGCACCAGGCAGCCCGAACAGCCGAGGGAGGATAATCATCAGGATGGGTCTGTATGGACAGGGGATAAAAGGCATCGTGCCACTGCTCTCCCACCTGATCTGCTTCCTCCTCCCCAGCCCCTTTTGATGTTTGCTTTCACAGCGATTTCTTACAATGTGAAATTCATCCTGGGTTTAATGGTTTGGGGATGATGTGGTTTTTCAGATGAACAGAACAAGGATGTAGAGCTCTGAAAGATGTCTCTGCTCTTTATCAGTGATTTCTTTCAAGTACAAAATGCTTTTTCTTTCCCTTTTTGTTCTGCAAAGGTGGATTCTTCCCCTGCCCTGTTTACTAATTAAAATTTAGTTGGTAAAGAATAAGCATATTGTCCCTGCCAGGGTTTGATCTATTGTTATTAAGGCTCTGTGTTGTTACAGATGAGATCAAAGAATTTAATTTATGATGGGTGGATAGGTCAAGTTCAGTCGTCTGAAGCGAGTGCAGGGCAGAAGGCAGAGTCAGACAATGATGTCTTAAGCAGCAGCCCAGGCAATAAGTTCTTCCTTGTAATACAGCCCCACTTTCTCCAGTTTTGACTCAAGAAAGTCAAGCTGTCCCCTGGATATAAGTATTTGAGGACAGCTGGATGCAGTATAAGCTGGATGCCTTCTCTTAGTACAATATCAGCACCACCTGAGGAATCCGTGGTTTAAGATAAAGGAAAAGTCCTGGGACCATGACCATGTGTTTCAGCCATCCCAATTCACAGGTTTGCATCGTGTCTGAGTGCCTGCTGCAACTTCCTATGATATTTTAAATGTGATTTTAAAATATCCCTTGAGCTCACAGCAAGAATCTCTAATTAAGACCTAAAGTTGATGCTGCAAAGCCTTAGTCACACCCTAATAACAAAAGGGGAATGGGGTGGGGGGTGAACAAATTTATTGGGTCTGCTTATGGTCTCTAGCTGCAATATTTTCCTTGAACTGTGCTCAAAGAGGAATGGGTTGGATTATTTCCATTTCATCTTTATTTATTGCACATCAGTGTGCAGCGCTGTTATGAAACCAAGCAAGACACCCACCTCTCCCCTATGCCTATGGAAACCATGAGGACTGGCCTGAGATGAGTGACTGGGGAGCAGTTTCTGGGCTCTGTTATTGGGACATGTCTGTGAATGCATGGCTCACATAGCTGGATACGTGGGGTGTGCTCTCCCTGTGTTCTGCCCAGCTGGAGCTGGAAGCTGTTTTGGGTGGGAACCACATCTCCTTGTGTCTGTCTGGAGAGCACTCAGCACACCACGGGCTGGTGGAAGAGGCAGAACAGCTTGGGGCTCTGGCTCTGCCTGGAATGGAGCAACAGGAGGTTCCCTGTCAGCTCCAGCCCTGGGCTTTGCCTCTCTGAGTTCATTTCTCTGTCCCACCAAGTGCTGTGGTTTCTCTGGGCCAGGCAAGCTCCTGACAAGGCAGCGAAGCTGAAGCCTTTGTGTAAGAGCCAAATGCAAAATGTCACCAGTTTGAAACAACAAAATTCCTTTCCCTGACCTGCTTCATGGAATATGAGGAAACAACGTCAGGGCTCCATGGATGGGTTTCTGTGGGTGAGCACCTCCCTGCCCTGATGTGGTCACTCCAAGGGTCCATGTTTTCCCTGCTCAAGAAGATTTGGATTTTACAAGTGTCCCCTATAAAGCCCCCAGGGCACTTTTTCCCTCACAGGGCTTCTGCTCCACGTCCCTGTGCCTTGGCTGCTGTTTCTTGTCCAGTTTGGTGGTAGTTTGAGCTTGTCATGCCTCCTTTTTCTCTCTGTCCACTCCTGCTCCCAGGCTGCAGCCTCCATTCCTCAGTTGTACCTGGCACTGTGACCACGATCAGGGAAATGATCTGGCACTAAAAAAACAAAACAGTGGAAGTTTCTCATAGATTGGGACGGGTTTATTTGGTTATTTTGAGGTGAGGGCAGTTCCTTAGGCTGGTTCAGAGGGTGGTCACACACAGAGCTGGGGATGCTCAGGGGGTACCTGGTACCTGCATCTCAGCTGAGCCCCCCCCCACGCCGTGGTCTCGGGAGATTGGCCACAAACCCTGTGAGGTGCAGAAACACTTTCCTCCAGTGGCTGGTCAGAGGAGGCAGAGGATTGGCAGTGGCATTTCAGCTGCAGCAGCACAGCTGAAATATATTCAGATCCTGGTAACACCCTTGGATCATGATTTGCCCTTTTTAGTGCCTTTTTTTCTTTCTTTGGTACTGAGAGGCCAACTCTGTAAGGTGCAACTGCAGCTGCACAGCTCTGCACTGCTGCTTCGGTTCAGGAAAGGTTTGGGCAGGGCTGTTCTCCTGGTGCTTTCCATTTTCTCATTCATCCACTCCTTGACTGATACTCCACAGCTGTAACAGGGCAGTACTGGAAGAGAAGATGCTCTCAGGGCATTTTTTTAACCCAGTGAAAAGCTGTAAATATGTGATACCTCAGAGTGCCCTTGTAAATCTTGTGGCCCCACGGGCTGGGTCCAAGGAGCTCACACAGCCTGGATCAGCCTCAGGGATGCTCACACACATCGTGTTGCTCATCCAAACCCAAACCCCAACACTCTTAAAATTTTCTCATTATGGCTTTGACTTCCAGTCAGCTTGGAAGCTTTAAAAGGGGAACTGGTGGGTGGTACAGTGTCTTAGATTCTTCCTTGCATTTACTGCCTCTTCCTTTCTGGAATAAAAGCTTCAGTTTTATTTCTCATGACTTTACAATGCATCATCTTGAAAATCAATCTTCCCCTTCAATTTACTTAATAATGCTGTCAAAAGTCATCAGCTAGAAAGCATTCAGTGGCGAATGCAAGAAAACTTTTCAAATCTCTCCATGATGAGCAAAAGGGACAAAGAAAATCTTTTACAACTTAGTTTCTCTGTCTCAGTAAAATAAAAACAGGCCCCAGAGAGGCATTAGTAACTGTTGAGAACCAATATTTACATGCAGTAATTTATCTTCATGTTTATAGAAACCACAATTAAATATTTTTTTTAAAAAATATTCAGAAAATTATAATTAGAGATCTGTGGCCAAATTTTTTGGTGAGGGAGTTAAAAATTATTTTTCTAAAAAGGCTTTTTAATGTCTAGGGATTTGTGTTTGTTTCTGTTGACTAATCTATAAAGTAAACTGCCCAGGCCCTGAGGTGACTCACGGGCTGTGCAGATGGTGAGATTTGCTCTGGGCTCTCCACGTTCCTCCAGGAGGAGGAAGAGCTGGTTCCACCTCCTCATCCCCTGCTGCAGAGCCAGAGGGTGTGTGAAAACCCCTCCTGGAGACCCAGCTGCAGGAATGCTGGGTTTTCCAGACAATTACATTTTTGGGAAGCTTGTGCTCTGACCCAATGCAAATGAAACAGGATTAGCTGGGGGCTTCTGGAGGCTGCCAAGGTGGGAGCCAAGGGGAGGATGTGGCTGTGGGGGTGCAGAGCAGCTCCTGGAGGACCAAGCAGGTTCTTCTCAGTCTCACCTCTCGCTTAACTGTGCATTGCCCAGAAAGACACAGAGGGGCTGGAGCGTGTCCAGGGCAGGGAACGGAGCTGGGAAGGGCCTGGAGCGGCTGAGGGAGCTGGGAAGGGGCTCAGCCTGGGGAAAAGGAGGCTCAGGGGGGACCTTGTGGCTCTGCACAACTCCCTGACAGGAGGGGACAGCCGGGGGGGGTCGGGCTCTGCTCCCAGGGAACAGGGACAGGAGGAGAGGGAACGGCCCCAGGCTGGACCAGGGGAGGTTTAGGTTGGATATCAGTGAAATATTCTTCACCAAAAGGGTTGTCCAGCATTGGAACAGGCTGCCCAGGGCAGTGGTGTAGTGGTGGCCTTGGCCATGATAGAAAAGCTGTCTGTATGTGGCACTTGAGGACACGGGTTAGTGGTGGCCTTGGCCATGGTTGGACTCGATAACCTTAAAGAATTTTTCCAACCTTAAAATGTCTATGATCTTCTCCAACCTAAATGGTTCTTTGATTCTTGTGGGCAGGCCAAGGGGAGCTGTGCTCTGTCTCAGTAATGAACTCTGACTGTCCAGGAAAGCATTTATTTTTGCAAAATTAAAGAGGAAGGGGTGGGGGAAATCAATGGATCTGTTTACAGCTGTATAAAAAAGGCAGAAAAGTTAATGCTAACATGTGTTGATTCATTTTCCCAGAGCAAAAACATTTGCAGGACAGTAGTCCAGAGCACAGGTGGTAAGGGATCAATACCTTTATTTACATTTTTTTAAGGAATGTCAGGACATGGAGGAGGTGAATGTATAGAACCCCTCTAAAGACATATGCATGTGTGGATGCTGTAGGCATTGTATTGCAAAGACTTCAGGAGTCCATCTCTGCAAGTCAGGTAAATATGATGGGGTTTATTTTTTCAGTACACAAGCAGTTTTCAGAGCACTAGACTGGACACAAGACAGCAAAACTCAAGGGTTTTGTCCATTTTCCCCAAACTGGTAACAGAGCTGAACTTTTTTTCTAGTCTAAATGGCAGGGTCCCCCCCTGCCATGTACAAGGTCAGCCCCCCTCCAAACCCACGTTATGTCCAACCCCCATCCAAATGCCACCTGAAAATCAGCTTGAGCAAATCTGTCCTGATCTGGGTGTAGTGAAAAGCTTTGGGAAAAATCACTCCAAAATGCAAAGGATTTCCTGTTGCTTTCACTGACAATATCTGCCTTAAAATGGAGTGAGGTCTGGCGTGGGTCTCTGTCTCTTCCAGCTGCAGTGTTATGGCACAGGATGGAGGCACAGCCCCAGGTGGGAACGCTGCAAGGAGTGGTTTGATGAGAGCACCGGGGTGGCCCAGCAGTGGGGGTTACCATGGAGAGAAGTGCTTGGGCCAGGGAAGGGTCTGAATGTTTCAACTGCAAACACGTTTAATGTTCTCTGCTTTGGGGAGAATTCCCTAGGATTTTCATTCACCAGTTTGCCTGGTTTTTCCTGGGAGTGAGGGTGGTTATCTCACTGTCCTGGGCTCAGGCTGATGGAGGGCACTGGGTGAAGATCAGGCACTGCTGTGGTTGAGGCTTCACCAATAAGCTCTGCCTGGAGCTGGCTAAAGCTACAGACACTGCCTGGTCTTCTGAGATGGGCAAATGCTTTATTTTCCCTCTGTTTTATGAATTTCCTTAATGTGTGTTGATGCTATATGTTATTAAAATCGATTACCTCCTTCACTTATTCCCTCTGCTCTGGACTCAATTACTTTGCATCTTTTTTTTTTTTTTTTTTTTTGAAGTAGCTTGAAGCTGATATGAGAGAAATAATACCCAATCTCTATTTCTTAAGATACAGGACCAGTCTATCAGGCTGTTGGCACAAAACAACATTTGTTTTATTGTTGGGGTAAGTAAATAAGAACAAGAAGTCTTAAGTATTGGCATATGTTGATACTTGGCCAAAAAGGTCTCTAAACAATACATTTTCTATTCATTCCAGAAACCTCATACTCTGTTATTTCTCATTTAATGCTGTTGGCAAATACCCATGTCACCATCTAATTTTGACTGTAGTTCAACTTTTTTAGTGCAAAGCTAATCCTCATTATAGCTGTAAACATGTGTTTCATTTGGCCTCGTGTTCATGTGCTAAAGTGACAAAGGCAGTCGAGGGTTTCTGTCAGGAATGGAGATGTACAGGTGAGTGTTTTGTTCAATCTGCTTCATCTTTCACACAGTGACAATCAGCCCAGTTGCTTAATAGGGAAGAATGTTTTTATAAGCCTCTCTGTACTCTCTGTTTCCTGCTCTGCATCTTTTTTCAGATAAGTGGGACAGACCAGGGAGAAAAAGAGCAAGTGAATATAAATAATGACAAAAGCCATCAGGATCTGGTGTAGCAGCTCTGTGTGTGTCTCCTACATCTTTATTTGCTCTTCAGACACTGATATGTTTTAACTCTTATTTTTCATAGAGTGTTTTGGGTTGAAAGGGACCTCAAAGATCATCTTGTTCCAACTCCCTGTCACGGGAAGGGACACTTCCACCAGTTGCTCCAAGCCCTGTCCAACCTGGCCTTGAAAATTTCCAGGGACAGGGAAGCCACATCTTCTCTGTCCAACGTGGACAGTGACTTTTCAAATATGGTTATTTCAATGTGCCTCAGTTTTCATGGAGATTTGCAAATTCAGTCCTTATTGAGACCCTACTCAAAGTGACTCTGTTGTAAAATAAGACCTCTTCTAAGGGGGATCACAAACCAGGAGGCCTGAACTCAAAATTCACTTTCAGGTCGTTTTATTTAGTAGATTTTAATAGTGAAATTCAGCCTGACTTCCTTGCCCCCAGCAGAGCACGTGACAAACTGTTTATCAAAATAATCTGACTCATGGAAGCCTGGCAGGGACTACAGCTGAGGTTGAAGTGCTGTCACCAAACTCCTTAAAATGCAGCATCATAAAACCAGCAGAAAACCCTGAGCCTTCAGACCTGAGTCAAGTAGGACCAGACCTGGTTTCTCTACGGTTTCTTTCATTAGGATAGAATAGAGCAGGGTGGAGTAGGGTGGAGTAGAATATTTTTAGTTGAATGGGACCTACAATCATCTACTCCAACTGCATCATCTAGGCCAACAATTCGAATTATTCCGCTGAAGCTCCTGGTTGAAGTGTAGCTTTGTGTTGGCTCTTTTACTAAGTACTGCCAAGCTAAAGCTCCTGGGAATAGGTCAAACAGAGGGAGGAGTCTGGGGGCACAAGGTGGAGGCAGAGTTTTTATTTATTCCTGGCTGTGGTCTGCAGTGGGATGGGGTCTGCTAGGTGGTGGCAAAGGGCTCCAAACCTCCAAACCTCCAGCAGTAGTGCCCAAAAAAGAAATCTCCTGAGGGGTTCCCAGTCAGACAGAGCCCATCTGCTTGGGCTGGGGTGAGTACCACAACTTCAGCAGCTGGCAACTTGGTCAGAGTTTGTCTGTGCTAAAAGAAATACAGTTTGCCACAAGACATTTTTCTATATTCAAACGCTTGAGCCACAAATGTTTCTCTGTGCTTGCCTACACCAACAAGTCACAAATTGTCCTCTTGTATTTAAATAGAGACCAAATTCAATCCATACATTCCTAGTCATTATCACCCCATTATCCTTTCTCCTTTTTGCTATTTTTCTCACCAAGCAGTGGTAAACCCCAGGCCCTTTCTCAAACATGTGGTTGATATAAGAGGAGAGGAAAGTTCTTTTCAAATATTAAAATGTTTTTAAATACTGTTTTATAGCAATCATGGTCATCTGCAAGAAATCAGTTTTCAAAGAAGCGTTTGATGGACTGACAATCATTTGAGCCCGGGATGAGATGAAATGGTCCAATTCAAGCTGGATTGGGACTCACTTTTCTGGAGAGCACATGAGTTTAGACGAGATTGATGAAGCTGAATTTTGAAACTATCAATTTTGTCTTTGAAGCGTGTTGGGATCCAGGCTGGCTGTGAGGATCAGAGAGCTGGGAGCTTAAGAGGATGGAAGGAAGTGGCCTCCTTTGGAGAGTGGGCAGCAGTGAGGAGAAATGATAAAATGGTATCAGAGAAGTCATCCCCTCTTTCACTGGACTTTTATTTCTTCCACCCTATTTCTGGGTGTCCTGTGAAGGGCCAGGAGTTGGACTCCATGACCCTTGTGGATCCCTTCCAGCTCCAGATATTCTGTAATTCTATGATTTTGGTGCATTTGTTATGCAGCATTTATTGCTCCCTAATGCACACAGGACGTTTGCTTCCTGTGTGCTTCAATTTACACTTTTTGCTATGAACTGCATTTTGTTGTGTTTGTATATGTAAGGAACTTTCAATATTAAGTTTCAATGTGTTAATATGGAAGAAAATAAAGAAAACTCTTTCTTGGGTGGAATTGATCAGGTCCCCAGCTGGGTGGTTGTGTTTATGGTTGCTGTGGCTGCACGAGGCTGGTGTGCCCACAGTGGGAGCAACCTCCTGGATTTTCCATCATTTATACTGTTTGTGCTGAATATCCAGGCTCAGAAGCAGAAATAACTTGGGGTTGTTTGGGTTTCTCTGGTTTTATTTTCTTGAATACCAGTAAGGAACAGCCAAGGCCTTGGTGATCAAGACCCGACAGTGGCGCTGCTTTAAAAATCATTCAGGCTTTTCAGGTGTCCAACTTCCAAACTACTTAGGGCACAGGGGGAAATGTAAACATTGTTCTGTTATTCAACCTACTACATGAGAGCATTGAGTTTGACAAGGCTCCAGGTACCCCTGTGTCCCGTCCTGACCGAGATCAGACGCTGATATCCCTCCCCAGTGACATCCAATCTGGCAGGTTTGTTTTCACTCCAACAATTGGCCACTGTCAGTGTGGGTTGAGCTGCTCCGTGCCTGCCCTGCCGGAGCTGCTTCCAGGAGGATTTCACTGCCTTTCTCAGGATTCAAGCTGCTAGTAGTTCTTTCTTAAATACAGTCAGGGCCTACTTAAATACAAGTTCAGGTGTGTGCTGCATTTAATCTGTGCAAGGAGGGAGGTGATTTCAGATATTCTTTTGAACTTTGTAAACTATGTATCAAACCCCCCCCCCCTTTTTTTTTTTCTGGGCTGATACACGTTACATTAAGAATTGTAAAGTTTTTGGTATGGAATTGGCCACGTTGGCTGAGTCTGTTTGCAGAGCCCAAAGTTGGTGGCAGAGCATGAGATGAATTTCAGGTTATGCCATGGACAGATTTTACACTGGACACGGGGTGGGAAATGGAGCTAATGAAGCTGGAAGTGCTCATTGCAGGAACTGTGTACGCATGGAGAGCCTTGGTAGGGGAGAGGCTGATGAGCTCCAGGATTATTACTGAGAGCAAAACTCAGTGTCTTTGTTCTGCACTGACCTGCAGGGAAAGCAGAGTGGGAGCTGTCCCCTCTGCCTCCAGTGAGCACAATCCATGTTTATACCCAGGAATGGCAAGGCCAGGTCTGGCAAATGCCAATGGTCTGCTCCTACAACAACAATGGTCTGCTCCTGCAAATGCCAATGGTCTGCTCCTGCAACAATAACATTCGAAATTCTAATTTAAAGTATGAGATGTATATAAGAATTATAAGCAGTAGTAAATGTGCTCAGACCAGTCAGGAGAGAATTATTCCTGATCAGCTGGCAGAGCTGGATGCAGAGCAGGACCCTGGACCTCAGTGTAGTTTGAATTAGGCTGTATTTCTGTATTATATTATTTTTATAGTCTCTTCCCATCTGACAGAGATCTCTGTTTTCTTTGCTGTTTCATATACTGTTCACAGCTCACTCCACTGCCAGGGAACAGTTGTGCCATGGTTCAGGGCTCCCCAGACTAGTGGATATGATGGTCCCCCCCAGCATCCAAGATGAGACAGCTCCTTCCCAAAATCCTATTCTCTTTCTTGCTGCACTGAAAGGCTTCTCTGCCAGTCCCAAAAGCAGCAGGGAAGTGTTTCCATCTTGAACAGTTTGCTTCTCTTTATTTACCTTTGGCCTCTGGGTCAGGAAACCTTAATAATTTCCTTTTTATTAATTTAATCCATAGTTCCTAGTAATTACCATAAATTAAGCCTGCTGGGGGGAAAAACACAGCCAATAAACCAGAGGAGCTGCTGGCTTTATGTGGGTAACGTCAGTACCTAGAGGATTGTTTCCTGCAGGTCGGTCCCTCGGCTGTTGTGATTAACTTGAGATCAGCAGAGAGTTTCCCGTCCACCTTTTAAACGAAGCTCGGACATGCCAGGAATTCTGCTAATGCACAGGGCCCCGTTAAAGGCTTAATCTTGGTGTGAAATGAACTTATTCCTGCCCCCGTGCAGGTATTGAGTATTTCCCAAGGCATGTTTCTCTCTGGTTTGAATGAACTTGGCTGGAGACACCAGCGTGTCCTTCCCCATGGCATTCACACCAGTGGGGTGACAGCAGCAGGCACAGATCTGCTTCTAACACCTTGGGGCTTGGAGTAGGGATGAAAATAGAGCTTTACCTCCCAAGAACAAAGGAAAATAATAATCTGGATTCGCAGGGGGAAAATACATGGCGTCATTTTGCAAAGACCCTTCTTTGGTGCTCCTTAGCTGCTCCTTTGGGATTGGGGCACTCAGAACATGGTGGAGAAAGTGGGAATTAAAACAAGCCCATGGGATGAGAGGCTGCCTCCAGGAGCCCACAGAGGCCCCACTAGTAAAGGGTTGCTGGTTTCCTCTTTGAACTGGGCTGAAGCCAAGCATTCCTGAGTGGCACCGGTCCTCCCAGCGCTGGAGAGGAAACATTCCCGTTTGTGAGCTGTGGAAGTGCATGCCTAAGCCAAAGGTTACCAGGCTGAGGTGATATTTTTGCATTCCTACAATGTCTTAGCTTTTTTAAATTAAATTCTTGCAACATGAGGATTTAATCCCTCCTGGTATATATGGCGTGCGTGTGTGTGCGTGTGCGCGCGTGTGCATTTTTGTTTTCCTACAAAAATTTCATCAGGCAAGTCATTTTTGTTTTTGAAAGTTGGCTCAGATACAGGGTCAGTAACTTTCCACCCAGAGCCTGTGGAAAGGTTTGGGGTTTGAGGCTGAATAAAGGGTCAAGTTTTAGGGTTGTGCTTGAGTCGAAACTGGATCTGGGGTTGGGAGCCACTAGGGATGAAATCTTTTGAATTGTTCTTGAATATTTTTTTATTAAAAATAGTGGAAATAAGCAGTTTTCCTTTGCCCAAAAGCAGAGTTCTACCACATTGAAAATGGTCCTAGGAAAATTAGTGGTTTCCAGCATGGAATTGGGTTCGAAATCCAATCCCAGAAGGATAAGTTTGGAGTCACATACCCAAAATCAAGCTCCAGCAAAACAAAAAGCATTTTGATTATAGTACTGTGAGGGTGGGGGAGGAACACAGGCTGTGCCTGGATCCTGCTAGCAAGGAGCTGGAAACTTCTTGGGACCAGGAAGGTGCTGTGGGACACCACAAAGAGCTGCAGGCTCTGTGACCTGGGCTCCAGGAGCAGATATTCCAGCCCAGGGTTACTTAAAGGAACTCAAAGCTTTGGCTTTGGAGCACGGGCTGTGCCTCTGGTTGCTCTGAGCTCACACACTCTCTGCCCTGGGTCTGCTGCCAGATGAAGGTGGTGGGTTTTTCCAGGGGGACAAAGAAGTTTTTAACTCAGGCTGTGATCTGGTTTCTTTTCCCTTCTGCTGAGCTGCTCTGCCAGCTTGGAGATAATCAGGCTGATTAAACCCACCTACACTGATGCCCTGGAGAAAATACCCACAGCTGCTTCTGCTAAGCCAAGGAGCCCCCTGCTCTGGGCAGGCACAGGGGACAGCTCTGCACCTGCTTTGAGCCAGGGGACAAAGATGAACCAGGCCAGCAGCACCGGGACACAAGTGCCCAATTGCTCTAAACCAGGACTCAGATTTTAAGCATCGACCTTCTGCTGAGGTACCCTTAAAGATCTGTCCTGATCATGCTGGAGAGCAGCAGCATTGCATTTCTGAGGAGTTTTTTCTCCACTGAACTGTCTAGCCTGAGCTAATTCCTGTGCTAATGCCATGGAAGCACCCATGTGTGCTCTGCTAAGCCCTGGACAAGGCTGTGTCCTGGATGAAGGTGTCTTGGGGCAGAGATGCTCAGATAAAATGAGGATCATGGTGTTCCATGGTTCCCTTGTGGTGGCTGCACAGCTGAGGACGTCCCTCAGAGCTGGCACGGCCACCTCAGGTTTGCTCAGTGAGGGGAAGGGATGTCCTGAGCTCTCCCCTTCCCTTGGCTCAACGGAGCCGACACGATGGGAGAAAAGGCAGGTTCTGCTCAGTGAAGGTATCTCTGTTTCACCACTGCTTCCTCCTCTGGAAGAAAAATGATTCCTCCAGGTCTTGACATCTGCTGCTATTTAAAGGATCATCATCATCATCACCACTCCAGCCCTCCTGGGGCCTCAAGGTATATAAAACCTTATTCTTCCCAAATTTGTGATTGAAAACAGATATTACGTGATGGTGTCCCTTTAAATGCCATGTCAGTGGTGGGAAGCTTATTAATGAATGGTTCTGCAGGACAGAAGCTGGGGGTGACTGGGGAGGGCAGGTGGAAGGTTTTAGGTAGATTTTAGCCCCCCTGGGGCATGTGGGTGGTGACCACCTCTGGACATGCTGCAGGAGGAATCTGCAGTGCTTGCAGCTCTCTGCTGGTGCTGTTATTTGCATTATCCAGGGATTCCCTTGTGACCTTTAGCAGTTTTTATTTGGGCTCTGGTGAAAGACTGAGACAGAGGAAGAATTTCTCAGGTTAGCAGACCCCTCTGCTACTTGTCACCCCCGTTGTACACCCACGTGCACACCCCTGTGGCTGTGGAACCAAGGGAGCAATGGGAAACTGCACCTGGAAGCTTCTCTGAGGGTCTAAGCTGTGGAAAAAGCTCATAAAACACCTCCTTGAAGCCTGCTCTTGTGGGAGGCTGTGTGTAACCTCCATCCTCACCCTCCATCAGGTGGCTTGGATGGGGGGAGGCTGCAGCTACAGACGCACTCTCACTGTGACAGCTCCACACTGGGGGCACCCAGCAGCTCTCACTCTGAATTTAGAGTTTGCAGGTTCACTGGTGATGGTGATTCTTTATTGATTCACAGGGTGGGAAGGCCCTGGCACAGGTGGCCCAGAGCAGCTGTGGCTGCCCCATCCCTGGAAGTGTTCAAGGACAGTTTGGACAGGGCTTGGAGCAACCTGGGATAGTGGGAGGTGTCCCTGCTCATGGCAAGGGGTGAAAGGAGATGGGCTTTGAGGTCCTGTCCAAACCAAACCATTCTGGGATTCTTCTAATTGCAAGTGCCTGAGAAGTGAAGTAGTGCTCTGAAAACAAAGAAAGGAGTCTGTGTGATCAGCCTGCTGTTTTGATTACCTCCTTTAGCAATACCTTTTGTTAATTAAAATTTGGATTGTTCAGCTCAGTGCAAGGAGATCTGCCCCAGCCTCTCCCCATTCACCCACCATGTCCTTGCACCCTCACACACACAGAGAAAATTTAAAGACTCTTCTGAGTTCTGAGTTCTGGTGCTTGAAGCTGGTTGGTCTGACACAGAGCCATGAGCTTTCACCCTTAGGGAGGTTGGGTTCCTTTCTCTCTCTTTCCACATCTAAAGTGTTTGTCTCGTGTGGGTTTGCCCTTGGGAAGCCAATTCCTTTGAAAGGCACCAGGAGTGCTTCTAAGTGAGGGATGTCCCACGATGGGACTGTGCTCTGATGCTCTGTCACCTTTACCTCCCTCCACAGGCTCTCAGCAAATAACCTTTCAGTTGCCAGGGCAATAGAAGGTGTCTGTGGCAGCTGGTGCTCTGTATCTCCAGGCAGTCAAGTCCTTCAGATTTTCCTCGCTCCCACTGGGACAGAATTTTCCAATATTTGTTACCAGTCTCCAGCACTCCCTGAGCAAGCTGAGGGTGTTGAGCACCCGGCTGGATTCAGTCCAGGTTCAGCACATCTCTCTGAGATCCCTACTCCCATCCATCTGATCATGTCCATCCCTGCAGTGCTGGGTGTCCTTCCCTGGGCTGAGCTGGGAGCGTGTGGTCCTTGCACAGTGCCTGGAGTATTGCTTACATATGGTATGTTTTCCATGCAAAATGGGTTTTTAAGGAATAAGGGTTTTAAAAATGGACTAAAAAAAATTTTACCGGGGCATCTGGTATTGCAAATATTTGAAAACGTTGAAATTTTTTCTTTCTTGGCAGTAAAAACAACCCAGCTTCTTGCCCACTGCAGTCCAAGAACTATTGAATATGTTTTAAAACAGATTGTTTGGGGGGTTTATATAACTTTTTATGGTTCTGAACAGAAGATACTTTTCTCCATAGAACTGGTTCAGAATCCTAAATTATGGTTGTTGATTTCTTGGCTTATGGGGAGCTACGTGATTTACACCAGTTAAGAACGTCAGAAAGCTTCAAGAAACCTTTGAAAGCGCAAACCAGAGGAAGATGAGCTTT
This sequence comes from Promerops cafer, assembly GCA_013398275.1. Taxonomy (NCBI): domain Eukaryota; kingdom Metazoa; phylum Chordata; class Aves; order Passeriformes; family Nectariniidae; genus Promerops; species Promerops cafer. The sequence continues at coordinate 147,953 of VZSE01000362.1, forward strand.
TGTTTTCCTTCCCAGATATTCACATCCTTGTTGCAGACTATGCCTGGATTCACTCCATTGCTATTGTGAACCGTGAGACTTTATCCCATCCCCACTCCCCAGGTAGCTGGAGTCAGGCACTGCAGGGAGCAGCTCAAAGGTTCCCCGAGCAATTTGAAGGGATCTGGGGGAATCCAGCCCCTGGGATGGGGTGAACCCAGATGCTGCAGCTGCTTCAAGCTTTTTCCAGTTCTTTTTTCCTGAGAATGACTATAAGGTCACAAGATCTGGGGGTTTTTGTGTGTGGCTTTCTGCCCTGCTGAATCATGATTTTTTTTTTTTTTCTCTCATGCCTGTTGTACTCAGATGTAGTTTTGACAGAAGCTGAAAGAACCTCCCTAGGTTGGAGGGAGGAATTGGACCTGCATCTCTTGCATCTCAGCTGAGGGCCTTGACAACTGCGTATGGTACAGACAGGAAGAAAATAAATGCTTTTTAAAAAACATACTGAAAAAGGGGAGGGGGATAGGAATGGGAAAATTAATTTTAAAAGATCAGCATTTTATCCACAATTGATCCCATGCCTGCATGCTGGAAGATGAAGCACGAAGGTGGCAGGAATAAGGATCGAGGGCTGGGGCTGGGAATGTCCCCCAGAGACAGCTCGTGCCTGGCCGTGCTCGTGGCCAGCACTGCAGTTGCCATGGCTGGGTTTTGCTGATCCATAAACCCATCACCCCTCTGAGCCAGGGTGGGATGGCTCAGGGATCTAAAAATGACCAGAAATCCTGTGCAAGGGAGGGAAGGGATGGTGCTGGTGGAGGATCCAGCCTCGCCCTTGGGGTCCCACAGGCTTGGCACAGCCACAGCACCAAACCACATCCCTGGCCAGTCCTGCTCTGCAGTCTGGCCTCGTGCCCAGGTTGTGAAAGTGCTGTAAAAGCCAGGGATGTTGTTCTGGCCTTAATGTTTGTCCCATGGCATTTAAAAAAAAAAAAAAAATCTGGAAAAGCACAGAAGAATAAAGTCCTGAGATATTTGGCTTAATTAGATTTACTCAAGTGCTGCTGGGTTTGTCTCTGCCTGCTGCTGGTGTCAGGGTTTCTCTCACCTGGCTTTGCACGTGCAGTTCCACAAACATTACTAACATGTGGACCTATCCAGTGACACTTTGGTGCAGTACAGCACAGGCTGGGCACTTAGAGATGTCCATCATTCACTCTGACAAAGCCACTTCTCCCCCCAGCCTTGGTAACCTGTAGCTGGAGCACATCTCTTCAGAAGAGAAATTCACTCCTTGCTTTGAAGACAAAGTGCTGAGGCATCCACCGCATTCCTTCCTGACGTGTTCCAGTGGCTGGCTGCCCTCATTCCAGACCAGATGTCTCCTCTCTGATTTGAATGCTGCTGACTTCATACTCCTGCCATTAGGCCTTCTTCTGCCTGTTCTGATGGAGGTGAGGAGCTCCAGGTTGTTGGATACCCAGGCTGCCACTGCTACCCAACGAAGCAGCCGCTATCGGGGTCAGAGAGACTAACAGCATCATAAAACACTTTAAGCAAATTCCTTCACTTTGTCTCTTGGCTGTGATGGCCATTTAGTGGGAGCAAGGCTTTCATGTGCACAGCCCTGGTCTGGTGTTCCCATTGCTGACTCATCTTTGAGCCATCTGCTTGGTAAAATGGTGGGGGTTTGTCCTTACTTCAATTTTCCTCCTCTTATGAAGAGATAAATCTGTTACAATGTGTATTTTTTCCCCCTGCCTTTTTTTGTTTAATATCATACCATAAATATTCTGTAGTTTCATCTTGCCACAATGCTGGTTGAGGCTAAACTCATGCAGTTTTTGGTTGAGTGATGGATGTTCTTTCCACAAAAAGTTCCTGGTGAGATGTGGGGAAGGCAAGGGACAGTCTGACTGCCAGCCCTGGGGAAGCCAGTGGACGAGTCCTTATGAACAAGAAACTTGAGATTTTCTTATCAATAGTGTAAAGGTCAGGCTTGGTTTTGTTTCTCAGCTGCATGTACTGAACAATGTCTCTTTTCTCTGCAGTGCTGTCCTTCCACCTCCTTCCCCTGTAAATTTTGCTCTCAATTTAATTTATTTGCAGCCCTACCTTTGGTGGGTGAGGCAGAAACACAGGCAGAGTGTGAGATTGGTCTGATCCTGCAAAACTCTGCAGCTTTTGCTTTCAGGATTGGATGTTGGGCTCTTCTAAATGGAGGGGGAACCTGGTCTTGGCTTATTTTAAACAGGACTGGCACCTTATGAGCCCTTTAAAATTGTAGAATCACAGGATCACAGAATAGTTTGGGTTAGGAGGGACCTTAAAGATCATCCAGTTCCAACCCCTCTGCCAGAGGCAGGGTCACCTTCCACTCGACCTGGGTGCTCAAAGATTTAAAGGAAGCAAAGATGTGTCCACAGAGTCAATGGAAGTGTTTGTGCTCTCTCGCCCCCCGTAAGTACATCACAATAACTCAGAGGAGTAGCACATGCTCATTTACAGAAGATGTGCTACAGAAGAGTTATCACTCATCAGGGGAGATATAGGCTTAATGCAAAAAAGAGCCTGAGATGGCTCAGCACAGCCCATAGCTGAAACATGTTGTGATACCCCTGGGTAAAGATCAAACTGTAAAGGTCTTCCCGACATCTGATTCTCCTCAGTTTTAGTTGGATCCAAATCTAGCAAAAGAGCATTTTTATGTCTGGTCACAGTCCAAAAAGATATAGCAAAATCACCTGGAGTTAGAAATGTGTTGCAGAACCTGTCCCTAATCACATTAAGAGCTCTCAACTGTAAGGCTCGATTGTTTGCCAAATGAAATATTCTCCTCCGGTATTTGCAGAAAGGAATTACAGTCTGTGAGTCATGTTTTTCATTTGGTATTGAAGTACAGTTTCTATTTTACAGACCCAATCCTGAGCTTGGGGAAGGAGTCGTTAAGAAGGCTTTGTTTTGTTGGGAAATGAGGGCAAGGTGACAGGTCTCAGACAATGTATTTTGGGCTCTCCATTTGCAGCTGGGATTTCAAGCCCTTGGGTTTCCCAATGTCAGGTTTTCCTCTGTGGTTCTCAGAGAGGTGGTGAGGGCTGCTGGATTTGAGGTTGTGCTGAAGTAAACAGAAAGGCCATGTAATCCCAGGGCTCTGCTCTCCAGAGCTTCAGTGGCAGCCCCTAAGGCTGAGAGGCTCTCTGCAGAAATGTCTGGTGGGTCTCCAGTGACCACTGGACTCTTGCTCCGAGCTTGAAGTGCCTCTAGCCCTTCCTTTTGGCCCACTTTGATATTAGCTGGCCACCAGCCATGGGCTCTGGGCTGCAGCTCACCTGTGCTTTGCACGTGAACTCCTGGGCTAGCGGAAGGTGTCCCTGCCCATGGCAGAGGGGTTGGAATGAGAAGGTCTCTAGGGTCCCTTCCAACCCAAAGCCATCCTGGGACTCAGTATCAGCCAATAAACTGATACGGATTGGGTGACTTGGAGCTCTTGCAGTGGGTAGGAGATGGGGGACAGTGAAATCCAAGAAAGGAAAACATTCAAAGCACCAGGTCACTATGAGAGGAGAAGCAAGGCGAGTGGGTTGAGAGGGCTCCCAGCTCCCAGCCATGGAGAATGGACCTCGCACAGACTCTGTCAGTACCAGAGCTGAGAGCTGAGCCAGCTCCAGGGGCAGTGGGAGATGCCCTTGGCTCAAACTGGATGAACTGCCCATCACACCACACTTAATCACGCTGGAGGAGACTCCCCCAGAGTCACCCTGTGTCCCACGGGGAGGAGAAGCCAAACGGGCTTTACACCACCTCATCTTTAAAGCTGGGAGCAGGAGGGGTGGGCAGAGCCCTGTAATCTCTTGGGAAGAGGGGAGCACATCCCCCTGGGCTGCCCCTAGGCCACAGCCTGCCCCAGCCTGTCCCCTCCTCATCCTCAGGGAGGAAGGAAGCACAGGGCCGGGTCAGCAGTTGTGCCTGGGGGATTTTGGCCTGACTTCTCACAGTGTCTTAATATACCCCAGCTGGCAGCAATAATTGGAGAGTTATTAAATAACTGTCTGCAGTGACATACAATCTGCAGAGCACTGTACCAATTATTTTTCATTTGCTTCCCTCTGTCTCAACGTGTCTCTATCTCCCCATCCTACCCCACTGCCTTTCCCAGGAACAATTTACTGTAGTGATTGGAGGGCAGCGAGATCTTCTCCAACAAAGAAACTACTTTATTTTCTGCCATGGTTAATGCCTCAGTTTAATGAGTCCTTCATATCATTCTCACCACCCTAAATTAAAGGGTAGCCTGTGCAATTAAACTGTTTCGCTTCCAGAATGCCCCTCACAGTTATCTGCAAAATGGGCTGAAATGCAGCTGCTACTACTATTGCTCATACTAAAACTGGCAAAGGGAAAACCACTTTCCATCTCTTTATTTTTAGTAGTGTGCTTTTACTTTCAATTAAACTGATTATTTGCACCATCTTGTTCCTGATCGTTGTCCCATGAGATTTTCCCAACCAGGAAATATTTTATGCAATACATACCTGTAAATGCTTAGATCTTCATGTTTGTGTCTTTCAGGAATGAGGAGAGAGCTGGGATTTGCAGTTCTTAGTCCAATGTTTATCAGTATTAAACCAGAGTAAATTTAGTTTGCAGTGGATTCACTACAGATTTAAGCTTTGTTAGACAGCACTTGCTCTTTTTTCCTTTACTTACTTTTTAGATCAGAATTTGCTCTTTTTCCTTTATTTTTTAAATGTAGAAGTTTAATGAGGACAAGTTCCCCAAAACCCTTCTCCCCAAATATCTTCTTTGCATCCAGAACCTGCTGCTGTATTCCCAAGGGTCATATAACAACCTGCACTAAGAGCATCCTTGAGGATCTGTTGATTCTTTTCATCAGGAGCTGCTTCATCCATCCCTGATATTCGCCCCACTCCAGATGAAAAGTGGCTGCTTTTTAAGGATTGGAAAGAGGTTTGTCACTGCTTGGGTTGGGAGCGGAGTGGGAAGCCCCCAAAATGTCAAACCATAAGGCTCTGCAGCAACCCAAGGAATTCTACTTGGGATGCCTCTGCAGGGAAGTTTCTTCCTGCCTCAAACCTGTTGAGTTCCAATATTCATTTTAATGATCTCATTTTATAAATAATGGGAAGCAAAACAATGCATTCAATAGAAATGAGATTAGAAATAGGAGGGGAATGAATTACAAATGCAAGATTCTGTATTTATTCCAAGAAGATAAATCTCATTTTAAGTGGTCTCCAGTGCAACAGAGTCTTGCTAAGACTAAAACAAAGTAAATCTGGTTTTGTTGATAAATAAAAGCGTGAGGCAGTGGCAGGGAATGTTTTCTAACACTACTTGGTTGTCATAGTATCCTGGGACTAATGATACCTGGGTTTTGCTCTTGGCCTGGCCACTCTCTCTGCCGTAAATCATTTAACACCCTGTGCTGGAGTTGAGGCACAAGCTGGAAAATTCAACTCCAGTGAGCAAATGACCCTCAGTAAAGCTGCCACTGACAGGATTCTACCTCAGCAGAGTGAAGGAGTTTGGGGTGCATCATGAATTGCAACGTGGAATTAGTGGCATTTCAGCAGTCCATGCACAATTTGCTTCAGGGTGTCGTGGGAACAGCTGTTGGTGGGAGACCTTTTGATCTGGGGCTGGATCTGGCATGGTGATGCACCTCTTGTGTGTCACCCAATGTAGACACAGCACCAGCAGTGGCTTGAAAATTCTCCTTTTTTTTTTCTCTTCTGTGATTTGGTCAGATTTTCTGTCCACATGAGTAGCAGGCAGGAAAAAAGATGTTTGCTCTGCAGAACTCTCCCTGAGTCCATTCTCCGTGTGGTCCTCGAGCTGCAGTGAGGAGGGGACCGTACCAGGGATGGATAAGAGGGTCTGAACTGCAAACGCCAACTCAGCAGGGAGGTAACACCATCACTGTGTTCTCTCCTAATTGAAAACACGTTGTCCCTCTGTCCCACACCTGGTGACTCGGAGGGAAGCGCTGGCACGAGCTGCAGTGGGATGGATGGGGTGAGGTATCCCCAGAAAGAATGTACACCCTGGAGCTGGCACGCGCCGAGCCGGGGTACGCTGAGCTGCTCCAAACGACGCCACAATCGCCGGCCTCGTGGGCTGGAGCTGGAGAGTGGCCGACCCTCCTAGCTGGGAGCTAATGATTCCCTTCAGGATTGCATCATTAGATTCGAACTGAGTCATTATGAGGCGATTTGGGAAAACAACTTGGAATTCATTACCAAGGAAACGCGCTGGAGCTGTTGCAAGAGCCTCCTGTCGGGTGCCGGGTGGGTGCGCAGAGGCACCACCAGCACCTGGCTCCTGGGGCCAAGCACTGCTCTGCCCTCGTGGCAGGAGCCAAGATCCATGCCCAGGGTAGGCTGGTGGGATTCTTCTCTTATTCCACCCACAGCTGTTTCCTGATCCTTTCTGCCACTGCTCTCCATGTGACACCTGTCACAAGAATAAACAAACCCCAGGGCTGGGGGACATTGAAATTGTGACATTTACACTCGTGAATTCCCAGGTGCAACCTCAGGAGCAGCCTCAGCCTCTGTCAGCAGTTGCAGCGTCATCTCCCCTGGTGTCCAGCTGCTGGCAGCCCCTTTGCTCCAGCTGGATGCTTGGATGTTTGCCTGCCCTGCTCACTGCCTGCTGCTGCTGCTGGTGCCTCTCCAGGTGGGCACAGCTTTGCATGGCTCTGCCATCAGCAAAAGCATTTTCAGCAGGTGTGGTGGAGGGGCTGGAAAGGGACTACCTGCAAACAGCCAAGTGGTTTGTGGCAGGTTCTCAGAAACCCAACAAAACCACACGCTGGTGTCAGTGTTTGGGCTGCAACTCGTTCTGTGAAACCACCACTGAGCCACAGGAGGATTTCTACCTGCAAAGTGCTGGTTTCAAAATGCTGGGTGAAGACAGCAACATCCTTGATGAAGGCAGAGAATGTGGTGTGAAGGATGAGTAAAAGTTCAGGACAGCAGTAAGAGAAAAGGAACTTGGGGAGCAATCCAGTTCTCAGTTGTGGGTTGGCATTCAGCATTGATGATCATCAGTCAGCAGAGATCAGTTACTCAGGAAGCTTAGGCACCTACCAGGAGCAGTACTAACATCAGCTTGATGACTAAAGAAACAAGGGCATGGGTAGAGACCAGCATGGATGGATACAGGCCCCTTACTTGCCTCTGGAGAAAGTTGTTATCCCGAAATTACTGCTGGGAGAGGCCAAGCTGAGGGTGAGCTGGGGTATTTGTTAATATGTTTATAAAAATGTGAGGCCTGGGCATTTGCTGGAAAAGTAGATACTGGTGTATTTGAAAATAAAATAAGCAAATGCTTGCCTAGTGAGGGAGAAAAATTATTTCAGAAATAATACATGATAGTGGAGAAATTCCTCAAAAATCAAATACAGTGAGGACAGCAAAGCCCCAGTGAGGTGAGCGAGCTGGTGGGTAGCAAAAACAAGTGAGGACAGACCTGCTGAGCATTTCCCATCAGTCATTTTCTAGGGAGCTCCATGCCACAGCTGCTTGAAGAGATGATGGATGGCTGATCCCTGGTAAACCTCTGCCAGCTCGGCGTGACTCACCAGGAATGAGGAGGTTTAAAGGAACAGAGCGAGGTACAGAGTGAAGAAGAGGATTTCAAACACAGAGCTCAGGGCATCACAGCCCTCATCACCACTGCCCCACATGGTGCTTACCATAGGACTGGCAAGAGAAAAGGCTTTGCATGATGATGCCAAAGCCACACAGCACAGGTGACAAACTCACCAGACTCAGGGGACTGGGGTGGCAGTCCACCCTCTGCCCAGTGGCTGCAGGCTCAGGTCTGGCTCTACTGGGTGATCCTTCCAACTTAGAGCCACAAAATCAGGTCAGTCTTGTGAATAAGAGGTTGCACCTCAAAGACTGGATTTATTTTTTTCAAACTCCTAGCAAAAAGCAGCAAGTCCCTGTAGAGTCAGTTGTTTGCCTGAGGGAGAAACTAGGTCAAAACTTGGTAAATTTGGATAGAAAGGGTTTCCTGTGCTTCCTCAGTAAACAATGTCTTACAGCAAATAAGTGCAACTAACTGTGTGCCCTCAGCCCTGTTCTGTCCGGGGTGATGCTTAAACTGTCAATAATCCAAAGGCTGCTGTCCCAGTGCTGCTCAATGGGGTTGACAGATTATATCTCTGAAGTCCCTTTATTGGACCTTGTTCCCAGAAAAGCTTGCAAATTGCTCTGATCTTACCAGACAAAGGCGTTGCTCACTCTCGGAGTCCTTGGATATCCTACACAATAAGGCAGGAATTGGTGAGAATTACCCGAGATAAAATATCCCTTACAACATCAAAGTTCCTGATCTCTTAGCTGTCAGCTGCAGGTATGTGAAAGTCCTGACAGGCTGAAGATAGAAGGAAGAGATAAAGCAGAAAAAGAAGGGAGGGGGAATGGAGAAATTCTCTGCATGAAATGTTATATCATTGGATTTGTCACAAAGATGTCAGCTCAGGGGGTCTGTACGGCCAGCTGGGGTGTGAGCAGGGCACTGGGCTTTCACCTTCTGAGATGAATCAGCAGCAGCTGATACCAGGCAGCCAGGGACAGATCCTGATCCTTGGCACACCAGTGGATAAGGAGGTGGACTTCAACAGTCTTTGTGAGTCCCTTCTAACTCAGGATATTCTATGATAAATGAAGCAGGAGTAACAGAGACCAGGATAAATCATGACCATGCATCCCCCACGTTTTCCCCATCCCTGTACACTCAGCTGTTGGTTGTCTTTTGCCAGTAAAATGGGTGAAGTGGGTCAGTTACTGGGGGAGTCACTGGTGTAACACAGGACATCATCCTTTTGCCATCTTTGCCCTGCACACTTTATAATAATTGACCTCCCTGAGCTGTCACAGGAGCGTGGCAGGAGAGCTGGGGACAGACTCCCCCTGATGCTGCCCAACCTGCACCAGTAATCTCCCTGCAAAAGTCCAGCTCATTGGCAGCAGAGCCACAGGTAGGCCTGAAAAGCAGATTTTCAGAAAAACAGAGTCAGAGTTGAGCTGAAACAAGATCTGGCTTGTTTGTCTAAAATCCTGCCCTTTCACACCACAAAGACTGGACAGGTCTTCCCTCTGCCCAGTGCTCCCACACACCTAATCCTCCCTAAAACTCTGTTTTAGAGCAGATCAAATACCTTTAGGTTCTTAGAAAGGGCTGCTTTTGGCAAATGCACAAATACTTTTCTCAAATGACATAAATATTGTATGTGATTTGCTGCCTTGCCAAAATGCAAACACACACACATGCTCTCCTAACTAAGCAACATTCTTTAAAAGTTAAGATCATTGCTTAAAAAGAAATATAGAGCATTTTATAAATCCAAATTGATCACGCACTGTGTGTGTTGAAAGTATGTACAAAAAATGGAACCCCAAAACTCCATTAAACCACTTCTGAGACAATACATCACTGCACCTTTATATTGCACCGAGGGGTTTAACAACCCTTCTCCAGGAAAATATTTTACTAGGTAACAAAAAAAAAAAAGTTATTGAAAACATATATTTGATACTTTTGGCAATTCATTTTACTACTTGCATTTCCAATTCATTGGTATAGTTCATGAAAAAAAATATTTTCGCAGTTGGGTCATGTTATTATTTCTCTATTTTTTTTTTTCTACTTGAAAGCCATGATACAATTTTTTTTCTATGAAACAACAAAGAGACAAAAGCTGCTTGGTTGGTGATCCAGTGGATGTTTGAGGGTCTGCTGGAAGTGTAGAATACACACAAACATGCTTACAGGAAATTATGGCATCTTTCTGCTTTTCTGGATAACCAACTTCACATCTGAACCAGCTAAAATAAAGCCAGGAAAGAACTCATAGGTTGAATCTTGTAAGGAACAAAAAGTAGGTATCATTTACTAGATTTTTTTTTTTTTTGATTAGGTGATTTTGCTTCAGATCTCCTGAACTGTCCCTGGCACTGACCTGTGTGTGACTCATCCTCTCCCTGCAGCACTGCTCTTCTCTTGGCTGGTGTGGATGTACCTCCTCAGGTGAAACCCTGGCTTGAACTTGACCTGCCCAGATTCCAGAAGAAGGCAAAGGAATCCCAGGAGAGGAGGAGATAAGCATTTCCTAAATCAGACTAACAGCACATCTGCACTGCAAACTTAGCTTAGCTCAAACTTAGCTTTCCTTTCCCTACCTAGAGAGTGACTTTTCACCCAAAGCTGCTGGTGCTTCAGACCATTTGATCTGGCCATCATGGCATTGTGGGCATGCTCCAGGCTTTTGCTTTCCCTTGGGCTGAAAACACACCCATTTTGAAACAAACCTAAACCATAGGTGGGACCCTTCTGTGCCTGTCTGCCATCCATCCTCCCTTCTCCCTCCCCACCTGTCTCTTTCCTTCATATCACTTCAAGAAGATTTTGGTGGAGATCTTCCATGCAAAAACCTAGGTGACACATGTCCTTGGAAGCACCGGTGACCTGCAGACCTGGACATCCACACAAGGATTTCTGCTTCTTTAACCAAACTGCTCCTGGATCATGTGTGTGCTCACTTCCTACACCATGCAGGTAGGTCTATAACCTTTGCTTTGAGAGAGGTACTGAGATTAACCACGAGCACGTTGTATCCTTGTTAGTCTGGAGAACAGTGATTTTCCATTTTAATTGCTTCCTGTATGACATATTTTGTTAGGTCCCAGCCTCCTGTCAGCTCTTCTTCTCACTGCATTTTTTCCTGATGTGTGTGTAATTACAACCATGAAAGTCCATCAGCAAAAGCGCCATCAATCTGAAAGATTAACGAATCTCACGCTTTCCCTCTCTCCTCCCCCCAAAATTAGAAAGCCCACTCTGTAGTTTCCAGCACACATCTATCATTACACACTCCTGGGTCTCAGGTAAATTAGCAACCTGATTCTTTTCCCTGCTGTCACTTAGAAGAAAAGGGCTTCTTATTTGCCATCCAAGGAAAAGTACAGTAAACCTAGAACTAGATAAAAGGGAAGTAATCAAATATATTTAACTGTACTCAGCCAAATCCCATTATTTGTGTAGATGTTAGCTGGTGCATTTGAAGAATTAGGGAAGGCTTGTCTTTTATAGGAAATAGTACTGCTTGATTGAAAACTGCAATATCTGTGCTACTGTTCCTCTGCCTACTTAAAATGAGAAGTTCAGCTTTATGTAGAGGTATATTTATGCATGAACGGCAGATATTTTAAAAGGGGTTTCATGTCCTTGCTCTTCCATTAAGCACATATATTTGGGGTGAGGACAGCATCCCTCTGTGTTTCTTTCAGAGATGGAAAATGCCTCATCAGTGTGGGAATGTTCCTTGGATTGTCCTTCTCACTTCTACCTGAGAAAATAATTTTAGATAAGTCACCTCCTACACATCTGAGAGAATCAACTCCCTGGAGTGTGAGGAACAGCTTATGGGGTGTAGGGATAATGTAGGGGCAGGCTGAGCAGCCATGGGGAAGGAACATACTGGGAGTACCCCATGGAGATTATAGCCATGGTGAGGCTGTAGGAGGACACAGAAAGCCTTCAGCTGGTGGTAGGAACCCAGGTTTTGAAAATACAAGGACAACACGACAGCAGTTCTTGTGCAAGGGGTGCTCCTTCCCTTGGCAGCTGGTTCTGTGGGAAAGGGGGAATGCGCCACCTCTAGACGGCTGCAGTCGGTGGTCACCAGACCTTCCCCTTTGGAAATACCTCCAGTGCCTAAACAGAGGATGCACAGCTACTTGGAAAATATACCCAAATACACCCAAACCCACGTCCTCATCCTTATCCCCAGGACCAAATTATCTTTCAGGTGTCCCTGTGCAAACAGCATGAGTTTCACTGTGAAAATGTTTGTTTAAGGTGTTCCAACACAAGCGTTGAAATTCAGGTCCATGGATTGAGAGAAAGCTTCCCCTGGACTGTGCTCATGCCAGCACACAGCTTTTCTCAGCTCAGTTTTGTGCTCAGAAGACACTGTTTTGTGTGTCCAGCTCTGCAGAGAGCCCAGGGTTCTTCAGGATGATAACCCAGCTCACCCTCATGACAATGGGTGTAGCAAGATGAGGCACATTTTGATCCCAGATTGCAGTTTTATTTTGCTTGTATGAAACATCACAACTCAATGTTGTTTCAGTACTTTGGGGAGAAGAAGGAGGCAGACAAGAGTCCCCACAATGGTTTTTTACATGCCTGAGTCAAATTACCCTCCCTTCTGCAGAGCTTCTTCTGAAGTAACAGATCGTACTGTAACCAAATATTGCCATCCAGGAAAGCCATTTTCCATCCAGCAAGGAGGCTTCTTCCTTCTCGGCAGCCACTGAAAAGGGCCTTTGTTCTCAGGCTGAACACCTGGAGAGAGTTATCAGCAGTGGCCTCTCCGGGCCGGCGCGCGGAGCAGCTGTGACAAGACCCAGTGGCTTTGGCGTCGGGAGCGTCAGCAGCACCTGGCAGCTGCTGGCACCCAAAGAACGTCCTGTCTGGGCCATTGCATGGGCAACTTTGGGTGGTTCCTCTCTTCTGTGGGGACCAGGGTCTGTATTTCCTTTCTTTTCCCATCCTAAAATGAACACCCTCTCTCCACGGGGTCTCTGGATAACCTCAAGGATGTGACACCTCTGTAGGGAATGGAGAACAAGCCCTGGCATTACCTTTCTGGAGACACCGGTGGCACGAGCAGTGAAAAGCTGGCACAGAGCACCAACATCCTGGGCACATGGTTTGACACTACACCTGGATGAGTAAAAGGTGGACCTGTTGCCTGGCATGAGGGGTAGGACATTCAGCAGAGAGGGAGTCGCCTGATGTGACCAAGGACAAGATTGCACAGCAGCTGATGTGACCCTGGGCACAGCTTTCAGCTCTCTCCATACAGTCAGCACCACTTCTGTCTGTGTCCATGAAAAGACAGACCCACAACTGCTCAGAAACTCAAGGAAACCCAACCCATTTGGCCCATCAGGTAATTCCCTGGAGGTAGAACTGCACTGTATAAACCATCACTGCCATAGACATCAGCTTCAAAATCAAAAGGTTTTCATCCTTTCACTGTATTTTACAGGATCTGAAGAAAAATGTGTGAGGAAAGATGGAGAGTCAGAAAGCAGAGGTTGTCAGTGCATCTGCCGTGGGGTAACCTGGAGAGTTACTGACCTGAAGCTGTGCTGGGTCTGGCTAAACCTGTGCTGTGTCTGTGAGGGTTTTTGCCAATGGCCTCCATGGGAATTGTATCTGCAACCTATGAGTTTAGCAGGTCTAGGTTTACAGACCTTTCTCAGAGTGTTGATTTTCCACTGAAGCCAGACAATCCAGATTACAAACCAACCCCCCCCCCAACCCCAACATAGTTCTTATTTTCCTGATAACCCAGATAAAGTTTTGACTCCTACAAGGGAGTCATACACTGGAGGATTTCAACAATGCCTCGTCACAAGATGCACAGCTCTGCAAAGTATCCATTCTGAAGCAGTTCTGCCAAATACCAAGAGAAAATTGCATAACATGAGAAGGAGCAAACCGCAGCTGAAGCTCCATCATCCACAGTGGCAGCTGAGTGTGGACGTCACGAGTTCTTCCATACCCGATGGCATCATTTCCATTTTCTTTGGACTGTAGTAGTGAAAGAATAAACATTTCAAAAGGTTCAAATGAGACCTTTGAGTGCCAGCGATGAATCCTTGCGAGGTTGGGATAAACTGACAAAATAACACCCTGCAGAAGCTGTGCCTGGGACAAACCACCATTCCTGCATTCGTGTTCTGTGGTTTGTAGCACAGGGGCCACTTTAAACCTTGGTCTCTGTCCAGGCACCAGTACCAGCTCTCCCATGACTTTATGTTTGCATCTCTTTCTTCATGAAGGGAAAATTTCCAGGTTTGTTCCTTTTAACTTTGTTCATGGTAGCACTCTTGACAGAAGGACTTAGTGCCTATTTAATGTCTTTGCAAGGAAAAGAGAGAAACTTCTCGGTTACATAAAAGTTTGTATCAAAATTCAAGAATCCGGATTAATTATAGAAGACTTGCCTTGTATCATTCAATTTGTTTGAATAGCTTTAAAGATTAAGCAGATCCAAGGCCTAACAGAACCAGAGCCAGTAAGACAATAGCTGAGATTTTCCTTTGAAACAAAATATACAGGTGGTTTCTGTGAGTTTCTGTGTCTATCTGCCCGGCTTTTTTATTTTTATGTCGTATCCAATATCACAGAACCTGGCAGTAGAAATCATATAGCAATTTGTGAAAGCTTGTTGCTGTTCTAGATATCATATAGTCTGTTCCACACCAGCAAAGACAAAACCAATGCCTTTACTCCTCGAGTTTTCATTCAAAAGGATAATGATCTCTGGTAACAAAATATTTGGCAGTAGCATTATTTAAAATGCACAGAGGAAATGTTTGTCCCTAATTCAAGGGACTGTGGTCACACAGTCTCTATTCACTTGGTATTTACCAGTGAATGCCAAAGGCTAATCTGCAAAAAGCTCAGGAACAGAGTTAAGTTTATCACACTCCATCCTTCACCCATCCCATTGTAAGGGAGTTACAAAATAGTAATTATTGAATTTCTTTGTGGCCAGAGAACTTATAAACCGTGTTATACCCAGCAGGCTCTAATGGCTCCTTCGATAAGTATCTAATTAAGTGGTTGGGGTGTTGGGGTTTTTTTTCTTTCACAGCATACTTTCGTGTGTTAAAATCCCTTTGCATTAAACGACTTCTCGAGTTTTCCAAGTTTCTCACACGCACAGAAGAGGGAAGTAAGTAAAAAAAAGTGGAGGGGAGATTTCGGTCGTGGGAACAGGAGGCAGAAACGAGGATTCGCAAAGGCTAAAGGCAAATCCTCCCCAAAATCTCCGTCTAAAACACTGAAAACTGCAGCTACGGTCTGCCTGGGACCGTTGGCTGTCTAGAGAGAGGGAAATAAAGCCAGCCCGAGGGGAATGGCTGCGTTTGGGGAGGAGAGGCCGCTCCCCCAAAGCCCAAAGCGGTTACAACACCTCGAGGGCTTTGAACGGTGCAAATCCCGGGTTTGGGCAGTTTTACCGACCCCGCTCGGCATCCCTCGCCCGCCGGTCCCCGCCACCGCGGAATCCCGCTCCACCCCGGGGCAGCGGAACGCGCCGAGCGGTGCTGGGGGAACGCACGATCGGGATGGGGAGAAACTGCCCCCGGGTGAGGGGAGAGGAGCCGAGCATCCGCCGCGCTCCCTCCTCGCCTTCGGGAGGGATGCTCGGCTTCGGCGGGGACGGCGGGAGGTGACAAAACTGCCGATCGCCGGCGCGGAGAGCCCGGGGAATGCTACCTGCTCCCGGGAAGGCTGCTTGTCCCGGGAAAACTACGTGCTCCGGGGAAATGCCCCACAGCGAGCCACGGGGCCGGTCCCTGCCGCTGCCCACCGCGGTACCAGCGGCCACCGCCTCTCCGCAGCTTCGCGGCTCCTCCGGGCACCACGGGGACACTCCTGCCCCCTCGGCCGAGCTTAAATCGCGCAATAGGTTGAGTTTTTTAATGGAGCCGCGTCGAGGTGCCGGAGATGGGCAGGAAGGGGCAGAGTCCCCGCATCCCGGCTCGGTCCCGCATCCCGGCTCGGCCCCGGGCGCACCTGCCCCGGCCCCGGGGCTGCGGGTCTCTCCCCGGGCTGCTCCTCCCCTGCGCCCCCGATCGCTCCGGCCCCTTCTCCCTCGTTAGGGAAGTGTTAGAAAGTTGCTGAAGTGCGAAATGAGCCTGCGAAACCTCGTTGTCCTCATTAAACTCTGACAAGGAGGGTGACAAGAAGCAGCGGAGGGGAAACAATGCGGCAGTGTTGGGGAGAGCCCCGCGCCGAGGCAGCCTTTGTGCCCGCACACAAAAGCTCTTGTTTGCATGTGTTAAAGTCCATTAAACCGCGGCAGCCCCAGGTGCAAACGCCAGCCCGGAGAGGCCGCGCCACCTTCCGCGCCCGCTGAGCGCCGCGGCCGCTCCGCGCTCGGCCCCGGCACTGGCGGGCGGCGGGGCCAGGGCACGGCCCGGCGGGCTCCTAATGAGGGCCCGGGCTGGCCCTTCATTAACGGGATGGGNGTGGCTTGTAAAGCTGCCTTTGGACACCGTAACATCATCAAATCTTCACAGAAAGCACCGCCAAGGTTAGGAGCAGAGCAGTTTCGCGACTTCTGGTTCAAACAGCAGAATTCAACCCAAAAGGTGGAAAAGAGAGGAATTGTGCAGAGAATAGCCACCTACCCACCCACCCCCCCCCCCCCCAAAAAAAAAAAAAAAGAGCCTTGCTCAGGTCAAAGCCCACAAAAACAGCCTCATCACAGCGTTAGTGTTTCATATGACTGGCATGGCAATTTATCCAAGAAAAAGTATTTCCAGGTTCTGCTGCAACAAGTCCACATCACTTTATCCCCAGTGGTCTGCCAGGGATCTGCCCCGCAGCTATTTTAAATTGTGCTGCTAATAACAATTCATTACAGTTGATAGAACTGGGAGACTTGCCTTTTATTTTGCAATTAGATGTAAAGGCTCTGATCTGGCAAATGCTTTGCACTCTGAGGATGTGAGTAGCTCTGCTGAATCATCTGGGACTGTTCATGTGCTTAACATTAAGCCCGTGTGGGTTTGCAGGATCAAGGTCTGAGACGAGATCATCTTTAAGGATGTTTGTTTACCTGCTCTGTTCTGTATTTTCTAGATTCACGACGGCGCCCTGCAAAACCATTGGAGTGTCTCGAGTCCGCTGGGCACAGCTCACAAGCAGCATTCCGAAGCCAAGTGGCTCTTCCCGTAAACAGAAAGGGTTTGCAGGAGCTTGATTCGGGAAGGCATGAGGGCACTGGGTACGTTGTGCTGCGAACTGTTCGGCTCTGTGAGCCCGTGTGTACTGAGGCGTTAATGCAGAGCTGCTGGGCATTGGGCCCAGAACAGATGTGATGATGAGTGAGAGGAAAGAGGGAGGAAGGAGCAGAAGAAGAAAGCACATTTTAGGCTTCTCACTTCCTGCCTAGACAACCACTGCTTCCAAAACCTGGGCACCGTCCCCAAATGCCTCTTATCGAGAGAAAGTAGGAAGCAACATGATCTGTGGAGAAAATAAACATATTTGTTTTTTTCATTTGCCAATCCTGCAAACAATAGCTGTTTGTAGGCAAATAATCTTCAGGTCTGCATCGCCAGATCAATGCAGGGAGTGGTTCCCATCAGCTCTGTGGTGCCAGACACACTGAATGGTTTGTAAGGAAACAGGTCCTTGAACTTCTCCACAGCACAGACACTATCTTAGTAGGTTATCTCACACTTGCTTCTGTTCCTGCTCCCATTCTCCTCATCTTCCAATGCTTGGCCTGGCAGGGAGAAGTGAAGACTAGAGGAAATAGACCTTGTTTTAATAGAAAAGGCTTCAAAATGTTCAGCTGTTTGTTATTTCCTTGCCACTTACTTTTCCAATTTACTTTTGGATCCAGGCTAGCTGAAGGAAAGGCCAATCCTTGTGCACAGTCGCAGTTTAATACCTATGATATGCATGAAGAAAATTAATTTGACTGAGGATTTTGCTTCATGAAGTAATTACAGCACAAAGCATAAAAAGGCTGTGTTTTGTCTTGAGCCGCTGAAGTCCTGGTTTGCATCATGAGGTCATGTTTAGGATTACAAATGTTTGCACAAATAGCATCTTACAGTATCTCACATCACCTCTAACAGGACTTTGGGAGGTGGAGAGGAACAGGAAAAGAAACTGTTCTTCAGTCCCAGATGTGTTAAAATTGAAGCTTAAACCCACAGGGCACGAGAAGGGCAACACAAATACGGGAGGGTGCTGAGTTCATGGGGCTGCTCACACTCCAAAATATATCCCATGCCTACAACCCCTCTCCATGATTATCAGTGGAGGGGGGTTGTAGGCACCAGCACAGCCCAGTTAAGGTTGGACTGATACAAGAAAAGCCCTCATGTAAGACATACCATTTCCATGGTATCTTCAGGACAGGATGATCTTTTTTGACTTTTTAAGGCACCTCTCTGGATTCAAATCCTTTTGAAATTGTATGTGAATACTTTGATAAACTGTGTAGAGCTAGTTTTGGTAAAAAATGGCAGATTTTTTCATTAATTTGGTGATATTTGCAATGTGTTTCACAACTGAAGGCAGTAGATCAATTATCACTATCTTGCAGCCAGAAAATATTTGGAAAAACAAAGCAAATCAAAATGTGCTGGCAAAGCACATCTCACTGCCTTCACATGGCCAGCCCCTATCAATCAGTCACTTCAACTACCAGGGAGCCCATAAAATGCCAATCACACCACAGTTCAAAACAGTCCATCCTGCTGCTAACCTGTATCATGGCAAATTTGGTCAAGACTGATGAAATTTATGGATTTTAAGTTTGCTTAGAAGAATTAACTCAAACTCTAAAGAACTACCCATGGGAAATAAAAGTTACAGGAATGGTAAACTTACAAAAAACCAGAAAATTCACAGATTAAAGTCACTGGGGAGCAATGCACTCACCAGCACTTTCTGCCTTACCTGGGTGTTTAGGTGGGAGATCTTTAGATCCAGCTTGTGCAATGACTGCTGGAGCTGAGCTCTGAATGTCTGTCATCAAAGCACTCAGGCTGTGGCTAACTCACATTGGGAAACTGAAATTATGAAGACCCTTTTTTTATTCATCACTGCCTGCCTTCTTTCCTCACTGATAATACAGGGTCAGCATCCTCTCAAAATGACTGGAAAAGGAAACAGTGCATGTGAAACTCTCAGACACTGCTGTCATGAGCACCATGGAAAAACCATACGGAAATGAATAATTTTGTGCCCAAAGCACAGTTTGAATAACAGGCAGTAAAAAGCCCCTTCGCTGCACATTAAACAAGAGGAGAATAAATCATGAGGGGAGCTGCTCCCTCAGGAGCAGCAACCATTGCCAATGCAGAGTGAGGGGGATGCCTGTAGGAAAAGGGCGTGGATAACTCAATTACAGTTCATCTGGATGAGGAAAACCAGGCAAATTCTGGACACTCTGGGCTGTTGAATGCTGGAGCATAGAGCCTCAGTAGCCTTTCAGAGTATATTGTTTCACACACGTATTTATGTTTGTGTGTGCATGGGCTTCGGGGTATATGGAAAATAAGTGGGATAAGCTTTGGCTCTATGCCAGGTTGACTGCTCTACACAGCTATGGCACTGCTGGTCAGCTGGAAGCACAGGCTGAGGTTTAGATGAAAAAAAAATATTTGAAATATCAACTGATCAGTTTGTAGAGTATCTGTCAATGGCTACAGCACCACTGGCTGGGCAAACACACCCCTCTAATATGTGCCCCAGTGACAAATCTGTCTTCATCCATGGGGCACAATGCCAAAGGGGTCTAGAAACACCCTGTTTTCAGGTAGTCTGGAGATGTCTTCACTGACCCTCTGTATACAACTCCCTGCACTTCTGGGCTGGAACCAGGGCATAAGATACAGCAAAGTGTATTTGGAGGAGTTACCACCAGCAATATCCCCTTCATTAAGGTTAAATAAGGTTGAGAGGTAAGAGAACTTGGCATCCCTAAAAGATAGGGAGATGGCAACATCACAGCAGGAACATGTCCTAGGCGTGTGACAGACAGGCAGGACAGCACAGAGAGCTGTGGTCAGGTCTCCCTCACGGTGGCAGATTTAGAAGTGCACATGTCCAACCCAACAGTGGGAAGGTGATCTTTGCTCTGCTCGGCAGAGCTGGTGCACTGACAGCGTAAAAACTCTCTGTGAGACAGAGCTCTGCAGAGCAGCTCCAGGGAATCCACAGCCGTGGCTGTCACTGCAGCAGGCTAAGGACACATTGCCGAGATCTCTGTGACAGGAGGACACAGCAGGGTAACTCAGCAGTGATGTGGCCTCTCATCCACGGATGCTTTCCCTCGTGCTCGTGGTTCTGACACATTGATCAACTGTTGCAAACTCAGGTAAAACCCATCTTTTCAGTCCCTTTATACTAGTGGTGGCATGGCCCTCCTGAGGCACAGGAATGAACGTAAAATGTCTCACACTTGTTCTGATCAGGGCTCTGCCGATGCTTTTAGGGCTTCTCCCACTTAGAAGTCTGGAGGCACATATCCCCTGTGGATATGGTAGAAGCACAAAAGACACATCTGGTGACAAAAGACATCTCTTCTGGGGCTGGTGGGCTTCCCACTTATGCCAGGATTGAGTTTGCCCAACAAGGGAGCAGTCAGTGTCCACAAGACTCTTTGACAGCAGAACATTCTGTTACTCCTCCTGTGACATTATCAGAGGAAACACTGCACACAGCTATGTATATCTATTAAAGTCTATTATTTCAGCTCATTCATATGTTGCTGACTCACCATTCATTCACTGTGTATAACCTTTTAAAAGTCTTACACATCCCCAAACCCTGTACATGGAATTTCTGCCCTAGATGTATCTCACACTGCACCAACATTAACTCAAAGAGGCAATAATTTTCCCAGGAGTGTCCTGTATAAAATCTTCCTCATCACAGATAAGAGACAAGGTCATTCCACATGAGACAACCCACTGGAATGACTCTTTAGACACTGCTTCTTCTGGAACTTCTTATTCATCATTCTCCTCATCCTGATATTTTGTCCTCTAATTGCAAAAGTACTTTCCACTTCCACTGAGTGTTTCTGTGGGCAAGGTACAGACAGAAATGGATAAACTCCTCTTCACTGGGACTAGGAATACATTTGGATTTGGCTAAGAGATTTCTTCTAGCTTGGGTGCATTTGTAGCCTTTGTGGGAAATAGCAACTGGACAGTTAAAAATGGACAGCTTAGAAATAAACATTTCTGCACCAATCACCATCAGATAGGATTTCACCTGGGCAGAGGACGTCCCAAAACATCCTGCAAGCTGCAGTGAGCAGGGGTTGATTCATCAAGGTACTTTCCCTTCTGAATCAGCACTAAATCTACGCCACTGTGATATCACAGGCTATCTGCCTTTGGAAGCTCTGAGTATTTTTAAGCATTCTAACAGCAAAGTGCTGACTATTGCTGGGGATTACAGATTCTGCAGAACATTTTGGAAGATAACTTCTGGCATCTTGCCACTTCTTATATGGAAAATATGTTGTATTATCTTCCATGTGTGTGGGGGTGTGAGGGTGCTCTGAGTGTCCTGGCCCTCAGCCTGCAAAGACTTACACATATTTTATGCAGAATAAAGTTAAGCAATACATAATGAACTTGTTCAGGCTCAGAGCCTAGATCTGTCACTTAAGACATGTTCCATATCCTTCAGGACTTCTTGAAAGACAGCATCTCTCTTGATGCTCCAAGTATGCTACTGAGCACCATGCTGGAGGTTGGCTGAGTGGGACATAAATACACTCTTATCAGTGTAGGACTTTCCAGTGGAAGGGCCTGGTCCTGCCCCAGCCGGCTGGAGTCCTCTGACTGGGATAGTCAGACTGGGATGGTCAAACTGGTCCCAGACTCCTGTACACACACAGAAATATGGAGGAGCTGCTGTCAGATGCACAGCAGGCATTTGATGTCATGTTCTTCTCTTACTATCAGTCCTGGGTAGCTCTCCAGAGGCACTGAGTGAAGGATGAGGTGTTGCAGGTTGAGGTAAGGATGTCAGGGCAGCAGGAATAGCAGGAAAAGGCCCTTATTGCTGGGAGACAGTGGTGATATTCCCATGGAGACCCCTGCAAGAGTCCTCCCATGAATGAGTTCTGGGTGGGTTTGGGTGGGATGCAGAGACAGAAGGCAGCAGAGGGCACATCCTCCCGTGCCCACCCGAGTGCCACCCTTTGGGGGAAGCCAGCGTGGCTGCTCTACTCCCCAAAGCCCATCTGGGCACATCCAGCTCCCCTCCCTCACTGCCCTCGGCTGCGGGGAGCCCTGCGGGGAGCAATGTCAGAGCTGTGCGCGGAGCTCTGAGGGAGCCCTGCGGGAGTGCTGAGGGGAGCACTGCAGGGACACCACGGGAGGCCCTGAGGGAGCAATGTCCGAGCCCTTTGGGGAGCTCTGAGGGACTCTGTGGAAACCATGAGGGGAACCCGGTGGGAGCCCCTTGGGATTCTGTGGAGAGCCCTGAGGGGAACCGTTTATGGCCCGAGGGGAATCCCTGGAGACCTTGAGCAGAATCCCTTGCAACCCTGTGGAGAGCCCTTTGGAAGCCCTTTGGGATCCTGAGGGGAGTCCTTTGGGATCCTGCGAGTCGCTTCGGGAGCCCTTTGTAGCCCTGTGGGGACAGCGGTGCCGCGGCGCTGTGGGGACCCCGCGGCGGCGCGCGGGCGCCCCCCCCGCCCNCCAATGAGGGGCGGGCGGGCGGTGCGCGCGGCGCTCTTAAGGCGGCGCGGGCGCTGTCAGCGGGCAGAAGGCGCGCGGGTTCGACGGCGGGGCCATGTCCGCTCTCAACGGCGCTGTGGAGAACGGGCAGCCCGACAAGAAAGTGCCCCCGCTGCCGCGGCCCCTGCGCAGCCTGGAGGTGGAATACACCAAGGTGAGCCTGCCAGGCATGAGGCGCCGGGCGGCGGGTGGGCTTCGCCGTGGTGTCGCCGATGCTCGGTGGAGTCAGGGTGGCGGTGAGGTGTTATATTTTTAATACAGAATTTTCACCCTCAGTGTTGTTTTTCTTAGATTCTGTTATTCCTTCTGCTGTCTGAGATAGTAGGTTTATGGGCGTTTGAGGTTGAGCAAGCAGATGACAGTGGTGTTTCGAATGGAGCAGCACTTGCCCCAATCTCTAATGACCAAAAACTACTTTTTTCTTTTTAATAAAAGAACTCCACCAAAGCTGTTGCTCTGCCCCAGACGCCCTGGGCTCCTCTCCCTGGCTGTGGTGCCTGACACCATCTTCGCCTCCCGGCGCACCCGTGAACGCCTCCAGCTCCCCGCTGGCGCTCAGCGAAATCCGATTTGGATGGGGTGAGCCTGGGCAGGGCGAGGAGGGGTTTATCCCTCAGGAAGCCGCTTGCTGGGGTTGTGTTCAAGCGTCCTTGACCCACAGCTCCCCTGCGGGGAGGTGGCTCGGCGCCTGTGGTGGCGAGCACAGGGCTGGTGTCCGGCAGGACTGGGCCTTGTGGAAAGGCTCTGCCATGAGACCGGAGCCATCCTGCAGCTCCACAAGAGGAGCGGTGCTGGTGTTGGTGGCTCTTCGTCCCAACTCCACGGCCTCCCCACGGGATGAGGAGTCGGGCACTGAGCCCACACAAACCCTCACCTCTCCGGTCTCCATTGAGTTTCCCTTTAAACAGTCACTCCTGATCTTTTGGTGTAAACCAAAGGCTCCTGAGCTTGACCTCTGTCCCTCAGAGGTGGGGCTGGCTTGGAGCTGAGCAGGGCTGCAGGAATCCCTGCTCCCAGTGCAGCTGTAGCTCTGCGATCGCCGAGTCGCTTTTTGTTCCACAACA
Source organism: Promerops cafer (assembly GCA_013398275.1). Taxonomy (NCBI): domain Eukaryota; kingdom Metazoa; phylum Chordata; class Aves; order Passeriformes; family Nectariniidae; genus Promerops; species Promerops cafer. Next base: position 171,345 of record VZSE01000362.1, read on the forward strand.
GCCTGACCCGCTGCCTTGCGCAGTGGGGAAAGCGTCCTGGCTTGTTATGCTGCTGAGGAGCCTTGGCTGCCATAATTTCAACTTTGTGCCTGGACTAAAAGAGCTGGAGGGGGTGAATGAGTGTGTTACTGTTGCATTTTTGTGTTAAGTATTAAGAAAAAAACAAAATTTGAAGCTCCTTGTAGCGAGGAGTGAACAGCGATAGCTTATCCGGCAAGGTGTTGATTTGAATTATGCATCCAAAGTACTGAAACAGATTAGCAATTAGGAGTAATCACTGGACTAGATTAATTTTTAACATCCGAAATTTATCTACTCTTTATTTGTCAGATAAACTTGTCATTTAGCAGCAAATTGGATCTGCAGCTGCTGATTGCAGAATGGCGTAATGCTGCACAAACAGCTCTTTCCTGCGTCCAAAATGGACACGGCCATTTGAGTTCTTCTTAAACATCCAAATGTTCTGGTTTTTGTTATTTTTATTGTTGTGAACACTTTTAAACGCTCCTTAGGGATCTTATCCTGCAGCCGTGTGTGTTTTAAAACATGCAGTTTATGCTCCACAGTTTTGCCAGAGACTGTGAGCGCTAAAAGAGTCAAGGTAGTATCTTTAAAGTCGAAATCAATATGAATTAAAAGTGTGAGTTTGATGTTTGATCTGATGCTCCTGGTGCATCTGAGAAAATAATGAGCAGCAGTCAATTTTCATAAAACTGTGAGGGGTTTTGTGCAAGCTCTGAGTTTCACCAGATGTTTACAGCTGACAGCATGCTTCTCTCTGCTTAGAGGAGATTTTTATTTTTGGTTCTACCAGTTATGGGGCTGGGGGAGAGGCAAAATTTTTCAACAAAGATCTTTCTTATAGAGCAGCTTAGTGCTTGTCATGGGTGTGTGATGGAAGTGATCTGTCCACAATTCCTTGTCTCAAATTCTGGCTGTGAAGCATGAACTGCTGATATACTATTCGATTTGATTTCAACTCCTGGCACCAAGAACTCGTGATATGTGGTGGATTCCCAGAATGATGCCAGTGTATATATTACATTTAAAACAGCCTGATCCAGTCACTCTTGTGTTTTACTTCTTGGTAAGAACATCACTTTCCCACAGAATTAGCGTTGAATGCAAAGGAAAAATCAGTACCCTTTCCCAATCCTTAGTTTGTGAGCATGTACCTGATACTGTAATTTTATGGTTCCTGTCATATTTCCCATATTTATAATATCACTTTTCTTCATTAGGGAAATAAAGAAAAACTGAAGTTGAAGTGTGTAAATGTTAAAATGTAGCACTTGGATAACAAAGGTGTTTGGGGAGCGCTGGTGTCCTAAACTGGAGTTAATATTTCTAACATTGTATCTTTTTTTGTGACTTCCCTTGGCAACACTTTTTTGTGACATTTCCTTTTTCTCAGCCTGTGTGAAACAGGTGGGTCCAGCAGTGCAGCTTCTACACCAATTACACTTTGGATGCTTTATGCAGAAATAGTAAGAAAAAGTCCTTTCAGGAAAAAAGCTGCCCAAGGAAAGAAAACTATGACCCAAAGCAGTGGGAATTCCGAATGTAAGAGATGCAACATTAATCTCCTGGTGGTGTGTAGAGACTCATAAATAAGATTGCAAATGTGGATGGCTTCCAAATAAAAGTACTAGCTTACAGCCACTAGCAGGCTACTAATAAAGATTACTTCATCTAATCTTATTTAAAGTATATTTATAAAATATAACACTGCCAAGTCAGATCACAGCATGGATAAGATGCATGTTGAATCAATTAATTGTATATAGGTATTCATGTTCTGTTTACAGTGAGTAACAACACTCCAGTATTTAATGCATTTTCAGTTACGCAACGCTGGGACTGTTTGTTCTTGCTCTGGAAATGCAATATTTTGAAACACTTAAATCTTGTCACAGATGACTCCAAGTGATGTGGGAGGCTTGATCTGGCCTGTGACAAGGCATGGTGGGGTAGAACTGAACCAGAACCTGCCTCCTGGGGACACTGCCCGAGCAGGGAGCAAGCTGTGGAGGTAGCCCAGGGCAGGGCACAAACAGCCAAGTAATAATTGTAGAGCAACATGTAACAAGGGCTCCTTCTGCCTCAACCCTACAAGTTTCTCTTGGTGTCTGCTTGCTGCTCCCATGGAGGTGTATTTCAAAATCTGCCCATTTCTCACTGCCAAATCCCACTGTTGTTCTGTGTGGGACCCATGCTCTGCCTTCCTCTGGCTCAAAGCTAACTGGGTGTACAAAGTTTGTAGAAATGCTTCTGCATTGCCAGCAGTGTCCCTGGGAGACAGACTGAGCACACTTGACTCTGCCATGGATGGAAGCTGAAGAGCCTCTGGACCTTTGAGGAGCTCTTGAGGTTTTTTGTCTATATCATTTGTTTTTCTTTCTCTTGCCCATCCCACTCCCCTTGCTCTCTTCAGATATTTATTAACAATGAATGGCACGAGTCTACAAGTGGAAAGAAGTTCCCCACCTACAACCCTTCAACGCTGGAGAAAATTTGTGACATTGAGGAAGGAGATAAGGTAAGTGTTGTTGGACAAGCAGTGCAAAAGACATTTTCTAGGGGATTTCTCTTTGTAGGGAAGCACACAAAGGAAAAGCTGGCTTTGAACAACATCCATCTGGCCAGCCTGAGCTGGAGGTCTGGGACACTGGATGTGCTACTCAAGATTTACATGGGCTGGGTGGCATCAATCCTGTCCAACTTGTCAGAAGCACTTTCCCTGGTAGGAACTGGCTGCAGAACGCTGTCAGAGGAATGAGATTGAGCATCATTCTTATGCCATAGACTGGAAGGAAGTAGCCAGCCTGAGGAAATAGCAATGATGGTGTGTGCACACCCCTGACAGGATTTGGGCCCTGCGTTGGGGGTGGTTTATACCCCAGCTGCAGGGCAGGCTCTTGGAGACACTGAACTGGAACTCTCAGTTTTTTAAACACAAATAACCTGAGTGCTTGGGGGAATTTAAGCTTGGTCATGCAAACATTGACCACTTGCTGCTGGAGATGTGGTGCTGATTTTCCAGCTGGTATTGTGGGTTCTGGCCTCCTGCACAAATGTGACAGCTCTCACAAAAACCAAACCAGTATCTCAAGAGCTTTAGTAGTCCCTGGCTGGCCCTGGTGTGCTGTAGAGTAACCTGAGATGTAACTGCTTGGGTTTGGTAACAGTCTGAGGTGAGGAACAATCACATGTGACACTTTTTTTGTCCAAAGCAGCTCATCATGTATGGGCCAACTGGTCTGACCTATGGAAAAGAGCTGGGCCAACATCTGGCTTTGTGCAGGAAGTCATGGGAAGGTGATTCACAGCTGCTGTGCTGTGCCAGGGCTTTGGTAGCTCATTGGTGTGGGCAGTAAGTGATGGGCAGAGTGGCCATTTCTGCCTGCACTGAGATATTTTCTTGGTGTTTAAGCTTGTCCAGTGCTTGTGAGGCAGCCTCCAAGACTTATTGCCACTGGGGATCTGTGCATCCGTGGGGCAATTACACACTGAGGCACAACCAAACATTATGTGTAATTTCTTTATCCTGATTGGGGAGGATACAACTGTGTTTAATTGCAGTGGCATGTAAACAGTGGAATTGAAGCTGACTCTGATGCAACTGTATTTTGATAGGCAGAAACCATGACGTTATTGTTCCCTGAGCTAAGTGTCTCCTCAAGCAGTTATAGAGTATTATATGAGCAGTTTGTGCCTGCTTCTTAATGCTGGCTAAAGAAAATTGTTATGCAGAACTAACAGGCCAGTTTTGCCTCCTTGAGATTTGCTCCTGTCTGAATTCAGCTTCTAGCTTGCAGGAGGGTCACAGTAAACTTTTCCAGTCAGTGGAGCTCTCTCCCCCTGAATGCTCAGTACAGGTGACTGATTTCTTAGGGGAAATTGCAGCCAAAAATGTAAGCAAGCTGTGCTTTGGGTGCTGAAAGCATCACAGCTTTTAAAACAGTATTGTGTTCTAACTAGGTTTTTCCAAGAAACTGAGTGGGGATTAAATGTGGATCTGGATTAATTAAAAAGAGTAGTGGGTGACAACCATCCCCAACTAGCTTTTTGCCTTCTGGTGACACTTGACCACGTCCTGCTCTCTTCTGGCAAGCTAAGGTCCCTGAGGCTTCCCTTGCTCTGGTTCATCCCCTCCTGGGGCTGTAACTCCAGTCTGCTGGAGTCACCACAGGAAGTGGTGAGTTGTGTTTAGTGGTGCTTTCCAGTGCCTTGTCCCCATGTGCCACTGTACTTGCTGTGCTGGCCAGTGCCACTGCAGGGGTGGCAGTTCCTGCTGCTGGCTCTGCCTTCATCTGTGCTCTGCCTTCATCTGTGCTCTGCCTTCACAGCGGGCTGGGAGCAGAACTCCCCTTCCCAAGCCCTGAACAGAAACCTGCCCCTCCCTGGCCACGCAGAGTGTTTTGCTTAGGCTGCACGTGAGGGGTGGAAATTTGGCAGCCAATGTCTCAGCGATGACAGTTTAGTCTGGTGCTGAAACTTGGCCAATGCTTTATAAGCCCAGAAGCAAAGGTTTTGTTGTCTGTTCTTTAGTTACAGAATTGTCCTTGATGGGACAGTTGGGGGGATAAAGAAAAGTCTGTGTGGAAAAAGAAGCCCTGAAAATAAAATGGTGGATGTTTCCACTGGATGCTGAATACCTCACAAATAAAAGCTTAGTGTCCAACTGTTTGCCAGGTTGATAATGGAAAAGGAGTAACTCTGGTGCTGTCCCTAACACTTGGAGACAGGCTTTTTCCTTCTAGCAGCTTGCTGAATCCATCAAGGGCAAGGTAAAAGTGCTCCTTCCCCAAAGGATTGCCCAGCTCAGTTGCCACAGATCATGGGCAGCAGGTCCACAGCTGTGATTGTCAAGTCTCTGTCATGATCATTTCTAAACAGTTCACTCTCATGTGGATCTTTGAGGGGTTGTGAGAGGGATTTGTTCACAGTCAGCCTGTCCCCTTCAGATTGTAGTGGCACACTGAGGTAAGACCACAGCATACTTGCAATGCCCTCAATAATGATTTTGGACATTTCAGGCTGTTAGGATGCTGTTTGTAGCCGTTTTGAATTCGAGTTTGGAACTTAAAGCAATTCAGTGTGTAGACTTTTTGCAGGGGAGCAGGTCAGGGAACCTCTTCTAACTGAAAAACTGACATGCTCATGCCCTGTGTCAGAAGAGTGCCTTTCCAAAGATGTGCACAGGGGAGGCTTTTTGAAGAAGTCAGTAGGTGAACTGAAGAAAGAGGGTCTCCAGTGGGTGTGCTCCATTCCTGGCACATCTCCTCACTTGGAGCACTCTGGGGCACCCTGAGATTGCAGCAGAGCAAGGCTTTTTTGCAGGTGTTTTCCCCACTCACAGAGCCAGTGGGGTGATGGTCTTCACTGTGCTCTGCAGCCTGCTGCTGGGGCAGGAGAGAGGAAAAGAGGATGGGAAAGAAAAAAGGAGCAGCAATGAGCAGGACTTGAGGTAGAGGATACAGATGGACGAGGCAGCTCAGAACAAAGAACAGTGTTCAGTTTGTTCAGGGGGGAAGGTATGTGATTGTGTAACTGGGGGTTGTATCATAATTCAAACACCCCAGGTGGCTATGAAGGTTTGCAGGCATTTCCCAACACTGCAAAGAGTTTGCAATCTTAATATTCTTAGTGGAGCTTTTTATGTAATGCTCAGTAAATCTGTTATGGATCCGAGCGGAGCACCAGGATGCGTGGATCTCCTCCTCCTGTGGTTTTGTGCACCACAGGGTGTTCCTGGCACCTTGACAGTTCAGAGTCACTTTGTCACGCCTTGTGCCTACCTATTGCAACATGCCTGCAATGAACATGCCAGTCAGACTCCCCTAATGCCTAGTCATAACAGGATGGATTAAGAATGGCATTTCAGCCTTCCTGAAGAATTGCCTTGTTTTTGCTGGTCTCTCGGGCCTATTGAGGCTGTGCAGGAAGGCTCTCAGGATATCACTTGGTGGTGCTACCCCGAGGGTGTTTAGGAAAAGCCTGTTTGCCTGTGTGACAGTGACTGCAGGCTCTGAGCCACCATTTGTACCCAGAATGTCTGAGAAAGATGGTTGTCTTAATTTCCTGTCTCTACAGGAGCTGCAGCAGGGCTTGTGTGCTCCCATTTTTAAAGGCTGGGGAAGATCTGTGCACGCACTGAAGTTCTCTGCCCACGCAGTCACCTCACTCCTGTTCTGAGTGCCAGGGTGGAGGGAAGACCTCAGTACCAAGGGCATTGTGCTGCTGCAGACCCAGTTCCCTGCACATCAGTGCTCCCAGCCTGGTTGCAGAACTAATTAATTGCTGTTAAGGGAGGACTTGTTTAAACCTGACACACTTATGTTCCTTTGCCTGCTCTGTCACATAAAATATTGCCTTCTTTCAGCTTAAGCCTTCATTCCAGCAGGCAGGATGGGGGACACATAAGTGTGCAGTGGCTGGTGGTGCCTTCTGGCTTTTGTGGTGTGCCAGGCTGAATCCTGATCAACTCCAGCCGAGTGAGCCATTCAAAGGCTGTTGTGCCCATGGGTGAGGGGCCCCAGGCAGGGCCTGTCTGTGCTCAGTGGCTCTGGACACCTCTGCCCCACCAGCATCCCTTGCTGGACCAGAGCTATCCTGTGACAGCACAAGTTTCCTGCACTGGCTTCCCATCAGTGCTCTTCCAAAAGGATGGAATTATTTTCCTGATAGTATAGGTCAGACTGTTTCAAAGCTGTGTGATCTCTCTGTAAAGAAATGGAGCCAAATTTAATATAAGGTGCCATTGCCTTGGGTGATGACTTGCAGTTTTGACCATGAACTTTTTAAGAAGGCAGCGTGTCTCCCAACATTTTTTCCTTGATTGAGCACCACACATCCCCCCCCATGAGGGGAATGTGGCCAGACCTTGTTGGATCAGAGGCTTATTTCCTAATTGTATCCAGACAAGGCTTGAGGAGAGGTATAGATGAGAACGACTGGTGAAGTGCTGGGAGGAATGATCAAGGTCTGACACCCTCCCTCCTTTCCCACCCTTTTGAGCCATATATTGCAGTGAGGTGCAAGTTCTCCATCAGCTGGAGTGAGGCTTGGGCTGTGCCAGACCTTACCTACAGCAGGAGTCTGTCCAAAGCTTTATCAATGCTTGGGTACAGCCTTGGCCTTGTGGGTGTTGGTGGCAGTGTTCCCATAGATTCCATTGGACTGGGAGGCCTTGGCTTCACTTTTTTAATCAATGTATGTGAGGTGAAGGGTGGAGTCCAGGGCACACTGTGGCCAGAGAAAATGCATGAAGCTCCAGGGGCGATGGTGTGGGAGGAGAGGGAATTTGCTCCCCATCTGGTTAGTAACCTGGTTAAACATTTGGATTTGGTCCAGAGGATGGTAAAGCTGTTGGGAGATGAAGGGAAAATGGTGCTAAGTTTGTGTAGGGGAAATGTCTTTGTCATAGCACTGAACAGTAAAACCTCTCCCATCTGGTAGAAATGTTCTGGGAATGTGTTCTAGGATCTAAGGGTGATTTTTAGTGTGTTAACTGCCTTGGCATGGGCTCCAGGGAAACTGGATGGTGGGATCTGTAATTACTTCCCTGGGTAAAATCTTGATCTCATGGGGGATTTTCCTGCCCACACTTGTTTAGAGGAGGCTAATTCATGTAGGCCAGTGGCCTGTCATGATTCTTCATCCTCCCCCAGTGTCACATCCTGTATTGGCAGGAACATGATTCTGGATTATTTTATAAACAAGTCAGTTACATTAAATTACCCTTGAAGGACCCAATCGGTATTCAGACCTCAAGGTTGTTTATGAGCCCAGGCCAAACATAAAACATATTCCAGGCTTGAATTCAAATCCAGGAGTGAAATGAAAGTGGTTTTGTTGGACAACTTGGTTTTGGCCACCACAGCATCAACCAGGAAGCAGCCTGGGGGGTTTCTGTGCCATTGTCCAGCTCCTTCCTTGTAACCCGAGGTTTCCCTGTGTGTGTGTTGTGCAGCCTGATGTGGATAATGCAGTGGAGGCAGCGAAGGCAGCGTTCCAGAGGGGCTCTCCGTGGAGGCAGATGGATGCCCCAAGCAGAGGACGACTCCTGCACAAACTGGCTGATCTCCTCGAGCGGGACAGAGTCATCCTGGCAGTGAGTACTGGGAGCAGTGATAAGCCAGCAGCAGTTGGCTCATAACTCTGCTCCGTGCCTCTGGTGTATCCCTATCTCCCTAATATTTTTCTTTTCTCTCCCTTCATGAAGGGAAGAAGAGTCCATGCATGAGTTGTGACTTTGTTCCTCTTTCTGCAGGATTTTAGGGGTCTTAGAAGGCTGTCACTTCTTCTGCATAATTGACTTTTGCAGAACTTTACCTAGTTATTGAAGTGATTAAAGATTTTAATACTTAAATTTTCAAAGCAATATTTTTTGGTTTGTTTTAACTATCATTGATGTTTATTGCTGTCTCCCAGCTCTAACTTAAAAAAAAAATACACCAAATCACACCAAACCACCACAGCTGACTCATTCTTTATTACAAAAATGCAGGTGGGTTTGACTCCTGTGCAAATTCCCTCCCTTAAAATGGGGGGCTGGAAAGAGAATCTTTCTCTTGCTGGATATGTATCATCCAAAGTTTAAAATGTGTGTAAGTGGGAACTGTTTCTTTCCCTATTGAATGTACTGGCTCAGAAAAATCTCTTTATAGCTGTGAAGCTGTGTTAACTTGGACTTTTGCACTGAAGAGCTATTGCTAATGATTCCATCATCCTGTCCTGGAGGAGTCTTGCTGGTGCAGAGCAAAGAGACAAGAACCTGAGCTAAAATGTGCTCAGTTGGTAGAAGCCTTTGGACTCTACAGGCCTTGTACCTCTTTCCAAATGGCACCCAGAGATCCTCAGCTTGGGGCTGCTGTCCACCCACACCTAAGCTCTTGGCTCTGAGCACTCTCCAGTTCAGTGCTGCACTTTTATCTTCAGGGAAAGGCATTTATGATGTTCCATGCTGACAGATGTGCAGGTAACTGAGCCAGTGTCCTGCTGAGGTCAGTGGGAATTGACACCTGTGGGTTGAGCTCAGGAGCCTGTACCTGTGTGACTATTTTGAGCTGGGTCTCTTTCCCCAACACAGTGTCTCTCAACCACATGACAGCTTTCAGTTTCAGCAGGGCAAAACCAAAACAATTGCTTCTGAAGACATATATATAGATGTGTGTGTGTGAATAAACCCTGTTTATTTTTTGCTCACTTTTTGATGTGACTTGGAGCACCCTCCTTTTCCCTTAACCAGAACACACTTCAAGCTCTCTGCTGTCCTTCTGGTCTGGGAGGGCTTGTTTGGCATTGCTGTTTGCACTGCAGAAAACCAGCCCTGACTGCCTTGGCTGCGAGCTAAGCAATGACTTATAAAAATCAGTTGTTTTAGCAGACATTCAGTGGATAACAATCCTTGCCATTCCAAGAGGAATGTCTGTTTGAGTGCTGTTTGGACCCTAATTTCTGTGGAGGATGACAGGGTATGACTTCATGTGTAAACAAAGATGTTTCAATCTACCAAGGGATAGTACTTCCTTTATGGATGCGCTGGCCATTTGCACCAATATCCCATTTAATGACCTGAGTGGAGAACAAAGCATTCCCTGAGCTAATGTCCAGAACAGTGTCAAGGACACAGTCTCAGCCTGGACTTTGTTTAGAGCTGATCAGCACCAGTGCAGCTTCAGTGGAGCAACTTCTGCCTTGCCCTGGGCTCAGCACAGATATGAGCCCAAAGGTTACTTTACCAGAACTCTGTAAAAAGTATCTTTATCATTGGACAAAAGACGCTTTTTAGAGGTTGGTTTTAGGCTTATGAAGTAGAAAAATTAGATTATTTTTTTCTAATAGAAGGAAAGTAGCTCTGCCTGATTTCAGTGACACCATCTGGACTCCAGAACATGTGTTGGAAGGCAGGTTAGGGTGAAGTAATGATACTCACATTGTTTCTGACCAGTGCCCCAGCCCTGTATCCCACCCACACTCACCTTCTGGAGGCTTCTGGAAGGTGCCCCTGAACAGAGCAACTCCTGTACACATCAGAGTTACTGTGTCTGCTTTCCCTTCTGCATTATTTGTACTAACAATCTCATTCTCTAAATATAAGAGGAGGGAAGAACATTCCATGCCTTCAGAACAAGGCACAATAAAGCTGAGAAGAGGGTTTTTAAAAAACTTCTTGAGAAAAAACCCCAAAACACTGACTTGTCTGACAGTGCATGCAACTTTTTTTTTTTTTCAGACTCTGGAAACAATGGACACAGGAAAACCTTTTCTGCAGGCTTATTTCATTGACCTGGAAGGCTGTATAAAAACACTGCGGTATTATGCTGGATGGGCTGATAAAATTCAGGGCAGAACTATTCCAGTGGGTGAGTACCTTCAGACCCAGTTTCAGAGCTGGTATGGGATCAGGCTTGAGGGGGAGGGAAAGGCTGGCTTCTGAAAACCTGCAAAAATAGCCTGCACTTCCTTTCTGTCTCAGGATGCATTTTAAGTAGATGGGTTTCAATATTGAAACTAATGGGAGAATTGATTAATGCCTGGATAGATCTCTGGAAAATGTGTGGGCTCTTCTGTTGCTTTAACAGAGAAATTTTTGGTCAGAGGAATCACACAGAGAGAACACTTTGGTCCAGGTATAGAAGTTCAAATATGGTTTTGGTGAGAACAAATTAAGAGAATGGATGTCCTTATGGCACAATGGGCAACATGGAGTATTTTCAAATTCAGCCTCATTGTCCCTGCATGAGGATCACTGAGGCTGTGTGAAGGACAGACACTGCAGACAGAAATTAGTCACCAGAGGAAAGGCTCTGGAGGGCTGAGCTAGTTCAGTCTGTGCAGACAGCAAAGGGAGCCATGTCAGTCATATAAACTGAGATTTGTCACCCTCATTCAGAGTGGTGTAAAGCTTTGCTTGTCTGGACACCGCTTGTTTGTCCTGATTTGAAATCACTTTGAAAAAGTATCATTAGAAATGTTCTTGCTCTCTGTTACATCTTCCCAAAGAAACTAGGTGTTCAGCAAGAATGAATTTGAAAGGCAAATGTTCTTCCTGCTTTCTCTGTGATGGAGTAAGAGCAGTATTTTAAGATGAATGGTATTACTTTAGTTCCAGAGTTTCATCTTTTTGTGATTTCTTACCAGGAGTGCAATTCCTGTTACACTGAACAGAATTCCTGTATAAAATGGGTTTTAAAGCTCTTCCCTCAGGGAGACAAGTGCTTTAGTAGGACACAATCTGAATGAAATTTATATTTTCTCTTCAGTGTGATGAAGAGTTATCCTCCCCTCAGCCTCAGCACAGGGAGTTTGCAGAAGGAACTGAACCCTGGTTTTAAAAGGTTCCTGTGTGACTGTGAGTGGTGTTTGGCTTTCAAGCTGGCACAAGACCTGTACTCAGATCTTCATCTGGACAAAGACATGAGTTAGGATGAACAGACAGTGTTCTCTGTCTAACATGGGTTTAGTTCTGTCCCCAGCCTGTTAGTGTGCAGTTGTCTCACACAATTTCTGTAAAAGTGAGGATTTTGACTGTTTTGTCCCCTTTTACTCTCTTGTCTTGCAGATGAAAATTTTGTCTGTTTCACCCGGCACGAGCCGATGGGTGTCTGTGGAGCCATAACCCCAGTAAGTGACAGTGCTGGTGCCCTGCATCTCCCACAGAACTGGAAATTCCATGTGCACTCCATCCTACCCTGCAGCCATTTGCTGCCTGGTTAAGCACAGCTGTTCTGCAGGGAACTCCCATCTCAGTGGCCTGATGTAGTTTTGTGTTTTACCCCCATGCCAATTGCTCTTGGCAACAGAAATGCTGTGCAGTGGAAGGGTGGGGCTCCTAATCAGATGCTCTGTTGCTCTCTGAGGCTGACACCAGTCACCAGAGACCAGTCAGAGCTCTGACTCTCACTCTGCTGGGACAGCCATCTCGTCATGAGGAGTCCTGGCTTTTTGCTGCCTTGTGCTGATGCATAGTCTTGGGTTTGAAATAATAGCTATTATCAATTAATTACATCTCTGAGCTTTCTGGGATTAAATCTCACTGAACAGAGTTTTCTTTTTCTTGAGGTCTCATTCTCTGCTGAGGGGACAGTGTGGCTAGCTCTTGGAATGCCTCCAGTGTTAGCATGTGTTGCTTGCTCTGTTTCAACAGACAGCCAGGAAGACTTTACAGCTCATGGGAGACAGATTTTGTTCCTGTCTGGTTGTAAAATGCTTTGAAAGTGGTATCCTACAACTTGTGAAGCAAATGGTGCTGTGTCAAGATTCTGTTTGGATACAGCACCAAGTCTGCCAGAGCTCAAGTAGTCTTTGGACAATGCTCTCAGACCTGTGGTGGGAGCCTTGGTGCTGTCCTGTGTAGGTCCAGGAGTTGGAATTTGATGATCCCAGTGGATCCCTTCCAACTCAGGATGTTCTGTGATTATATGGTACTTGGATCAAAAAGAGTTCATGGAGGATTTTGACTTCTGAGGTAAGGTTAAAGACTGAAGGAAATGCATGTGGGACATTGGATTTGCTGGACCCTGGGAATAGCAGGTCTGGACCAGATCCTACAGATGTCTGGGGGAATACTTCTTTTTCCTTCATCAGGACTGAATTTATACCCCAGATGATGAGAGGACATGGTCTCTTTGGCACTGTCAGGGTGAGGCAAAGTAGGAGATTATCAAACATTTCTCTTGGTGACTTCACAGCTTTTCTGGCTGAGCAAGCAATGTGACTGCTGGTGAGCAGAACTTATGACTTAAGATCAAAATCTCAGGTTCCTCACACTGATCACCAATTAAAAGGTATTTCCCTGTCACTCTCAGCCACCTTTGACACTCAGCAGTGCTTTGGAAACTATCCCTTTAAAAGCCTACATGCAGGAGGCTGTGGAAGGCCACTATAGGGGACGTAGTGGGGACTTGTAAGATCTCAGGTTGACCCTAGACAAGCAATAAATACAACAGAAAGTACAGAACCAAATTTGACCTGAGATCAACACTGTGTTTGTATAAAGAATGATTGGGGTCAACAAAACCACATCTGTCTTCAGTTTACTCAGAACAAATCTTCTCCAGTTTTTTTCCCAGTTTGATCTCAATAACACCAACAGCCTGTGGGTTTGTATTTCCTACTTGATTGAAAAAGATTCTGTCACTGTTCTGGGTATGTTTCCCTAGAGCAATTAACAGTCCTCCCTTTTTCCTATGGCTTGACTATATTTAAAGCAATATTCTTAGCTAGGGAAGTTCTTAGGAAGTGCAGCATATGGCTGATTTTTATCCCAAGGTGATATCATGAGGCAGCCCTGGAGTCCTTTCCTGTTACTTTCACCAGCCCCTCTGCAGCAGAAAGCTCCTAATGGAGCTATTTCATGCTCTGAAACTGTAGAAAAGTAGTGTAGGTGTAAATGGCTCAAGCTGCACAGTCAGGCCTCCAAGAAAACTTAGGAGAAAAAGACAAATGGGCAAATTATGGAATGTGGCCATTGGAGAAGATCACTGAAATGGAACAGGTCTGGGGAAAAGGGTGAAGCAAGTTAAAGAATAACACTTGAGACTAAATTCCGCTTTGTCTCAGGGTTAGAATAGAACTCATGGCTCAAAAGCTACACTGCTAATTTATTTATAAGTGTGAATTTGTGGATTCCTGACATACTTGGCTTCTTTGTTGAAGGCTGAAAGCCCTTGGCTTGAGTCTTGACAAGAAGTCCCCTTGCTCTTGGCCTGCTTCCATCATCCCTGAAGCAGCATTAATTATTTTTAATGAAGAAATCCTTTCTGCTGCCAAATGACCTGAGATTCAGTGTGAGCTAGATTTTCCACTTCTTGCTTAGACTCCAAGATCCCCAAATATACATGACCATGAAAGAGATTAGCAGAGAGAAAACTGATGTGGACTGGTTCCTAATTCCAAATTAGAAAACTAATTGGAAAGGAACAATTTACGATATGGAGGGAGTATAAGACCTCCCCTAGATTTCCATGACTGAACAACTCACTGCAGTTTCCTAGTTATAAAACTGGAACTGAATGATATTATATAACTCCTAACTACTCAGCCAGTGCCTAACAGAGAAAAATGAGGGTTTTTTTCAATGAATAGTTGCATTCTGTAATTCCCCACATACAGATGCTGTACAGAAGTGATGCATCAGGAAACTGCCTCCAACACGGTTTCTGTGAAGAGCCAAAATCCTACACAAAATGTGATCAAACTCCTTCAAAGAATGAGGTCACATCATGCAGAAGGTTGTCCAACTTACAGGATTAGTGTGAGGACTGCCAGCAATATCAGGGATCTCAGGGGGAAATGAAGGAAGTTATATTCCTTAGTCCAAGCAAACACAGTATTATAAACAGACGCTTCTCTTTGTGGCTTTCCTCCCAGTTCCTTTCCTCCCTGAGGTGGGGAAAGGCTGCATGGAAGTGTGTAGGTGACTGTGCCAGACTGATCTGACCAGTGACTTGTGTTCTTGCAGTGGAACTTCCCCCTGCTGATGCTGGTTTGGAAGATGGCACCAGCGCTGTGCTGTGGAAACACGCTGGTCATTAAGCCAGCGGAACAAACTCCGCTCACGTCGCTCTACATTGGCTCTCTGATCAAGGAGGTGAGGAAATCTGAACAGCCCCTCGAGGTTCTGCTCTCTTAAGGTCGTAAGCAAGGCTGTATTTTGAATTGCCTGTCCAGATTTTTAGGTTTTAAAGACTCTGAGCGTAACAAACAGACTTCCAGCTTTAATAGCCTCACAAAGGAAAGTGAGAAAAACCTCTGTCTTCAGTCTTTTTTTACAAAGGACTTTGTGACTGGCTGGGAGGTGACAAAAATCACAAAACCTGTGGTTTTTTCTCCTTTCTCAGGAAGCTGCAGAGAGAAAAAATGATGCTTTTCTTCCCCAACCTTGTCTTCCCCTCTCCCAAATGAGGGAAAGACAACAGCTCAGTTTTATTAGACAATGGGACCAAAAAGTGTGATTAGACAGCAGTGTTTGCTGTTTTTAAGTGGGATAATTCAACCAAGACAGAGTGCCCTGAGAAACAATTCCTTGTCATTTCTGTGGTTCATAGAACAATTTAGTTGTGTCTGGCCTGTGAAGTCAACTGAAATAAAGGCAATATGATAGGCTGGGATTTTAAAATGCTAGTTTAGGGCTAGTCAGGTGGGATCCTGTGTGCCTACAATCTGTTAATTGTACAGAGTGGGTGGGAGGTGCACAGACCCTTCCAGCACTGCTCAGCACATCAGCTTCCTATAGCTATGGATGTGAGTTTTCCTCATCCACCAAAGGAGTTGTAGATGGGCTTTTGCCTCTCAGCTGGAAGTCTGTTTGTTAGGCTCAGTCAAATGATGATTTTGTCCTTTCTTGGCTTAGCCTGGGAGAAAATAGAAAGATATGTTGATAATTGACACTTAGGGCTCTTCCATCAGGAAAGGAAGTGGAAAAATAAAACCAGTTAAGTATCTCCTACAGTTACTTGGCTTAATGAGATTACACAAGATGAGTGAGTGAGCACAGGGTGCAGTTGACATGACTTCTAGCGAGCCCTGCCACACCACTGTTTTTTTTGACTCTGACATGCAGCTCCCCAAACACAGGCATAGCATTTCCCCCAAAAAAGCACCATTCAGTTCTGGTAAAATTAATTTTTTTCAGCTGAAATTCTAAGCTTGCTGTTTCTCACAGTTGTCCTTCAAGGCAGAAGTGTAATTGGAGTAGAATAATTTTATTTGAAGATGCTCCTTTCTCCACCCAAAATTAGATAAATTCTTCTAAATTTTTCAGAAAAATTAGTTAAAGTTTTTTGGTTTTCATCTTTAAAAGGATGCAGAAGATGTTACCACGCACATAAAGCTATGTGTTACGTTCAATGAAATAATTTTTGGCCCACCAAAATATTTTGGCTTTCATTTTTGCTGAAAAACAGAAAAAACTTCTTGGCTCAGGGTGTTCTGAACCAATTTTTTGCTTCCTTGTGGCTTTGCTGCTGACTCCAAACACCATTACTTGCACAGTTTGACATGCAGTATTTGCTTGAAAACTCATTAGCCAAGATGCAAACTCCATTAAATGCACTTTTGTCATTGTCACATCCACTGAAGAAATGAGACTGCCCTTCCAATTTATGAAAAGAAAAAATGGGGGGGAAAAGTCTTATGGGGATAATTTTTTTGCAAGACAGTACATGAGCAATTGCTTCCTTTTTTCTCTATTAAAAAGAAATGGCATTTATTGAGATTTTGTATTAAAACGTCATAGGAAATGAAGCACATGTGTTATATTCTGCAACTTCATCATTAGAAATTGCAGGGAAAACAACCTTGTGCTATCAGTTGTAGGGGAAGGCTAAGCTAGGAGAGCAGTAATCCTTGAAACTCCTGTTTCAGAAAGTAAAACCAAACCAGTCAGTCCCTCAGTTCTCCTTGCACTAGAATTTCACCTGAAGTTTTGCCATCTGTCTGTTTTGGCAAAATTACTAGTTGGCTAATCTGGGTTGTAAATGTGGTGGAAACTTGCATAAGTCTTGTTACCATCTGCTTTTGTACTCCTGTTTTATTAGCCCCATCATCTAGTGAGGTTTTACTGACTTCTTAATCCCTCTGGTCCCTGAAGAACCACAAATGTCAACCTTTGTTCAAAACAAACTTTCATTCATTTACCCCTTGGCTGCAGCTGCACTGCAGTAGCTGGGGGCCAAGTTTGGCCAAAAGACTCACTCTCTTTTGACTTGAAACTGAGACTTCTCCAAGAATTCTTACTGAAACTTGGCATTTCCTAAGCATGGCTGTTAGTTTCACCCACGTCTACTCCAGCTGGTAGCGTGCAGCCATGTTAGTGGAAAATGTAGAAAACAGGGATGTATCTGGTAAGAGCTCAGAGGAGTGTAGTACAACTAATCCAGGCTTCCTGAGAAATGAGCTGTGCTCTCAAATTCTCTATGGAGCTGTTTTTAATCTCTGTTTCAGGTGGGTTTCCCTCCAGGTGTGGTGAACATTGTGCCAGGCTATGGCCCCACAGCTGGAGCTGCAATTTCTACCCATGACAGCATTGATAAAATTGCTTTTACTGGATCAACTGAGGTAGGTGATGGATTTCTCAAAGACACCTGCTGTTCCTCTTTGCATTCTCTTGTAAACTGTCATCCATACAAGACTGGACCTATGAAATGTCAGTGACTTCTGTGTAACCAACACTTCTTCTGTCACATTCCACATGACAGGATTTCTCAGAAGTGCTTGGTGTTTGTCTAATTCAGATCCTTGTGCTTGTAATAATCCCACATCTCTGAAAGCTGGGGTTGCCAAACCACCACATTTCTGTAAGAACTGTAAGTAAAAGGGGCTCTGACATAAGGGAGGGCAGGCTGGCAGTGACTTCACATCGTGTCATTGACCCGATGGAGCTTCTGGGCATGTTTGCCTGCCAGTCCTGCCCTGCAACTGGAAAACATGTCAGTCAGAGCCCTGAGCAATTCTTCCTTGGCTTTAGTTACCTCTGAGGAACTAGGACTTAAATAAAAACATGGCTTGGTGCCCAAGGCCTTCTCTGCTGACGTGGAGGGGATTAACATTTGAGCTTCATTCTGAGACCTGCACAGTAAAGCACCTTCTATTTAGCTTTTTTCCTGTAAATAGATGTGTCTGGCTTGTTTATGAGAGGGGTGGCCACAAGACCTCTGCACTATCTATCACCTACAGCCATCCTCTTCCATACCTACATGGGAAAAGTGCTTATAGCTTGGCCAAGACCATGGAATTGAGCAGAGCTGAGACATGCAAACAAATCTGACTGCAGTAATCACTGCTGAAAATTCTCAAACAAAAGCTTGCTTAGGAAAGTGAACATTTTTCCACGGACTGCTTTAGATGTACTTGCAATAGACCTGCACCTCCAGGATAGAGGCAGTGTCCAAAGAATGGAAATGCCCACACCAGTGGGGGCAGCTGAGGCAAATTCAGCCTCTTACTTCTTCGAGGAACACTGTTCTTGTTGAGCATTTGTTGAATTCATCCATTCTTATGCCTGCCCTTGTAACTGCAGAGTGGGATGTGAATGTATAATGATGACAAATTACCTTGAAAGGTGTTCTTGGTTGGTAAAGGTAACTCCAAATACTCAAAAGCTGCAGCATTTACCAACACTACCATCTAGTGGCTTTGTGTACATCCTGTGCTTATCCCATAGGAAAAGGTGTGCTAAGCCTCTGTTTCTGTACAGGGATCATGGGAACAAACAGACACAATAAAGTAAAAGTTCACAGTGAGCTTTTACTCTCTTGGTAGTCGGTCTGATCTTGGAGTTTACTCAGTTACACGCTTCTCTCCAAATCCTAGATCAGAAACTTTTAGCCCAGATGAGACATTAGCTGTGTGAAAACAATGGAGCTTATAGACTCATCCAGCCCACATGGATCTGTTTGGGTTTTTAATGAAAAAGGAGTATCCAGTGGATTAGTGGCAGAGGGAAAATCTCAGCTGCTAGAGCCTGTAGGCAAAAAACTGATGTAGACACTGTGCTTGTCTCCTAATCCATGGGTGTGCAGGAAACACCAAGGGAGACAGATCCTTTGCTAATGCATGTATAATTTAGAAGTGTTTTCTTCCCCCTCCACCCATCTGTGAGTTCAGCTGCATCTCTGCAGCATCTGCAGCACAATGCTACTGTTTCTGAGCCAGGAAGTGAAGCTAATTCAAAATATATTTTGACTTAGTTATTAAGCCCCAGCTTGGGCTCAGTGCCAGCTTGGAAATACTGATCTTAAACTCCACGAGAATTTTCCCATATAGATCTCTTCTCTTAGGTTATTAACTTGCTCCTCTTTGGCCAGCCAGCCTGCAGTAATGCCTCTTGCAAAGCTGGGATGCATCACTTATTTCTGCTGTCTCTAGGCCTAAGCTCTGAGTGACTAGAGAAGATAGCTCCTAATTTCAGGAGTCATGCTCGAGTAACAAGGGCAAACCATGAGAAATGCAGACCTGTAATTGCCAGCCAGCTGCCCCATGCTTTCCTTCCTCACAGTTCCACTCCAGGGCAAGAGTAGTTTTAGTCAGAAATAAAGGTAAGGTTTCCTTGTGCAAAGGTAAAATATGAGAAAACAGATGTAATATGAGCAAATTTAAATATTACATCACTCTTAAGAAATTACCCTGCCCTAACAACTAAAGGTCCCAAAGAGTTTTAATTCATACTGTTTCTAACAAAATTAGTTTACTAAATTATGAAAGCAGAGTAAATCCTTCCCTTCAGGATACAGATGTAGTTCTCCCACACAGCCATTTCAGACCTGCCTAAACCAATCCTTAATTCTGGGGCTGGTTTTGACCCAACACATCACAGCAGTAAGAAACTCAAACCATTTCAGAGTGACCTCTACCTGCTTCAGCTGCCATCCAGGCTCTTCCACCCTTGTTGCAATCACACTTGAGATTTTTAGGGGAAACAACTCATGTCCTCTTTGTGTCTCACTGATACAGGTTGGAAAACTGATCAAAGAAGCTGCTTCTAAAAGCAACCTCAAAAGGGTGACGTTAGAGCTGGGAGGCAAAAACCCCTGCATTGTGTGTGCAGATGCAGACTGTGAGTATGGGCTGCTGGGTGTGTTTGCTGTAAGAGGATTGAGGCTGGTGGGGTTTGTGTGTCTCTGCTGTCCTGTGCCAGCTCACAGAGCTGGTGTTTCCACCCCAAAGGCTGGAGTAAACCTCTGGCCAAGGGCAGGATACAGCTCTGCATTCCTGGAGCTCTTCCCCAGCATGGGGATCATTCCCATGGCCTGTGTTGCCTTCCCTGGGGATGGCTGCAGTTGCAGTTAAATCTTGCACTTGTGTGTTTGCTATTTGTGGGCTTTCTCTTTGGATGGCAGTGCTGCAGAGCCTGAGCCAGGCACTGGGGAAAGCAGTTTTCTGCAAAGCAGCCCCTCTGCAGGCATTCCTGTGACAGGGCAATTTTGTAGGACCTGATCTAATCCAGCTTTCACCTCTACCCTGGTGGTCTGCAGGGCTCATTTTGCATATTTCATTGTGATTTTGTTACATGACTCAGTGGTACTAGGAGATATGTGTAATCTGTGACCACCAAAATGGTTGGAAAATTGTATTTGGCTTCAGGAAAATCCTCTCCAGTCCTGCACAAAAAATGTTGACAGTCAGAGGTGTTTGTGCCAGCTGCTAATAGTGAGCATTGCAAGGAGCTGGCCAAAGCTGGCATGCTGCTTTCTGAACAATCACAACTGAAACTTGTCTCTAAGAACCAATGCATGGTATCAAGAATTCCCAGAGCAAGAAAAACCAGTCACTGCCCTCAGTGAGTCCTTGTGGAAGAAAGTATCAGGAACTGTGGCCAACTAGACCTCAAGACAAAAGGCAGGAAGGGAGGTGGATACAATAAAAGATCTGGTTTGGGGGCAGTGAGGCCCTGTGAGCCATGGGTGTCAGCACTTTTTAAGGAGGTTTTCCAAAGAGAAAGGAAAACAACAAGTCTGGAAATACTGGAATGCTGGAACTGTGCATGTGGTAACACTTTTCCCTCCTGGGTCACCTCACAGTGGACTTGGCAGTGGAATGTGCCCACCAAGGCGTGTTCTTCAACCAGGGGCAGTGCTGCACGGCTGCCTCCCGCGTCTTCGTGGAGGAGCAGATCTACCCCGAGTTCGTCAAGCGCAGCGTGGAGTTTGCCAAGAAGAGGCTGGTTGGAGACCCCTTTGATGCCAGAACTGAACAAGGGCCCCAGGTAACTGTGTGTCTGAGGGCAGTTGTTGTTTGGTTTTTGGTTGTGGTTTTGTATAATTTTCCTTGTGTAAATATTATCCTTACGGATGCGGTCCCAGCAGAAGTGCCGAGGGGTGAGTAATGTATCGTGGCTTTATTTTTCCTCTCTATTTTAAATATCAATTAATCACAACTGTTGAAATGTTATGTTGTAATTTTTTTAAAAACACAAATGTATTTAATTCAGTTCTTATCCAGCTGTATGGAAGGGGCTGTCTCCCTGGTGCAGTAACACAAAGCATGCTGCAGTGAGCCACAGCTCTGTGCAGAAGAGTGCAGCTAAATGGCTATTCAGCTCCTTGGCTGTGTGGGTGATGACAAGTAGTTAGAGCCCAGAGACTCCTGAGTCCTCACTTTCCCTCTCCTCCTCTGCTGCCTTTCTGATCCTTTGGAGAAGTTTCAGCTGAATCAGGAGGAGAAGAAACATGCCAAACTGCTGTCAGAACCAGCCTCCTCAATACTTCCAGAGCCTTCCTCTTAGTTTTTCCTTTTGAGGCAATCTGAGTTGTGCTGGAGAACTCTTGGGGAAGATGATCCTTAGGTCAGATCTTCTAACAGGCCCACTGTTTGATACAAAAAATAAAGCAAGTTTTCCAGAAACCTATAGCCAAGACCTCTTTTTCTCAGTACTGCACTGTGGGTTTTTCTTCCTGGATGCTGTCTGTGTAGGATCCCTCAGAGAAGGGGTGGCTCTGAGGACATCTGCCTCTCCTTATCTGGATCTGAATCTGCACATGATTCATGCATGGCAAAACCTCACTGCTTGCCCTCATGCAGGGGGAATAAGATGATGTACATCCCCTGCTCGTGCTGAGGCTGCATCTAGCCCTGGAACTTGCCTGGAGATTTCAAACTGCTCAGGACTCTTAGGAAAAGAATCCCATGCTAAGCCTTGCTCCAGCAGAGATGAGCTGACCCTCAAACACTGATTTCATGAGAACAGCTCCTGAATCCATTCAGTTGTGAGTTTTAAAGGGTGAAACACCCTGCAGTGGTTGGAGAATGTTGAACTGGGCTGCTCCTTTAACTCCATCAGTGTTCCCAGCTCTTGCCAGGCTGTCAGAGCACTTCCAGAGCATGCTGTGGCACAGCTCCACCCTCTGGGATCACTGCTGTGGCTTGAGGGAGACCCTTTGCACACAGACCTGTAATTTAGGGTAACAGCAAGCTGGAGTAGCAGTGTCTGGTCAGATTTTAACTATGGCCCATCTGTCCTTTTGTCCTGCTCTGGCTTACCTGTTACACTTGTAGGAGAGAGAGCACACCCACACACACCTGAACTTCTGTGTATGCAGCTGTTAAGGCCAGGATGGGAAGGTGTTGAGGGAGTGGGAGGAAACTGTAAATCCCAAAGCTTTTTGTGCTTGCCAGTTCAAAGGAACAACCACTTCCTCTGCAGCTATGGCTCCTCACTCTCTGGAGCCTATGTTGTGGGCACATACAGAAACTTAATCAGAGGAGAGAAATGATGCAGTGTCAGAAGGACTTAAAAATATCTCCAAAAGTAGCACACCTGTCCACAAGTTACTCTTCAAATGTGAAGCTTCCAGATAATTTTTTTCCCCTTGCTCCTGAAGTAACCTCCTTGGCTGTGAGCACTGATGGATAAGGGAAGAATCACCAGGAAAAATAATTTGTCTTCTTCATTTCTCCCCATCAGATACTTCAGATCCAGCCTGTTGCTTTCATTCTCCCTGGGTGTAAGTCAGGGTGAACGTATACAACAGCATCACAGCAATGCTGCATAGATCCCATTGTGGGATGGTCACTGGCTTAGAAGCCAATAAGGGGAAGGGGTTGAAGCCAACCTTCAGGCTGACAGTGGTTGTAGCTCATGATCTCTTTGGTCCTGCATCAGCTGTAGGTGATGATAATCCTGCTCCACAAGAACTTGAAGCTGATGTAAGCTAGTGCTGGAAAAGTGGTGCCATGGGCAGTTGTTTGTTCCTACCTTGCACTGCACTAGATTGGGGAACTGGCTGATTCAGGTCTAATCCAGCCTTTTGGAAGTGAGGGAGAAAGGTTTTACTCAGGTCAGTCCCCTGATGTGGATTACTGTTCCCTGGCATGGCAGTGGGGAAAAGACTGTGTCAGCTGCAGTATTGGGTTATGCTGATATAAACTGTACTGCTCTGATTAAAATTAGGTCAGCTTTAAACAGCATTAAATTTAGACAGAAATGAGGCATGCTTCTGATGAGGCTTCTCCAAAACTCACATGTGTCTGGCAGTGCTGACTGGCTGGAATTCAAAGGACACCACAAGAAACCTGAGGGGTGCTCAGGACTGTTTGAGCAGAGTGCCAACCTCAAATGCAGGCATTTTTAAACTTTGAATTCCTGGGAGCTGTATCACAGGAAGCAATAAAGTAAATCTGCACAGATGGCAAACTGGTTAACCAGTGCATTATACAACTGTGAACAGCAAACTGCATTAGATGAGACTGACATGCTGGGGCACTAAAGCAGGGATTAGATTAGAACAAGACTAGACCAGTTTTGTTATTTTAGAACCCCAAATACTGGGATTTGTGGACTGCAAGACCTAGTCTACAGAAATAAAACAAGCACTAATCGTGGCACTTGTTAGCCAGTAATTATTCAGCCCAAACCATATAATTTGATTTATAAGACAGTGAATATTTTCCTTATACTGTAGACATGCACTTTAGGATTAAAGTGTGAAAATAAAACATTTAAGTAGAAAGGGTTGTGTCCAACACCCTGTTGGACCCAGTTGTGGGCTGTTTTGTAGTATTACAAACACTAGGTTTGCACATGGAAAAAATTCTCCTTGTGGTCTTGACTGAAATGAAGCAAGAGATGAAGATTTGGGGGTTCCCAGATTTTCAGTATTGCAGTGATCCTTAGAAGCTCCCTTCTCTATTGAATTAGATGAACAAATAGTAGAATTTGCTTTACCAGATCATGTGTTTTTAATAGAATTCAATGCTTGAACCATAAATAATAGTGGAGTAGGGGACAGAATTTAAACAAGCCTTGCAAGCTCTAGTTACAATGACAAACAGTTCCACCCTTGCATGTCATTTTTACAAATGTTTTCTTTCCCCAGTGTCTTTTCATCTAACTGTAGTTTGCCTTGCAACAAGTTACAGCTGTATAAATATCCTTGTTTTGTTTTCTGTGATGTGAAGTGGATGGACTGGATTGGTCTGGATCACAGACATGCCAGGATGGAAAGCACTTGCAGATATTTTTGAATTATTTACACTTGGCAACTAAGCAACCAGACAAATAGACAATGTGTATGACACCTGCCAAACTCAGTGTGACACTGTATCCTACAGGAGGGCACACATTTCCTCAGGCAGTAGCACGAATTGTGGCCTTGGGTAGCACCTTAACACATGAGACAACACAAGCACTTAGAACACGCTGCCCCCAGTGCACGTGCTGCACACACATCTGTTTGCCTGGAGGTGTGCTGGGCTGTTTCCACTTTGTACCAGAAGTATCCCAAGGACACCCTCCTGCAGCTTTGATATTTGTCTAAAAGCATGAAAACTTGGATTGTGTGTGGCCAGGATTAACTAGGGACAGGATATAGTCTGTAATCTGGAGGAGTCAAGTGTGGAACACTCCGTGTAAACAGTCCCAACTGGCAACGGGCCCCACTGAAAGAGAACCAGATGCCTAGGGAGGGGGATTGAGCCAGAACAAGCATCTGGAGATACCTGGCAATCAGAATAACCCCCCAGGCTTCCAGGACACCTTGTACCAGTGGGTGGAGTCTTTTCTTTAATCACCTCAATAAATTTGTCAAGCTTTCTGTTAAGTTTTGCTTTTTAAAAACATCTCTGTAAGTCTTTTACCATCTCCAGCCTGCTGTCAGGAGGAGTTTCATCACTTAATTCCACACCATGGCAAGAGCCAGGTCTGTTTGTTTGAAACCTGCAGTTCTGCAGCCCACTGCTGCTCATGGAGCATGGAAGAAGGATCAGCAGGGATTGGAAGTGCTGTGGGCTTCTGTTCCTCTTCCCAGCACAGGACACACTGTGCTTGGGGAGTACATGATGTGTCCTCCAAGTGCAGCTGTGCAGCTTCAGGGTCCTGTCACTGGACTGGCCTTGGCCCACCCCTACAGAAATCCCTGGTTAAAGGCTGACAGCAGCACTCACTATTTGAGATGAATCCATATTTAGGAGGAGGAGTTAGAAAAAGTAGTTAAAAGTGAGGATATGGCTCCCAGTGCAGAGGAAAAAAATGCAGGATTATACCAGTCTTTAAGAACTGTGAAAAGTGATTGATTTTAAGAGCCAGGCTTTGCTGCAGCAGTTGTTGTGAAGTCACCCCACCACCAGGGCTTATCTTGAGGCTGTTCATGTAGTGTGCACTGTGGAAGGAGATGGAGGCAGAGCTCACTGGGTTCTTCCAGCTGGGGATAGAGAGCTGGAGGTGAAGCTGCACACTGCAGCAGAACTGAGTTAATAGTTCTTATATCCTGGTCCTCCCTCTCCTGTACTGATTCTGTTGCCAGTCAGATCCCTTGCTGAGCTTTCTAGTCCATCTCAGGCAGTTCTCATACTGCTACTGAGGTAAAGCAGTGCTTGGAGAAGGGCAGCAAATCCCAGAGCTCAAGTGAGGTGAGCTGGGAGCACATATCCAGGACAGGGAGGAAGGGAAAGTGGGGAGACCCCTCCCTGTGGCAGCAAACTATTAGATCAGATTAAAGTGTCACATGTCACCTCACCCTCTGTGTCCTGTGGCTCAGAGCTATGCCCATGTCCTGTCTTTCTCCCTGCTCACTGCCTGACTGCCACATCCTAAAGGGAGCTGTAAACTGACCCAGTTTGACAGTGCCCTGCAAACGTGCCCCTGGGCCATGCTCCATGACTCCTCTCTGGAACCATGATAATAAAGGTGTTGCTCTTTGTTTCTTTTCCTTTTGTGTCTGACAGATTGACCAAAAACAGTTTGATAAAATCCTGGAGCTGATAGAAAGTGGGAAGAAAGAAGGTGCTAAGCTGGAGTGTGGAGGTCTTGCCATTGAAGACAGAGGCCTGTTTATAAAACCCACGGTGTTCTCAGAGGTCACTGACAACATGAGAATTGCCAAAGAAGAGGTATGGTACAAATCACCTAGAAAAATGCTGCTCCAGAATCAGAAATAGTGGTGATGGAGGGGGTTCTGTCTGAATCCTTAATTTTAAATATAAATAACAGAGTAAAAATAACTGATACTGTGGCAGGCTAGAGGAATTATTTACCCTTTAATTGCCAGTGAATGTGGACAGTGTAATGTGTGTTCTTGCTCCACTACTTTGTAGAGAAGGAGTTGCTTTATTGCAGAGAGGTGGGAAAAGAACTCTGGGACCTGATGCTGGTAAGGAGCAAAAGAACAGCCACTGAGGTTCTCTGAAGCAGCCTTAGCATCTGAAACAATCCCAGATTCCATTCTCATGGCAAAATCTCCTGAGACTGACTATTTCTTTCCTATATGAAAACATGGTCAAAGCCAGCAAAGTGCAGATCTAATACTCTGGCTTTCATTATTCATATGCAGAAATGTTGAACAAGCTGCATGTGATTAGATCCTGTGATATTCCTTTGAAATAGAAGTTAATCTACTTTTCATCATGTTCCCTAATGGAAAATAAGTAGTTGCCAAAGTCTAACTGGCATTTGTATTTAAAGTTTAGCCTAGTGCTTTTTATGGGGCTGCTTGCTGTTCACTCCTGGCAAGATGTTTAAATGTCTCAGATCTGCCACAGAATCTCTAAGGAACCTGGGAAAGATATCAGTCAGTCAGGGCATGAGTTACATGCTAAAAATAGAGAGAAAAAGAGCTGAAAATCCCATGACAGACCTTTTCTTAATGAACTGACTCCAAATCCCAAGCCATGATTCACAAAGCTTATCCAGTCCCATTAATTGGCAGTTTTGTTGCAAATGCATGTTCATCCTTTGTCTAGGATTGAGGCTGCATGTAAGAGCCTGGATATCCCAAAACAAAGACATTTATAAACTCCACCTTTGATACTGTACCCGATGAAAGACTCCATCCCAAAATTTGGGAAGCCTTCTGTATGGCTGTTGCCTCTACTGGCAACCTGGGAAGCCAAGTTTGTGGTCAAACACAGATGTGGTTAATGCACTGCATGCAAATAAAATGCATACGGTGACAAAACCAGGGTTAAAACCAAGGAAGAAAACTTGCAGTCCTTGAAATAAATTAATTGTTACTTGAGTACACTCAGCTTCGGAGTTCAAAAGGAGAGTTATAAATGGAGTAAAGATGAATCATTTGTAACTTGTCCAGATCTAACTCTGCTTATTTTGATTGTTACAGATGATCCATTACTTGTTGGATCTTAACATTTATTAACTACTACAGCACATTACAATGCTTCCTTTGAAGTTTAATTAGCAGTTTTTAAGACACTCTATGAGTGACCCCTAGAAGGCTAAGATTTTAAATATATTATCCAAACAGAGCATCTGATTCTGCTTGCTTCAAAACTACCATGATTAGCAGATGCTTTCCTGTACTAAAGTTTAATTGATATGTGCAGATTTTTGGGCCAGTTCAGCCAATCATGAAGTTCAAGAGTATAGAAGAGGTGATAAGAAGAGCCAACAGCACCGAGTACGGACTCACGGCCGCAGTGTTCACCAAGAACCTGGACAGAGCCTTAACCCTGGCTTCAGCTCTGCAGTCAGGAACAGTCTGGTGAGCAGGCTGGGAACAGAGGGTGGGCTGGGGCTTTGTTTCCTGGGAGGCAAGAGGGATTTAGGACTGTCAGTCATGTTGGTAAGATAATAAGGTTGTGGGCTCCATCCCCACACGTGCCGTTCACTTAAGAGTTGAACTTCATGATCCCTCCCAACTCAGAATATCTGTGATTCTCTAAGTGCTGGAGGTAAGATGTATCAGTGGCCTGCCTAATTCTTGATGTTCTGCTCAGAAGCATCATCCATTCCTCAAAATAAGGTGGTGAGGCCCAGATAGCATGTTGAGAAATGCTTTTTCCTTCAGTCAAGGTATTTCTTTGTCAGGGTTGTAGTAAGTGCCACCAGTGATGCCTTCCAAAACCCTGTATGTAGCAAAAAGCAATCCTCATGATCTTTAGCCAGCACCAGATGGGATCTTGCTGCACAAAACAGTATGGACAGTAGATGGCAACACACCACTGTCACAAAGAAAGACATTTTTGCAAATAATATTTTTGCATACAAAATTTCTTATTTTATATTAGAATGGTTTTAAAGATGGAATCCTGATTTTTTTCCCACTCAAGACAGGAAGTTGATCTGGTATCTGATTCTGATGCAGAGGATTAATTTCAAGAGTTGGCACCAGAAGAATCAGCCTCAAATATTTCCATAAAGATGGGATGTTGGGCTTTGAAGGATACCTGTGCTGAACACACATGGAGGTGCACACCTGCAGCACAAGCCATACCTTCACCCATTTGATCTTACTGACATGCTGGGGAAGTGTTTGCATCAGCTTTTTCTACCAAGTATCTATAGAAATGGGTCCAGTGCTTTTATTTTACTGTGACACAATTGTCTGATACAGTCCAAATATTTTCTATACCTGGAAGGGGATGCTGGGGCCTCATTTGTGAGTGTTTAGACAGCTTTCTGAGTAAACATGTTCATTTCAGAATGTGTTTCATAAATTAGGGAATAGCTTGGACTATTTATTTTAATCACGACTCTGAACAAGGCATAAATTCTAGCTCAAGCATGAATGTCTTTGCCATTAGAGGATACGAAGAGAGATGTAGGTCAGACTGGGAACTACTCAGATGTTTTTTGTTTCTGCAGCAGAAGAAGATTTTATTGCAAAAATCTGATTTCTCAAGGGTATGGAAGAGAAAACTGAGAGGTTTCAGCCTTTTATTGTATTGTTGCTGTTGTCATCATCTTGCTTTTCCTTGGTATTGAATTGTCCCTTTAAAATTGATGTTCTTATTGTAGGATCAACTGTTACAATGCCCTCTATGCTCAGGCTCCTTTTGGTGGCTTTAAAATGTCAGGCAATGGCAGAGAACTGTAAGTTTTGCTCAGTATTTTGTTTCTGTGTGGGTGGTGAACACAATAACATTTGTGACTGCGAAAACACTGTTGAATTTGCTTTTAAAGTTTAATCAGGCTTGCAGCATGCTCCACAGGGAGGTGCTAAGCCAGCAGAGCGTGGATGTAAAGCACTCCTTTAGGAGCACCTTCATCTGTTTTATAAGCTTCTAATAGCTGCAGTTCAGTCAAGTCCACTTGGAAGCACTTTTCCATACTAGTTGGATTTTTAGATGAAGGGATAAGTATGGCACCATGGCTGGGGACACTGGTATCCACCCCAAACCTGCTCTGTCTTTCCGTGGTGGTGTCTGTGCCTCCCTTGGCTGCTGTATCATTGCTCCTTGTTCAGGAGGGAAGGAATGATCTCCCCAGTCATTCTACATCCCACCTTCCAAGGTTGCTGCTAAATTACAGAAGAAGAACCCTCTGTCCCTCTTCCCCAGCCTGGCCCGTTACAGTGGGGCTACCAGACATTTCAGCTCTTAGTAGTTACTAAAGCTGAAATTTTTAAGCCAAAGTCACCCCATGAGTTAGACACAGAGCTGAGACATTGTCTTATATCTTAATTTTCTTCTTGTATAGGAGACAGGTTTTCTTAGACCATTCAGCAGATTCCTCAGAGGAATCTAACACACCTTTTCTTTCACAAGCCAGACGTAATCCCAGAAACCATTTCCAGTAACTGTTCTGGTACATCGGCTGCTCCGAGACATTCAGGTGCCTCCTTTGCTAAGCACAGCAAAGGAATGAATCCTCAGCTGGGACACAGATCTATATTGAGACCTTATGGTTTGCTTTGCCTGACTGCCTGGGTAATTAAAGGATGTCAGAGGTTTCCCATGGGGAAGGCATGGGAACAGAGCCAGTTACCACCAACCAACACATGATGCAGTGGTGGGCTCTCCCATCAGTATGCATTTCTGGAGGAACCGTGCCCTCCTGATGACATGGTATCTTGTGGATAGAAGCTTTCTTTTGGTGACAAAATTACTTGAATTGCTGTCTAAGCACCAGTAACTGTGTGTACATGGCTCTCTCTTGTATGGCTTCTCACAGCAGCACTCAGTTTGCACTAGGCAGAGTCACCAGTGTCACCTTGTGGGTTACAGTGACCAAAGCATTCTGTGTTTCTTTCACAACAGGGTGTAATTGTCTGTGCTGATGTGCCTGTACTTGGTGGTTATTAGAAGTGGTGGGACAAGTGGATAGCTGGTGTAAATTGTTCAGATCTGGTTTTAATGATCTGATGTCAAGATGCACATGTGTACAACTCTCTTCTCTCAGGGAAATACACATTAACATTCAACAACTGTTTTTCTCTTTCCTCCTCTTTTCTTTTGCAGTGGGGAATATGCTTTGGCAGAATACACTGAAGTGAAAACAGTCACCATTAAACTCTCCCAGAAGAGTCCATGAAAACAGGAGGCCTAAAATGCTGACACTCTGAATGTGACACATGGGGGACGTGTTCAGAGCAAGGGGGAGGGGAGGGGTGGGAAGGAAAATGGAAACACCTGTCTTTATTCCTCTAGAAACACTGAATCTGCTGGACTCCATTTTGCCAACTGGCTCTTCAAAAACTGATTCACTGACCCTACTGGCAGTACACACTTGTACTCTACAAGTCCCTGGCTGTACATCTGCCTGCTCCCTGTGACTCAAACACTGGGCAGTCACAGTGTTGGCAGGACATCTGCTTCCAAACTGTACCACTGAAGGACGTGGACATCACTGGCATGTTAGAGAGACTGCTGGTACCACCAAAGGTACTGGCAAATACCTTCAGAGGCACTTGGGTTTCCCTTGGCAGAGATGGACTCGAGTGGTAAGGGTTAGAACAGCTTGACTGGAGTTGGAGTTTGTGTGAAGATTGCAGCTGGAGTTTGGAATGGGAGTGCAAGCTTTCATGGAAGGATCTGGAAGGAAATTCTCTTTGAAAGAGCTATCATGGTCTCTCTAAAGATCTGTGCATTCTCCATCCTGGTGATATTCTAGCCCTGAATGAGATTAGTGGGAGTTTCCTAGAGGACTCCTTTGGGGCCAGTATGTCACCCAACAGAGCCAGACTTTCAAGTGTCCTTGGAACCTGATGTTTGGGTGTGCACACACTACACATGCTGCAAATGCAAGTTCCTGACTTGCTGACTCTTCTGGCTCCCAGTGAGTCACAGTTGTATCTCAAACCTTCACTACAGCACTTTTCTCAAGAGGATTTTGCACTGCACTTACCGTGGTGACACCGAGTTGGATGCTGAGCATGTAGCATGGTAGATACCCCACAGAAAACACCCCATACCAGTCCTGATCTGGGGGAGGGAGCAGAAGAGCTGCAGGAAACTGCCCTGCACTCTCTTTCTCTGCAATTTTCAGGCTTTTTGAACATCTCTTTGTTTTTTCAGCCAGGACTATTACTATGAGAGTAAAACTTAGGTGGTCTTCACACTGCTTCTTTATCCTGTATGAATGTAGCTTAAAATACATTCCTGGGAGTGCAGTGTGAAAAGGCAGGTGCTCCCAAGCACACCTTGAGTGCTAAAGAGGAGGGTGTACAAGCCAGTTACCATGGAATAAGCTGTGGCTGGACTTCAGTGTGTCAGCAGCCTCTTTTGTCCCTGTGAGTGCTGTCATCTCGTGGCCAGCACAGAGCAGCTGATCCTTCACTGAGAAAACTGCCTTGGATTGTCCCTTGCTCACAGCTGTCCGTGGAGTGGCTGTCACACCAAGTTCATGCCTTAGCACCTCCTGCAGTAACTTCTTTGCATGCCCAGACATTATTATGAGATTAATTATTATGAGATTAATGACAAACCACAGGCTTCAGTTCCTGGGTTCACTGCTTTTCCTCCTCCTCTCCTCCTGACTCTGCTGGAGAACCCTGGCAAAGGCACAGCCGGTCCCACGTCTGCAGGAGTTAGTGGTGACAGCTTGTTGGGAAGTTCAGCTGATCCCTCTGGGATTGCCCTCTGAGAACAAACCCCCCGAGGTTCCTTATGGCTTATCAGCAGATCTCCAGGGAGCACTGATAAGGATTGCTGCTCCAGATGTCAGAGCCTGATGCAGAAATGCAGGTCGAACCTCTCTTCTCTGCTGCAAGCCAGGATTTACCCAGTACCTTCCTTTGCTCACAGATAGGCTCAGACAGCAACAAATTCTGTTGCATGAGTGGAGCTTTTTTTGGAGGAGGAAGGAAGGTGGGTGGTGATAAGTAAGGAAAAAAGTTTGCATGAGCCTAGACTTCCTTATTAGTTGGTGAATGTTGAAATTGCACTTCAACATCACTTCTGACATGACATACCTCCAACAGTGTAACCAGGAGCCTGTCCTCCCGTGGGGTGTGAGGCAGGTAAATCTCCCCTTCCAGTGATGAAAATGTCCTCCCTTTCCCATGAAAGGCCAAATGGGATCATTGTAAATAAGTTTCTATTTTTGTAAGGCACTTAAGAGTGCAAACATCTTCTCAGACAAACATTTTACTCTTGCCCACCTGAGGGGTTCCTTGGGCTGCAGCCAGACAGTAGGGAGGTGAGGCAAACAGTAAAAGGCTGTTTATCTTGATGTATCTCTGTATTTTTGATAAACAGTGGTGGAAACTGAAATAATCTGAAATTCTTAAAATCCTACTCTTCTGGCTTTATATGTATGATATATATTTCACTTTTCTCCCCTTATCAAGTTTCTAAAAAGTCAATGTATCTCTTATTGTATAAATCAGGGTTTGACTCTACACACTGAATTTTCTAAGTTATATAACACTAGACACTAACTTTAAAATAACCCCTTAGAGGGTATATATATTCCTCCATTGCACAGTAAGGCTTTCATATGAATGGTAGTTGTTTTTTTAAAAAAGAAAAGAACTATATTTATAAATTAGGATACAGTTAATCTAATGTATTTTTATAGCTAAAGGTACATGAAAATGTTATGTTTAAACCTCATGTATATATTTAGACTATGGATATCTTTTTTGTAACAGTTCTTGTTCCTAATAAATGTTTAACTTTGTGAGATGGGTGTCTTTGAGGATTTAGTATCTCACTGGGGGACTGAGAGGGAATCTGCACTTGGATTAATTTTTGCAATTTGGGAAGAATGAGCCAATTTTAGGAGTAAAGTGCTAAGTGTGGTCTGCGTTCTGCACATAAAAGCTTGAGTTGTGCCATTTACCATAAGCAGAGGGAGGAGAGCAGAGCTGCAGCTGGCAGGGGCAGGAACAAAGTTGGATGGATCCTCTTTTCCTTCTGAGGTGAGCCTCAAAATGAAGTGTTTCAAGACACTGTGGCTCCTGCAGCCAGATGGGGCTTCCTGCCTTGCTCTGGCTGCTTCCTAAACCCCTTGAGACACATCCACCAGCAGTGTGGCTCTGCTAAATGTGTTCCCAGCCCAGTTTTTTTTCTCTCATCTGCAATGTAGATACAGAGCAACAACATTCCATTGTCTTTTAACTCTCTTCCCATCTGATGTGTGGGAAATTCCTATCGGCTCCCTACACAGGCCAGGCCAAACTCCTTGAATTTTCCAGTCGCTGACAGCATCACCCAGAAGCTTTCAGACTCCAGAAAAGGGAAGGCTGAAGATACAAAGGCATCACTGTGAGTGACATAATCAATGGAGACATAAGGAAGAGTGGGATGAGATTTGGGGAGAGAAAAAAGGGAAAAATTATCTTGAATATGTGGGTAAATTATTGCCGGAGGAAATTAGAGGCTCTATCATAATAAAGGAAGAAGAGTTATTTTAAGGTGTTTTCAAACATTGTGCTAAAAATGGTGTAAGAAAGGTCTGGGCAAGAGCTGGGCTGTGAGGCATAAAAGGGAGCAGGCTGGCTAAGAGGTGGAAAGGTGCTGAAAACAGGTAAAGCTGTTTTTTAGCTGTGTTAAAAGCCAGAAAACAACAGTATTGGTCCGTTCTTGCTCTCTACCTATGACTGGACGCAGATTGATGGGGACCTGAACACAGGGAAAAGCACCGGTGACCACCCACCTGTGTCTCCACAATCACCCAAAGAAGCCCCCAGGCAAATCTCGGGCTGCCGCAGCCGTTCTGTGAATGCAAATCCACCCCAAGTGACCACCAGTGACCCATTGCTAGGTACCGACCAGGGTAAAAACATCCTCTGTGTTTAATTTACAGAATTACTACGAACAGCGCAGCAAAAGGCACGCAGAAATGTTTTTTTTTTCCCCTTAGTTAGTCCGACGGGTGGGGGAAATGGGGCAATCCCTGGCTTGTCAGAGGCCCCGGAGAGGAACGGGTCAGTCTGGGGAAGGGCTGCGCACACCAACATCTGAGTCCTGCTGAAGAGAGGGGGCAACCTCGCTCTGCTCTTCCACCGAGCACCAAACTCGCCGCGTCCGGGGAAGGAGCAACTTTCAGAGCCCGAGCTGCGCTGGGCGCTGCGGTAAGGCCGGGCCCTGCCGGGGCGATGGGCAGCGCTGCGGCAGCGCTCCTGCTCCAGCCACCGCCGCTCCCAGGCTGGCTTTTCCTAAAAAACTCAAATCCTCGGAGCCTAGGGGGCTGCCCGGGGGCGGGCGGGCGTGTGCGTCGGGTCTGGGGAAGGAGCTTCATCCTCCTCCGCCTCCGGGCCAGCCCTGCCCTCGGGGGCAGGCGAGGGGCCGTGCCGGGGGACTCGCCCGTGGCCGCGGCGCCGGGGCCGGAGGAGGAGCCGCTGTGTCGCTGCCTTTGCTGCCGGGCTCCCTCCGCCTCCCGGGCCGCGGAGCGAGGCGTGCGGGCGGCGCCGGCCCAGGAGGCGGCGGCGGCAGCGCCGGGAGCGCCGGCCCGGGACGCTGAGGTACCGTGGCTTTGCTGCCGCTTCTCGGGCACCTGCCCCGCCGCCAGGGCAGTCGGTGTGGGGGGGCTGCCGGGGCGTTTCAGGTGGAAACGAGGGGGGAAACGCGTTTGTTTTGAAGGAAAATGAAAGTTCGGAGGGAACTTTGCGGGCGCGGCGGGAGCGCGGCCGCCCCGCCCGGCGGGGACGGAGAGCAGCGGGACTCGCTCTGAGGGGACGCCCCACCCCGGCAGCTGGAAAGCGTCTGGAAAGGATTGCGAGAGCCCCCCAAAACGGGGCCTGGTGTCCCCCCAGCCGGCGGCCGAGGTGTGGGAGAAGGGGATGGCTTGGTGCTCGCAGCTCAGCCGGGGAGGAGGGATGCGGGTCCCTCGGGCAGGGGTCCCTGGGCGGGCACTTCGGCCCCAGGTTCGCCATCACCCCCGCAGGAGAGCCCCAGCGCCTCCCCGCCTGTCCCTGGGCCTCTCAGATCCGTGGCGATACCCAGCCCCAGGTGGGATTGTCAGAAACAACAGGTGGTTTGGGTAAAGCACTGAAATTTTAGCAGGGGTTTTTTATGAATTAGGAAGCGATTTTGGGCAAACCGTGATGTTTCTGGCGGCCTGGCTGTTTTTAGGCACGGTGCACAGGGTGAGACTGGGCGGGCTGGTGAGGTGGAGAGGAGGTGGTGGTTCGGGTATGGGCAGTAGCAGGTGTCAGGACTGGGAATGTGTGAAATGGGATGTAAATCCCAATTACACGTGTTCAGGTGTACTCTGCACGGTCCGTCTCCTTCTGAACGAGATTCTGCAGAGCACATAGACTCTAAATCAAATCCACACGTGGTGTTTGCACGTTACAGTTGTGTGCACCTTGCTTAAGGTAAAGCTTTGTAGGGTTTTTTTTTTAAAGGTCCTGAAATACAGAAATCCTGCTTACCTGGGCACTGTGTGGCAGTAATACACATGGCTACAGATTTCAGTTACTTGCACTTAAAGGGAACTGATTACCAGAACCACACCACTATTTTTCCTAAAAGTTATTTTTCCTTTATATGAGGAAAGTTTCAGCCTGGGGAGTAGGCTGAGTAGAGAGCTAAAAATCAGGAGTGGAGTGGTTTTCAAGCCTCAGGGGTCCACGCTGACCCCCGTTCAGTGTCTCTTGTACAGTTGCTGTGGGTGCACATGGTTTGTCCCCATCTCAGAGCGAGGAAGTGCCTCAGAAGCCATCATCTGCTGCAGAGCTGGTGGGCCAGAGTGTGCATGGGGAAGTGCTCACTGTCCCTGGAGCTGCTCAGTGCATCGAGGGCACGGGGCAGGCAGCTGCTGGAAGCATCACATCCCCTCCACTGTCAGAGCTAACGACCTGGACAGCTCTGGGGAGCTGTGGGAGCCTCCCTGGCACCTCTGCCTGGGGTGTCCCACCCACGGCATGGAGGGATGTGTGGTCCCAACACTCCTTCTGCCAGTGTGGTCAAGGGAAGCTGAGACCAGGAGAGGGGCCGAGTCTGGTGGGGCCCCGCACGTTCCAGGGCAGAATTCAGTCCTCCACCAACACAGCACAATTCACCAGTTTGTGGCTTGGATCTGGGATTAGGGGTCACCTCCATCTCAGCCTCCTGCAGCACCCAGTGCCCAGACTGGGGCACAGGGGTGTGAGTCTTTGTTGCTGCTGCCAGGCACTGCAAAGTCAGGGTCAGCAGAAGCTGGGTGCACCTAAAATTCAAGTATTTGCCTAGGAACAACTGAAATAGGATGCAGTGATTTTTAGTGCTGTTGGTTGGTGGTTGAAACCCAGTATAAGGAAGGAGGAGCAGAAAGCTTCCTGGATAGTGGTGATGGATCAGCATATTTTTATATTCCCCTTAGCCTTTGATCCCAGGTCAGGAAGCCAGCTCTGCTCAGGGAGAGTCAGGGAAGATCTTGGGCCTTGCTGGCTGGAGTGGGAGGTGGGTTATGAGCTTTGCTGAGCTAGAGCCTCAAATCAAAACTTCATCATCACACACCAGATATGAGAAGAACCAGTGAGAGTCAGTTGAGGTGCATCATGTCACATCTGAGAGGCGTTTACTGGCTGAAACTGAAAGCAGAAAATGAAGGAGCTCTGATGCTGGTTGGACAAACGCTGCAAATCCTCCAGGAGTTTGAACCTCTGTACAAAGAGGTTAAAGGGTGGCTGTGCAGCTCTGAAAAGGGAATGAGTTGGAAGTGCCTCGGGAGGCTGAGCTGTGCAATTTTCTGCTGCCTGTTATACGGGGCAGGTCACAGGAAGCCAACCTTTAGTAGCTCCTAAGGGCCTGATTTGCCTCCCTGAATGAAGAAGCCTGATGCTTCCAGGGTGGGAGAGTTCTCAAAAAGCACTGGGCAGAGGGGACAGGAGCTTCTGTGTTTCTCTTCGCCCTCGTCTCTTTCCTACAGAGGATTATCTCAGTAACTGCATCAGTATCTTTTGGTTTCTCACAGTCTTACAAGAGCCGTGGTTGTCTTTGTGGATGGGAGAGGTTTTGAGGTTGCATTTAGGATTTTTCCAGCTGCGCTGCAGGGTTTCAATGGTCTGCCTTTACACCAGCTTGTGGAGAATCTGAAACTGCAGCTGTGACCCCCGCCCACCCCCTTGTTCTCTGCCTAAGGACTGAGCAGCTTTGGTGGTGAAAAATTAGGAACATTATCTTTCTGTAGTGCAGAAATTGTTAGTCCCCTCTGTTAATTCATGTTATGCTCTCAACAAGGCTATTACGAAAATAATTGTATTTATAGGATGATAAATGTATTTCTGCAGTGTGACATTTGGACAACTGTGTTAATAGTGGAGAGGAATGAACATCTCACCATTTCTACAGTAGAACGATTAATTTGTTTTGTTGTTTATTTTTAAACAGAATAAATGATGTTTCTTCAGGATGGTGCTGACTAGCAGCCTCTGCTCCTGCATTCACGTGATGGGGATCATCCAGCTTTGACAACACTGCTCAGTCTGAAGTGCTGTGGAAAGTTTGTCTGTGGGACCTTCACAACTGCGACCCAGAATGTACTGGTGTGTGGGAACGGAGGAATCCGCTGTTTGCAGGGAGAGCAGCATGGACCCACAAAATGGTAAATAGCAGGATTTATTTCTTTCCAGTTTGGGAACAAAAGGTTCTAAGAGAACTCAGTAGCCAGCTGCCACTGGGCTTTGATGAAGTTTAAAAGTGTGAAAGTTTTTTGAGCCCTAATCTTTGAAAATTCACAGTCTAGAACAAGGAGTTTTACTTCCAGGGAGAATGATGTTGAACTAGGGAGGTGGTAAGAATAGCATTCCCCTGAAGATGGATGTTCTCCAAAGGCCTACAGAATTAGTCAATATATGTATCACGTCTCACCAGTTCCTAAATACGTTTTACAAGATCTGTGCTTTTTCAGTGTGTGAATGCAAATATGTTCCCAGTCACTGATGCAGTGGGTATTCAGGGTAAGAAAGCTGCTAAAATCAGAGCATCTCTCCTCAGCCTGAACAGATATTAACCTGCTCCAGTTTTACCCTC
Organism: Promerops cafer; assembly: GCA_013398275.1. NCBI lineage: Eukaryota > Metazoa > Chordata > Aves > Passeriformes > Nectariniidae > Promerops > Promerops cafer. The sequence goes on from VZSE01000362.1 coordinate 209,424, forward strand.
AGCTCCGATTCAGTGGCTTGCAGTGATTTCACGTTGGGCTAGATTAGAAGGTTTGTGTTTATGTAATAAAGAAATTCCCCTTTTGGAAGGGACATATGCTTCAGGTTGCTTCCTGTGAATTTTTTTTTTTTTTTTTTTTTAATTTCCTGAGCAGGCAAATTATTTTTGGATGGTTTCTCTCGCTGCAACCCTCAGCTCCCAGGCACTGCTGCCTTTCTCTGAGTCAAACCCCAGTTATGTTTCTGCAGCAAGAAATAGCCTCCTGTTCTTGTGTAACGGTGTTCCCCCCTTGCAGCAAGTGCTTCATTAGGAGGCAGCATCTGCGTTTGAAGTGTGGGAAGAAGGTGTGTTTGACGCTTTGTAGTGAGTAAGCAGGCTCCAGCAGAAGCTAATGTTTTTGCAGCCTTATTTTGGATTTTATCAGCAACTATGAAGCAAAACCTGATAGTTTATTCAGAGGCCTCCTTGTCTTGTTTGAAGACGTTTCTCACCAGCATCACAGGGAGCTCTGGGAACTCTTTTCTTTCTCCGTACGTATTCTGCTTGTTCTGTGATACTGATTTTTCTGCTTGCTTTTGGTTATTAGCATTGTACCTTTCTGTAACACTTGGTTATTGAATATTCTTAAAATTCTTAAATTCTGTCTTCTGAGTTTCTCTCTGGAAGGAATTATCTCCACTTGAATACTAAGCTATAAACCGTGAGAAGAATTTTAATCTGCACTAACGGTTCACAACTGTTCAGAATTGCTAAATTTTTGTTCTGCAGTAGTGATCTGACAAGTTTTCTCTCTGATCAAAGATACAGCAAATAAATTATTGTAGGAGTGAACAATGAAGTGAAAAGTTGAATAGTTATATTTTCTACATTTTGAGTTCAGTTTTTTTTTTTCCTGAGAACTTTATTACACGCTGCTGTTATGTAATTATATTCAGTTAAACTGGTTAGCTGGAAGCATGCAAATCTCAGTGGTAGACTCTTCTATATGGATATATCTGGGTTATATTAAAATAGCCTACAGTGTTGGAAAACTGGGGAAGGGATCCTCGTAAAGCTTAAGATCCCTGTACGAGGCACCAGTCCTGCCTCGGCGGATTTGCTCTTTTTAAGGGTATTGCACATGCTTAGACTCATTGTTATTTCAGGATTGTTTGGGTCCTGCCAAGGATGATTGTCATTAGCTGACTGGTCCACTCCCTGCGTGACTGGTCCCCGTTCTGCGCTCGGATCCCGTTACAGGGCAGGGGCAGGAGCACGGTGACTCACTCGCCCACTGCGCGCCCATTGCTTACGCGCCTGGAGGAACAATGTGCATGCAGCCTCCGGCTCCCATTCAGGGCAGCATGGGAGGGGGAGTGAGATCCCGGATCGTTTCTTTCATGCCGACGACCTCATTAGTGCTCAGAGCTTGGAGTCCTTTTTTTTTTTTTTGGGCAGGAGGGAGCGGCATGTGGCTGTGGGGGGTTTAACCAGAGCACGGTGGTGCCGGGATGGTTCAGTTGGATCAGCAGGGCTGGAGGCACCTTCCAGCGGATCCTTGTGCACCTTCATTATCTGAAGCCTTAGGATTCTTTAGGAGTTTTTTTCCTGGCAGCTATAAAGCCCTGACCAATTGTATGTGGAGGAAATCCCATTCACAGCATCCTTGTTAGTTAGAAAATGTCACATAGGGCACGGGGGCTCACCTTGCTCAGGTGTCTCTGCTGTTCCTCCGGGTTGCCAGTGATCTTCCTGCATCCCAGCAGGATGCCAGCTTCCCTGTGTCCCAGCAGGATGCCAGCTTTCCCCAGGAGTGGGTGAGCTGTGTGTCAGAACTGGACCCTCCCTGCCCTCCAGGGTGGTGCTGGGCTTGACTTGGTGGTGCTGATTTGTCACTGGAGCGCAGGATGGGGCTGCCTTGTGGGTGCACTCAGCATCTCCCTTGCCTGCACAAACCCTGCTTCCCCTCTCCTGGAGCTGTTCATCTTGTCCTAATTAAAAGAAGCTGAGCAGGGGTATGGGGGTGGCTGCAGTCTCTCATGAAGTACAGGGTTTGGGTTTTTTTTAAAACTTGGTTAAAGAGCTCTGCAAAATACAGAGGAGGTGACATGATGTGAATTTTGTAGGAAGTACAGTGGAAGCTCAAAGGCATCACTTTATGAATGTGTAGAAAAGCATAAAGATTCATTGCCTTTCTATGGGCTGATTGATTTCTTTGAGTCTTAAAAAATTTCACAGCTAGGAGTTAATTCTTGCATGGTTTTCTAGTTCTCAGAGGTGTAGGAGAACAATCATTGTCTTCTGAAACATAAGGGTACTTCTGTTAAAGAGCTTATCTCCTTCTTACTGTGAATTTTATTGAGAATCATATGCCACTGGTGTGTGTCTCAGGTGGGATTGGATTATCCTTCAAACATGCCAGAGGGTGTCTCTTCTCTCCTGCTAAACCTAGAAATGAGCACTGAAGAGGTGTGTGATGGTGGAAGGTGTCTAACATTACATAATTAGGGACAACAATGCCAAGGAGAGCTGCCTGAAACTTTATAGTAGCTTTGCAGGTATTAACTAACTGCACTTCCACAACTTCTTTTCAGGCAAATCAGTTGTAACTTGGTGACTTTCCACTGTCCAGGGAAGCACAGATGGACATGGACAGTGTGCCTGGAAAAGGGACCAGTTGTAAAATATTACATATTTTACATTTATTACATTATTATTACATTATTTACATTACATGTAAAATATTCCATGAGGGACCAAACAAAAGTAACCAGAACACAGGACTCGAGTTGTCATTTGGAGTGGGCCAGAGGCCCCTAAATCTTTGCAGGTGCTGTGGTGACCCTGCAGCTCACAGGGCTTTCTATTTTATCAGAAAGAAGCTGCCCACAATGGCAGTGACCTTTGCAACCCCAGCTCAGCTCAGCTCAGATCTGACAGCCAGGGAGAGCTGCTGCTGCCCTGCTGCTTCCTGAACCCTGGAAAAGGCTCTGGTGTGAGTAAGGGTTGAACTGGAAAAGTCAAAGGGTCGTTTAACAAGAGGCACTGCCCAGGAGCAAGTGCAATTTTGTAGGGAAAGTTTCACAGCAGTTTGAGTGGTGACAATTCAAGGTTGGCCAAGAGCAAATGGAGCAGTTTATCCTCCTGGGACACACTTTGTGCCTCCAGCTTTGCTCCTGGTTGGCATCAGGGCAGGATACGTGCAGAGGTGGACTTAATGGTCCTGATGGGTCCCTTCCAGCTCAGCCTGTTCTCTTATTCTGTGATTTCCTCACAGCTCTGCACCATTGTTGCCCTAAATGTGAAGGACAGGGACTTGCAGCCTGAATAACTTAGTTTAAAAACCTTTCCTGCTGAATAGAGGAGGAAGGGAAAATCAGCACCACCAGTATCAGTTTGTTCCTCATGAAATCACCATGCCAACCTTAAACCTTCCCATCAGCCATGTGTGGGGACAGGACCAGCAGCTGGGCCTTGGGGCACGTTGAGCTGAACAACAGGGAGGAGGTACTCACAGCCTGTGTCCTGCTTTTCCATCCACACATCACCCTGTAGTAACGTTACCCCGAGTGTTTTATGGCAGTGTGGGGTGAGAAGGACAGGGAGAGGATCTGGGAGGTGAACTGAGCACACAGAGCACTGGAGAGCTGCAGAGTGTGCCAGTCAAGTTCTCCATAGTCAGACTAAATCAGCCTTGGAGGTTCTCTGGTTTTCTTCCTGCTTGTTAAGCTGTGGGTAAATTCGAGTCCAAACAGCAAACTGAAAGGGTTCCTATGAGCTAAAAAAGCAGAAAATAGAACAGGTTTTGGCTGTGAATCAGTCTCACTGCAGAGTGCCCTGCAGAAGGAGAAGTAGGAAATGCTCAGCAGGAATAGGAAGTACACCAGTAAGGCAGTAATAGGCTTGTATTTTTAAATATTTAAATAAACTCTTCATACTGAAGTGGTGCAATCTCACAAGGGGCCAAGGGCTCCTGCAGAAGGCTGGTCTGCAGCTGAACCCTGTGGTTAAACCTGCCCTCCTGTGCAGAGCTGGGTGTTACAACATTTCTCCAAACCAACCTGCGTTTCAAAAAGGGGCAAGGAATGCTGACATATCTACAATTTTCCTGACAAAAACCATCAAAGCCAGCCTGCTCTTGAACTTGAGGGCTGTATCAAGGAGGGCAGAGCTGCTGGGAGAGCCAGTGGTGCAGTAAAGACCTTGGGAAGTTAATTGAGCAGAGTCTGACCTGAGAGCCAGTTTGATTTACAGGCAGCAGTAAAGCATTGATCTTTATCTGAGCTGCATCTGGAATCATCTGCTGCTTTAAAGCTTTATTTTTACACCTTCATGTTAATATGTATTTGTGGTGTATTACATTGAAATGTAACTTATGACAACTCTATCAAGAAGCCTGGAAAAAACCAAAGATAAGGTGATAAGGTAGTAAAGAAAATACTTTGCCCTTGGCACTTGTACACAGGGAGTTCTTTAAAATGTTCCTGAGGTGTGATTTATGAGGGAGCTTTCAGGTGAGGGTTGATTCTGGGGTCATGGAACTGCTGTCCTGTGCTTCAGTGTGAAAAAAACAATTGATAGTGTTCACACCAGCTCAGCCTTTACCAGGCCTGTAATTGATGTATTGTTTTGACAGAGATGTTGCAGGTGATTTTATACTTGCATTAAGAAATGCTGTGAATTATGGGGTTTTATCCTCCCCAGAGCCTGTGGGGGCCTTATCCAAAACCCATTAAATTCTTTGCACTGACATAATGGGATCTTCAGGGATCCTTACAGCATTAACTCTGTGGTTTGTTTGTTTTTCAGTGCTCTGATCAATAATGGGGCTGTCAGGGCTGTGCTTGCAGAAGGCAGTGAGCTGGGAGGAACTGTTTGCATTGCAGATGAGAGGGGGGAGATGGATTTTATACCATTCAACTCCCAATCTGCTATATAAAATCATCGAATCATGGAATTTTTAAGGCTGGAAAAGACCTTTAAGGTCACTGAGTCCAACTGTTCCCCCAGCACTGCAAAGCCCACCATTAAACCGTGTCCCCAAGTGCCACATCCACACAGCTTTCAAACCCCCCCCAGGGATGGTGGCTCAACCATGAAGTCTGTCTCTTAATAGGTGCTGTTTCAGACTTTACATCAAGTCAGGCTGATGTTTAATTCCTCCCCTTAATCCAAGTCTGTGTGCTCGTTAGTGGGTCAGCAATTGCTTATTTGCATGATTATGTATCAGCACAGCAGCAGCTCTTTTATGTAAGCTGCTGATATTTTCACAACAGAGGTGTCTCCATGGTTTTTAATTTGTGCCTTGCCCTCACTTTAGAGGACCTATTTAAAAAGTCTTTGAGCTTTAGGAAAGGCTCTCACCCTTTAGGAAAGGCTCTCTTCCCGAAGCCCTTCTGCAGTCAGAGGGACTCTGAGAGTCAGCAGTTGGTGTTGCTGGCAGGACTTGGGGTCTGCCATGGAGATGCACAGTGGGAAACCTGGGGCAGATCCTCTCTGTTTTGGCTCTCCCTCTCCAGCTGGAGAGGGCAGCAGATCCCTGGTGAGCTTCAGGAGCTTCTCGTCTGCAAAGACAAGCCCCATCAGTGTCACCCAGGGGTGAGGGAGAGGGTCAGTCTGCCACAGGAAGAGAGGGAGGAAGGAGGTGAGTGGGAAGGAGCAAGGGCTGGGGCTGGGAGCTGGAGGAGCAGCTTCATTTCCCCTCTGATAGTCAATGGCAGGCATAAAGGCTGGCATTTCAGATACTGCTGGGGAAAACTCAGTCCCAGGCTGTCCCCAGCTCCTCTCTGTGCATAGCTGAAGATCATGGAAAAATAACGAACCAAAGCAGTGACTCAAACAAGAAGTCTGGATAAATTTAGCTCAAATATTCTTGGTATGTTTGTGGTCACTGTGGAAATTGCATCACTTCTTGTTTTAATTATCAAAATATTGCTTGGAAAACTGGCATGGCTACTCGAGAAGAAGAGCTCAAAATGAAATCCTTTAAAAGCAAGCTTGTCTTTGGAATTGCTTCACCTGCAGTTAATTGGGTTTTGGGGGTTGTTTGTTTTATTCCTGCCTTGGTTAAGGAGTTTTTGGACTGGAGGTTATTGCTGCTTAATTGAAAAGCCACAAGGTTTAGAGCTGATACACTCTGCAGCGTGATTATCTACTTCATATAAAAGTTCTGTCTGGGGAGTAGGATTCAAAAAGAGTGCTGGTAATTGCTGAAGACAAGACCTCCTCCAGAATCTGCCAGCACGTCTTTCTGTCTTTCACATCAAAGAGCCTTTGAAAATGCTTTTATTTTTGCATCAAACAGGAACATTTTAATTTTTTTTTACACTAATGGACAGGATCCCATTTCAGATCTCGCACACAGCCTGAAAAACAAAAAGCCTGGCTCCTTAAGTGAGCTTGTAATCCTGCTCCTAATTCTCCCATGTTTTGCACCTTGGACCTTTCTCACAGTGGCAGGATGGGAATAAAAGCTGCCAAATCAAAGCCATTTGCACGGACAGGACCAGGTTCTTGGATGCCATGGATCAGAGTTTGCCTGAGGTTGGTGGGAAGGGGATGAACTGTGCCCTTCCTCATTTTGCTGTCTCTGCCTTGGAGCAGACACCCAGAAATGCTGTGAGGTGCAGCAGGGTCACAGCGTGGACACGGGAGCCTCCCAGGCAGAGTCCTTGTCCTCCCTTCAAAAATGAAATGGGTGCTGATATTCCCAGGCACCAGGAAAATAAAATACCTCCCTGCAAAAGCAGGCATTTCTGCCACTTGTAGGTTTTGTCACAAGTAGGGGAAGGTTCTATGGGGTTTTTTTGGTAGCCCCATTAAAGCTTTGGTGGCTGTGTGGGCCAACAGCAGAGGACTTTCCATGAGGTTTCTCTTCTGCTGCAGACACAGCTGTTGAGGTGATCCTCCCTCTGAGACAGTCTGTCCTGGAAGCCAGGATCTCCTCTGACTTCTGTGGGAAGTGCTCACACTGAGCTCAGTAGAAGCTGCAGTGAAGCCCCACTTTCTTCACTATTTTGTGTGGATTTTTTGTTTTCTTTTCCAGACTAACCTATCCATCCCTTTCCCCTGGTGCTCTTCCCAGCTCTGCACTTCCCTTGGCTCTGCTGTTGCCAGATTGTCCCTTCAAGTCTCTTCATGCCAACCATATCCAATATCTTGACTGCATTTTCTTTTTCTCTGCATGCAACACTTTCACTTAAACTGATCCAGAGTGGTTGTCTTAGTGATAAATGAGACGTGAGGGTAGCAGGGAGTATTTTATTAGTCAAGCAGGCACAGTAAAGAAGCTCATTGAAGTGTGTCTAACATGTACTAAGCTTGGATTTTGCTGTGTGGGATGTTTGCCCCCTCAAATCTCTTGAAAGGCTTCTTCCTTTAGATGTGTCTCCTGAACCTATCAGGTTTTTTTATAAAAGATATTATCTCATTCTCCAAACTTTAGTCAAAGTGCTGGAAGGGATGTGTGGGTCGGTGTCCTGGTGTCACACTCCTACACCTTGTGTCTTTCTGGAGGGACAGATTTTGGCTGCTTTTGTGCTCTTACTTTTGACCAGCAGTGGGGCTGCAGTGCTGTAAATGGGTTTTCCATTGAGGAAGGTGTTTACATGTGTTATTAAAATGAAACACAAGCTTAGGAGCTGCCTTTCCCAACTCAGAGAGGGTGTGGGATCGCTGGATGTGTCTTTGGTGGGGCTGGTAGAAGATTTGTGCTAAGAAGAGACCTGAGCAGAGACCTTGGGCCCATCTTCCTCTCACTCACACACAGCAAATCCCTTCTGAGCCCCCCACACGTAGCCTCTCCCAGCTGGGGCTAAAAGCCTTTGCTTCTTTCTAAAGCAAGTTTAAAATATGTGTATAAGCAGCAGAAGTGGGGTGGCCATGAGGTGGTGCTTCCCCAAGGTGAATAATTAATGTTTTAATTTTTTTAGAAGAAGAATTTTGAGCAAATTATTTCTCTGAAAGAGAGAAAACATTGGTGTGTGGGATTTTTTTCCCTTCTGATGAAAGCTTGAACATTAGGGAAAAGGAAAAGGTTCAGAAGAGAGTTAGCCATGAAATTTTTTTTTCATGTGAAATCCAATCTTGGTTTGGTTTCATGGCTGTAATATTTGATTCAGTTGGACAGGAATGGTCTCACTGGAGACACCTTTCCTCATTTAACAATCCTCCCTCTCCAGCCATGCCTGGAAACAAACACAAAGAAAATCCAAAAGTGTTGTCGTGCTTCTGCATGCTTAATGTATATCTTCCAATTTAAAATTTGGAAAGCAAGAGTGGCATAGCTGGCCTTGCCTGCAGAAGCACATTTCTGAATGATTCAAGCTGTAGGATGGGAACCAAATCACTGAGGCCAAAAGACAAAAATAGAAACTTTCACTCCAGAGCTGAGTCATTCGTATTTTCAATACAGCAACTCTCTGGCCATTTGGAGCTCTCAATAGCTTCTCTCTGGGGGTGGAAGTAAGAGCATCACTGTTCTCTGTGGACTTTGCTGATCCTTTGCACCCCAAAGAGGGCATTGCTGGAGGATGGGGGGTATTCCCACCTTCTGTGAGAGCCAGTCTTTGCCCTGTGCTTGCTGGAGGACACCCCTGCCCTGAGGGAGTCACAGTCCTGCTCCTCTCCCACCACGTACAGCCCAGAGCAGTGGAGGTGGAACTGCTCTTCACAAGCAGCCAGTGGGAGCATCCTGTCCTCCTGCAGAGCAGAGGCATGTCCAGTGCCTTGTTCCTGTTCCACGGGGAGCTGCAGGTATCATTAGTGACCCTGGGTCTGTTTTCCAGCGTGGTTTGCACAGTGCCAGGACGGGTTTGTTCTGACACATTCCAGTGTAACTCTTTGTGCTCTCTCTGCCTTGCAGTGCCTTTGTGCAGCCTCTCTTGTGCTTCAGCACAGAATAACCAGCTCAGCTCCGTTTTAACTTCTTGGACAATACAAACAACTCCCAGAGTCCCAGGAATTTGGGAGGTGCCCACACAAATGCAGGAGCCTGCCCAGATCTGGCAGTGCTGGCACTGCCCAGATACTGCTGAGTCCCAGTGTTACCAGGATTTGAGGCTTTTCTGTTCCCTTTTCCCTCATTATCCTGGGTGATGAAGAAATGGTTGTGTAAGTGTGGAGCTGAAGCCTTTGGAGGCGTCTGTTTCTCATAATTCCCTTCTGGAGCCCAGTGAAAAGGCAGGAATCCACAGCATTTTTCCACCCGGGACTTAATATTTTCCTTTCAGGCTTGCATTGGCAAATGCTTTTTTTCCTTGCAGGTTAAAAGTGTTATAAATAGAAAATTTCCAATGATTCTGGTGATAATTGTTCACTTTACACAACTGTACCTAAAATTGTCAGCGTGCCCTGGGTGCTTGCTGGAAAATGTTCAGTGCAGATCTGCACGATGCATGTGTGGTGCTGGCATGTAAACAATTTCAAAATACTTCCAGAATCTGCAATAATAGTGAAAAAGATCCCTTCAGCGCTGGATTTTTGCCTTTGAAGCATTCCTCTGTGTTTCATATCTGGTTTCTTTTTGGGGTTTTAAGTCTCCTTTTGGGGCAGTGAGCATTGATTGTGAGTTCTGTTGTAGATGTGGGTGGCTTTTGTGTTCAATACATCATCTTTTCCAGTGCCTTTGGCAGGCAGAGCTTAGTGCAGAGCCACTCCTTTAATTAGCTGAAATAATGGATGTTTGGGGGAAATGGAACCACAGGAAGTAGGCAGAGAAAGTGTGTGGAGGGCTCCCACTGTCCTGAGAAGCTGCCACATCCCACTTGTTGTGGGAAATATTAATTAGGGTCAGAGGGGCCATGACCCAGTTCTGGCACAGACTCTCCAGTGGGGATTTTGAACTTCCCAGATAAACCACCTTGTTCTCAGTGTCTTCTCACAGGGGGATTTATTGGTAGTTCTGGCCATTTTTGAATCCTGACAGGAACATTTTAAAGTAGAATTGGTTGAGCCACATGTATTTCACCCAAATCTGAGAAAAGGTGAAGCAGATCACTGGCTCCTTGCTGCAGGATGGTTCTGAGGCAGCTTCTGGCAATGTGGGTAGGTGGGGGGCACAAGAGATCTTGGTCTGTGGCTTTATCTTCTAAGAAATGAATGAATGAATGAACAAAATCTTTTAACATCTTTTTAAAAAAGGAAACCTTGAAGTGTCAGCTAATTAAAGAAGGAACACAAAAGTTACCTTTGCTTCATAAAGCAATTTTACCCACTTGGGCTGCCTGAAAGATTTATTTCTTTATTTTTTATTGAAGAACCCAGGGGTTTGGGTTTTCTTCCTGGTTTGGGATGGGATTTTTCAGTATCTCAAAAATTTCCAGAGGACTGAAAAATTGTTCTTACCCATCTAAATGGCAAGTGCAATGTAGGGCAGATCCATCATCCTTTGAAATCACTGGAGGCTTCCCGTTGGCTGCTGCTCAGTTTCTTAGCCTGAAGTTTTCCAGAGCAGCACGAGATGCACGAGTCTGTTGCAGAGACTCAGAAATAACATGGCTTTCCATTAATTTTGCAAACCAGCTGGGCAGAGCTTTTGTGGAGTAGTACAGAAAAACGTTCAGAGCCACCGGTGAGTTTTGGAGTGTTTGGAGGTGCTGGCTTTAAATATTCAGCACATCTCCAACCTCATCCCTGTCCCATTTTTTAGCTGTGCTGTGGCAGCGCTCAGAAGTCAAAATGGCAAGAGATTAGGCTGGTGAGGGTTAGCTGTAGCCATCTGGTGCTGTTGAGGAATTAATGTCTGAGCTCAGCCCGGAGAGGCAGCCTCCCTGCCCACCCCCATCCCCACATCCTCTGCACCAGAGGCTTGGATTTCGCTGTAATGGGACGTGGAGATGAAAATATCTGTCAAGGCTAAGCTGTGGTAGTTAATTCAGACAAAGGAGCAGCCAGCCAGCCATTCCATCCAGTGGCCACTGCAGGAGCTGCTGGTGCTGGAGCAGAGGTGGGTGGTTATCAGTCCCAGGAATTGACAGCTGAACCCATCGCTGGGTGGGATGCTGTGTTAAAGCATCAGCTTGATTTGCTCCCGTCTCTGGAAGTACCTGCACACATTATGACAAGGTCAGTAGCAGTTTTCAAGTTGCATTATTATTGTAATTCTGTTTTTGGAGGAGGTTAGCTTCCTGATTCATCCTGGGTAAAACATCTCATTTATATCTTTCTCTGCTAAATAAAAATATCCTACCTAGCTGCCAAAGAGCTGCTGGTTATCGAAGGGCCTAATGTGGCATTTACAAACTCTTGTGAGTTTAGGTGTCAGAGATGCAGTGATTTGGGCTTTAAAGACAACAATCATCTGTGCATTGTGCTGCTTTGTTATGCAGCTGTTTGCTGATTCACAGCGCTGACCTGCAAACCCTCCCCTTTTACTAATGGCATACTGTCAATTTAGAAATTTTAGAGGGTTTGTTTTCACCTGCTGTGATAATAAGGCCTGTGACAGGGTCTAACTACACATGACCCTAAAATTCTCATGGTACTCTTTATTACTAAAAAGGCTTATTTTTATTTTGTTTCTCTGAGCTGGGTCAGCAGTCTGTTGCACTTTAAAAGTGATACCTTGTGCCCTTTTAATGGCAATAAAATAACACTGCTTCTTTTGTTGATAACCTCTGGTTTTATTGGGATCTTTTTTAAAAGAAAATTGGTCTTTCCCTTAGCTTTTATAAAGAATTGTAGCAGCAAAGCCACACTTAAAAGGTATTTCCAAAGTAAAAATCATTGAAATCAAGAGAGAAATAATTCCAAAGTTGGTTGTTTTTTACAAGCTGTTAAGTGGTGTGAGGAATAGATGATAGATGCATTTTTAGTGTCAGCAGATGCCTCCCCTTTTCCCTCACAAACAGCCCTGGCTTTGCTTACAGCTTTTTTAGTAGAAAGCAAGAAAAGAAAAGAAGCTGTGGATCTATGGAGAGGTTAAACAAATATTATGCAGAGATGAAGAGGCTGTAAACTCCATGGCTTTATTTTCATAGGTGTTCAAAGGTGTTAGAGAAAAAAAACCACAGGTTCCTCAGTTCAGATAGGCATCATTTATCTGCTTTTTGGTGCTGCTTTGGGGCAGTGCTCTCAGAGGAACCTGTGCCAGCACAGGAACTGCCCAGATCCGTGTGCAGTAAAGCAGAAACTAAAAAAAGATGGCACTGGGTGTGTAAAGCTCCTGGAGTTTCTTGGATTCTTCAAGAAGTCCTGCTGGGATGTCATCCCTTGCAGGTTTTGTGCAGTAACACAGACCCAACGTGCACAAGCCGGTTCCTAAATCCATAAAGAATTAAAAGCACTTTGCTACATCTGGGTTCAAAGGCTCAGCGTGTTGCACAATCAAGTCCAAAACCAGAGGTTCAGTGATACTGAGCTCCAGTTTTGCTCTGCTGTCACTGCTCAGGGCTGGGTGTGAGTGAGGGGACTGACAGGAAAGCCATGAAGAGCTCAGGCGAGGAGCAGGAGACATGTAAGGTTGAAAGCAGAGCAGAATTTCTTTGGATTTCGGCTCAGATTTCTGCTAAAAATGGCTGGTAAATGTATTGGTAAAACTTTATTCCCAGCCTACATGAATGCCATTGCTGATGATGGGTCAGTCATGCATCTTGTAGAAATAAAACAGTCTTTAGTCAGGAAAATGTAGTTTTCCTTATTTATTTCCCCCCCACTGGTGAGTAAAAATTAAGCTTATAGAACATGCTGCTTCGTAATTTGCCCTAGTATTTCAAAAGCCAATATATCCTTTACTAAGTCATCAGGAAGTCTTCTGTGAACTGGGTAATTTTGTTAGCTTTGCCTTGGATGGCGTTTGTGTTTTTGTGTGTTTGTGTTTGTGTTGGGGAATTTGGGCATGGATAGCCAACCTTCTCTCATTTAACCTCTGAAAGCTCTACTAAAATCTGACAGCACCATGTGAGTACAGCTGTTGGTTGAGGGCAAACGTTTTTGTCTGTAACTCACCAGTTTTCCTCTTTTCAGGCTTTCAATTGATAGTCTCAAGGACTATTTTTTGCTGGAGACCTTTGGCAGCTTCTTCCCTCAGGCCTTAGGCAGGAGGTCAATTTACCCTGCAGAATGGAACCACAGAAGGAAGTTTTGGTGTAAGAAATTTGACAGATGGGTAGTGTTATCTTGCTGCCAAGAATATTTAATATAAAAATATTGGTTTCAAACAGTAGAATTGCCCAGATTTCTTACACTCAGTGAAACCTTTATTGAATTCTACTTGATGAACGTTCAGATGTTTAAAACTGAGTTTTGATTTGATCAATAAAAATTTGCCTAAAACAAGACTGAAATTGAGTTTAAGGACTAAAATGAATATACTGAAGACTCTTCTGGGAATAAACTCCATGGAGCCATCTGTGACCTTCCAATTCCTGGAGATCCCAGAATTCTACACCTGACTCATGGCCAGCCCGTGTTCTTCCAGTGCTGGTAGCACCAGGGGTTGTGCCTGAGCCATTGCACTACACAGGACTTCAGGAATTGTGGGGGGGAAGGGGAAATGTAAGGGGAAGCCCAACACATTGGCCGAGTTGTTTTGTGAAGGAGTCATTTGGCAGAACACAGAAGTGGTCTTGAGATTAGGGTCAAGCAGGCAGAGTTCCTCCTTCCCTCAGTTACAACCCTGTGACCCTTCCTGTGCTGGCCTGAGTGGGGCAGCTCCAGCAGGAGAGGTGGAAAATGCTCCTTTAAGGAGAGTTCTGTGTGTGGGAGGTTGGCTGGAGACCTCTCTGCTCGAGGGGAACATCACACCAGCATCTGATGAATCTCTGACCGTGAGATTCTTGTACCTCCACCCTCCCAGGGCATGATTTAAAATCAGAGAGAGATGGTCCTGCTCAGTGCTTTGGCAGAAAGGATGTGTTTTTACATCTGGAATGGCTGCAGATGTGGGCCTTGAGTGACAGTCCCCAAAATCAGGATTGAGGCTGGAACTGAGTAAAATTTGTCCCTCCTTTCTGCAGTTTGTAGGAAGCAAGTGGAGGTTGCTCTGCTCTGTCATCCCTGGTCTGCTGGGCTCCTTGGGCAGGAAGCTGAGGAGCTTTCCAGCTGTTTTGTGTCTCCACTGTGAGGCATTTTTTCCTCCAGGGGGAATTCCAGACCTTCTCTCTAGGTTCAGGATTTCATCACAGGGTGCCGTGGGGAGGCTGCTTGTTCCAGTAACTGCAGTGTTTGCTTGGATCTGTACTTTTTGAATTTTCTTAGTCCAGTTCTGAGTTGTTTTGACTGGAGAACTACTTTGCTTTAAAGTTCTCCCTTCTATCATCCTTTAAACATGCTTGCCTAAGAATATTTTTTTTTTCTTGTCTTCGATGTCCATGAAAATGAAAATTAAATCATATGTGATATTCTTAGTGATCCCTTAAAGGTGTGTGGTCTGCTTTAAAAGAGTGAACCTAATGCAGGAAGAATTTCTTCTCCCATGTACTCCCTAAAATTACAGAATTATGGAAGCACTGCACCCATTAATGTGAACTCTGAGATGCTGTTCATTGTGCTGCAATTTAATCCGTCTTTCCTGGGCCTTGATTTCTGCTCCTTGTCCTTCACACGTTCTGCATCATCTGGGAAAGGTTATTGGTGAGGGCACACTTTTAATGGCATGAACCTCTGGAGCCATCTCCAATGTCTGAGTGATTTGAGCTTCGTTTAAATAATTGATGAGAAGTGTTAGTCAGAACCTACTGGTGATTCAGACTGCAATATTCAAAGGTATTTACTGACAGTTATAGATTGCTCCAAATTTACTTCTCTTTCCAGGCTGCATTAAACTAGGCCCTGTGTGACATATATGTCTATTTAAAAAAAAAGGTAAATCCTTGTTAATACATGTGAAGGACTGTGGGCCTAGGTGCTGTATTTAACCAGTTGCAAATAAGCAATAATATTTCATGATGTTTTAGCAGGAAAAAGCATTTTGTTTTCAAGTGGAAAGTGCTTTTTTCCTCTCTCTTGCTTGTTGCTCAGGAGTGGACCTGAAAACATCTTGTATTTCAGTGGCTTTAATGCCACTGTAATTCCCTGTACTGGTAGCTGGTAAATGGTTGGGTGTGAGACTTCCTGCCTGCTTCATTAGCCACCCACCAAAGCATCTTCTCTAATGGCTGCAGCATTTAATCTCTGACACTTAAAAGCTCTTCTGGCTCCCAACACCATTTAGGAAAAGAAAGTCTGGTCTAGGAGATTTTCCAGAATTGATGAAGGTGACACTGGGCATCTTGCAAAATCTCCTTTTACCTTTTATTTTCTCCCAGAGTAAATATTTCCAATTTCTTTCATTTCACACTCGTAGAGGTGCCTAAAATTCTGGTTGAAAATGCTGGAGGACAGTGGGATTTTATCCGGCTGTTGTCAGGAGTGAAGTGTGACTAAAGCAAGGCCAGTAAGACCAGATTTGCCTTTCAGATTCCTGGCTTTGTCAGAATTCCTGCAGGTGCCAGCCCCATGTAATTCCTTCTCTTCCCTGGCTCCTCAGCAGGAGGAGGAGTGTGCCAGGCAGATGAAGGGTTCATGTGTGTGAGTTTTCCACACCTTCCTTTGGAAACCACCTCTGGGAGCCCTTGGGGAACTCTCTGTTCCTCTCTGTTTCACGTCCCTGTTGGGAAGTACTTCAGCATTTTATCACTTTCTTTTATCAGGCTCTTTTTTTTTTTTTTAAATTGCATGCAGTAAATAATTGGACTGAAAATCACCAACTTCTTTGATTCCCAGGATTCACTGATGTTGCAGCTGTGCATGAATGACGAGCAGGTGCTTCTCCCTGAATTCTCTTTCCTGTTTTTCCTGCAGGAGCTGTGGACATGGGTGGCAAACAGTCCACAAGTGGCGACGTCTCCATCACCCAGACCCCTGTGACAGAAAGCATCCAGGATGCCTACAAAGCTGGGGACACCAGCAAGGCCCAAGAGTTGATTAGGTTGTCCTGTGAGGAGACTGCACTGCAAGTGGAAAAGGTTGGGTTGGGTTACTGCTCTCCCTCAGATTTTATTGGCAAAGATGACAAAATTTCAAGATGCTGCTGGCTTCTGTCATTTCCTCGTGGAGAAAATCCGTTTGGTTGTGTGGGTCCCAGACATGTCTGGTTGTGTGGGGCTCTGCAGAAACCTGCTCAGGGGCACAGTTTGCCCTTGCAAACACGGATCAGGAAGATGAGACAGACCTCAGGGAGCAGTGTCTGTAGGAGCAGGAGGCTGTGTGAGGAGTGGTGCTGCTGCTATGGTCACCAAAACAGGGAAATGCATTTTTCCTCGTAAAAAGGAAGCAGTTTATAGACTTAGCAAAAAATGTATTCCCCCATCAGTGCAAAGATGGTTAATGGCCCCCTGGGACGATTTTGCTGCCTGTAGATGGAATTTTGTCACAAACTCTGTGCCAGCTTCTGCCTTCAGAGCCCTCCTTTTGAGCCTGCTCTTTGCACAGAGCTGGTGTGAGTGTTTTGGGAGGGTACCTGCATGTCAAGTCCAGTCATTTCAAAACAGGTAATACTGCATTTTTGCAGCTGAGCTGTGCAAATGCTTTTTCTGTTGGTCCATGAAAAATGGGTTTATACTCACCGTTCTGTGCCTCAGGCACTTACGTGAAAAAACATAAAAAAAACTATAATACAAACCCCAACAAATTAATATAATAAATTTATCAACAATGATTACAATGGCCACCAGTGTTTATGACATTCCCAGTTAACCACGGCGACAGTGGACGTGCCGTGGCGTGGGCACAGATAAAACCTGTACAGCTCTAGAAATGCTCTTTCTCTGCCTGCTGCCCTTAACAGAGAGTTTCTCCTGCTGTGTTTCCTTCACCAGTGTCAGCTTTTAGGCATTGCAGCAGCATATGGAGATCTGCAGGCGGTGAGGTACCTGCTGAAGGAGGCGTTGGTGGTGCTGCCAACAGAGCCCAACGACGACAACGCAGCGGTGGTGGCTGCGTATTTTGGGCACAAGGACATCGTCAAAGAGCTGCTGGATTCCCTGCGTGGTAAGCCCTGGGCTGGCCCTGCCTCTCCTCAAGCTTTTCAGGAGCTGTGTGCTACAGCTCCAAGCAGACATTTGGGTTTTTTGGCCTTCCTTGGAAGGGGAGGGGTTTCAGCATGGGAAAGCGCGTGGAGGATCAGATCTCTGCTGTGCCTGAAGGAAACTTCCCCCCTGGGGAAGAGAAACACAGGCATAAAAATATTCCATGTTTGCAGACTGGAAGTGGAGGAAGGTGCCGTTGAGACGGTTTGTTCCTGTCACGCCTCACAGCTGGGCAACATCCCAGACCCTACAGTGAGATGAGGGGATTTTCAGGATGCAGCATCATCCCACTGCTGATCCAACAATCTCAGTGGTGCTGGCAGAGTGGCCTGACTGGTCAGGGAACTTTGGGTGCACAGCTGACACCCACTTTGTTCTCTGCTTGACATTTTGTTTTGACTTTCAGGGGAATTCCTTCTTTAGAATAATAATTCTATTTTACTTAAATTTTATTATAGTAATTATTTCGGAGCAGAGACATTTTTTGACTCAGACACGATTCCTAAGGCAGCAGTGGGGGCGGGGGGCAGAGCACAACTCTGACTCAGGACCAGGAGCTGTGTTTGAGTCCCTGCTGCTCTCTCTGTGTTCTGTGAGCTTGGCAGCTGCTTCTTCTGGGACCTTCCATGCATTTGGGGTCCAGAGGTCCTGCAGAACATCTGGGGCAAATCCTTGACCTCAGACACTGCAGTAACACAAGAGCTGAGCTGGCTTCTGCAATATTTAACCTGAATATAGCTCTAGCTCCTCACTGGGACTAAATAGTTGCCAGTGGCCTCACTGAGAACAGGAATAACCTGTTGGGAAACCTGCTTATTTGGTGTCCTGTTGGAGCACTGGTAAGCAAAATAAATGTTCCAGTTTGGGGGACGCAATTAAATGTAATATTTCCTTCAGCCAGAAAGGAAGCTGAGTAACCAAGTAGCAAAAATTCAATTATATTAATATAATACACTGAGTAATGAGAAGTGACTTAAGTAGTTTCTGGAAACTTAGCTCAGTTTAGAAGTGACCAAATTCCCTCCAGCTCTTGCTTCGGGGGGGTCAGGGGAGGAGCTCTCTACAAACAGCAGCTTTCAGAAGTTTTTGTGCAGGACCTTCCAACTGTTTTCCTGGGAAGTTACACAGAAACCAATCACAGGGCTTAGGTACAAATTGCCTAAATTTGCAATTTGGCTGTTGCACTGCAGTGATTCTTCCTGGAACAGTGAGAGCTACTTGTGGCTTACAGCTTGAGTGGAGCCCATTTTTTGTAGCAGGAGGGTGAGGGATTTAGTGGAGTTGTTGAGAATGCAAAGAGCGATGTAATTTCCACATGGATAAGCTGCAAAAAAGCCTTGACATGTAAAACTTGGGCTTCTGGATGTTCCTGTAAATGTTTCAGAGAGGATGTGAATTTGTAAAGCATATGGAGGTATTACAGGGAATCAGGGGAGATTTGGGGACTGCTTATTGTTAGCAGAAATAATTCTGCCCTGGGCATTTAGTTACATGCCCAGAGTTAGGCACACCTAGAGCAAAGTGGTGTTCTACAGGAAAATGTTATTTCTGAAAAAAAAAAAGCAGTTTGAGAATGGCTAAAACATCAGCAAACTCATGCAGAAATCAGAACATAGTGTTTTAGTTTTTAGCCTTAAATGACATTTGTCTGACTTTACTATGAATTAATAGTAAACAGTTGACCTGAAATGAAATATTTGAAGGGGAAATGAAAGTTTTTGTGGGAGACTTCAGGTTGCAGCAAAAACAAGCTAAAACAATTCCTTTTTTGTTGACTGCAGCATTTATTTTTGTTTTATTCATCCAATAACATGAAAACTTGCCTGGTTTTCCCCATTCTTTGCATCCCCTTTCATGAACTTGAAAGAAGTGGCCAATCTTGGGTGTTGGGAACTAATGTCTGTTTGGATCTGGATGCAAAGGCAGTCCTGATCATCCCTGTTTGGGGTCAGGTGTTTATTTATCTACTGGTGTTTTAGCAGAACTGTAGCTGCTAAAGGTCAGGGACGGACAAAAAATTTCATCCATTAGCTGGGTGGGTACAGAAGAACAGTTAAGCAAAGCTGCAAACTTTGTGCCTGGCCAGCTTAGGCCCCTTCTCTGACACACTTTTGCAGTGTAACCTGTTCCTTTTGTCCTCAGGAGCTTCACCCCATCCCAAGCCCCTTTGCACAGCCATTACCTGTGGGTACTCCTCGCACATCACAGCCCGGTGGCACCAGCTGAGTCACATTTTGTATGTTTTTGGTAGGTCCTAACACTTGCCAGCAGCTCCTGAACTGGATGCTGGCCATAGCCTGCCAGCAGGGCCATCTGGACATTGTCAAGCTCCTGATCCGTGCCTACAGTGCTGACCCAGAGAGCTGTGCAGTCAGGAGGAACGAGTTCCCCGTCCTCATCCGCCTGCCCCTCTATGCTGCCATAAAGGCAGGTGTGTATTGGCATGCTTCCACCTTTCACCCCTTTTCTGCCAGGTCTTCAGGGAATGGGCTGAGCTGCTCACACACAGGATGGTATCCATGGCTTGGATTTCCAGCAGGATGAATTAAAATAAAATTGGCTCTGAGTCTCTCGACCCAGCCAAATTGGAGTCAGGGCCTTGTGAAGTTAGATTACTGTAAGTACTGAGAGGCTGAACTTTTCTCTATGAACTCCTAGGGAAAAGACCCTTAAAAACCAGAATCCTTGTAAGTAAAAGCATTATTGTTATGGACACTCTGGCACACATGCTTGATTTAGGCTGAATAATTTACACTTCAAAGCACAGCTGTGTGTATAGTTTAATAAGATGGGAAAAAAGAGAAAAAGGAAAGAGCTTGGGCCAGCACTTTTACACAGTGTCTTTGCTGTCTCAGTTTGACCAAACTGAGTCCTGCCACTGGAGGAAACAGCCTTTACACAGTTCAGTTTCCTTTTTGAACACCCCCACAGTTTTTTTTCAGAAGTGGTTATTTCCCAGGATTTCTGTTCAGCTCTTTGCTGGTTCATTTACATGAAGTGAAGGGAACAAACAATCTGCTTTTCTCCAAAGGGAATGAAGATGTAGCCGTGTTTTTGTTGCGGAATGGGGCTTTCTTTTGCTCCTACATCCTGATGGACAGCCCTGAATCCAGCAAACACCTTCTGAGGAAGTATTTCATTGAGACAACCCCACTACCAGGTAGTGCTCCAGCAAAAACAGTAAGTAACCATTTATCTGCCTGAGGAGATGTTGTTTTAAAAGGGCATCATGTTAATAGTTGATAATTGTCTTTGTATGCCATGTGGGTGCTGATTCCTCTCCTCAACTAAGAGCCTTGTGGTTTGCTGCCCTTTCAGAAAGCTGTGCAAGTGGCTTTGGTGCTGCATTACAGGGTGTAAAACATCAAGGCTTTGAATGGCATCACTGAGCAAGACACAGTAGCAGCTTCTGTGGGGCAGTTTGAGCACCATCGTGTGAACCAGGGTGTGCTGGGGAGAGGAAACACCAGCTTTGGGCTCCAAGCCTTCCAGAGAAGAAGCTGGGCTGCTTCTAGCACAGGTTTCCTCTGTGATCCCCCCAGGGTCATCACTTCTTTAGGTTTCTGTTGTGCCCTCTGGCTGCAGGGTGATGCCACAAGCTCTGTGGTGTCCCCAAGTGTTGGTGTGGCACAGAGCTGAGCGTGAGAACCCTTCTGTGTCAGTTCAGGTAAAAATGGGCTTGGGTGGCTTTTTGTTAACAAGGAGCATGAGCAAAGCAATGATCTGCTGAGCATCTTCCCTACTCCAGATCCTCAGCTCACACTGATCTCACACTGGTGTTGTTACTACTTTATAGGGAAGCACACAGTATTTTGTATTATTTGTTCTGTTCTCCAGCAATTTATTACCAGGCATTTTTAATTTTTTCCCCTCAACATGTGGTTTAACCCACACTGAATAGGAGCATCAGATGCCTGAGCTCTCAGTGCTTACAGTTTTCATCAGGTCACAAAAATTTTGTAGTGAAAAGGTGTCCCTAATCAATCCAGTTGAGTATCTGGCTGCTCAGATTGCAGGCTGTTGGTTCTGCTTTGGTGTTAAGTAAAAATAAGGAGAGAGGTTTTAGTAGCTTTACAAACTTCTCCATTCTCTGTTTTTCTGCCAGAATCTTCTCACTGGGTTCCTGTTGATACCCTGAGTGTTAGACCACATAAGTGAGCCTGACTTCTTTAGGGTCAATCAGCAGATTTAGAGCCCTCCTTGTGCTTCTCTTAACTTTGTTGATAGATAAACAACAGGAATCTGAATTCTAGATGTGGATAGGAGTTGCTAAAATGTCTTTCAGAAGAAAAAAAGAAATCCAACTGGATAATTCAGCTTGAATAAACTTGGAATAAATGTTTGAATCACAGGGAAGAGGTCTGTTTTCCATGTGAATTTGCTGGCAATATTTAACTTAGCTGCTGTAAAAATGACTCAGCTTTGCTGTTGTCACACCCTGAGCAAAGAAGAAGAGAGCAGTCTTCAGACATCAGCTAATTGCCAGAAGGGCCTGGTTTAAAAAGAAAGAAGAAGAAAAAAAGCAGAGAAAAAACACAGAAACTTGACCTTGATTCTCCTAGTAGCTGTTTATTTTTAATATGTTTGCTTATTTAATGCTTTCTCTTTGAATTCATTTTGGCAGACTGGGACAGATTCAGGAGGATCTGTCCTAGTTTGTCTGCAGAGCTCAGATCTTTGGGTCGTGCCACTCACACACCCTGATAACTTTTTAAAACACAGCTTTGTGGCAGCTGCAGACAAACTGCCTCGGCACTTTCCTCTTGTCTCAGAGGGTTCATCCTGAGGTGGATTTTGCTCTGGGAGGAAGCAAAACTGGACTGTGTGGAGACTGGGACGTGTGTGGCAGCCAGCTGGATGTCAGAGAGTTCTCCCCTTGGACAGGGAGGGCAGACCAAGCACTGATCATTTCAGAGTGAGCCCAGAACTTCAAGAGAGTTTGTCCCTTCTGTGCTATCTCTGAGTGGAAACACTCGAGCACAGCTGAGCTCCAATCGATTTCACAGCAGTGAATGCAGAGCTATGCATGAAATGTGCCTGAGAGCTGCTTTTGGCTGCCACACCTTCCAGACAGCCCTTGCACCGAGCAGAGCTGCCCTTTCCCAGGCAACAGGAGTTATATCTCATTTTTCTAATATCTGTTTCTCCTTTTTGTGTTCTTCCCTGGCACAAATTTATACCCACAGCAAACCACAGTTTTGCTAAAGAGGGGAAGTGGTCCATTTTTACAGGAACAGGTAACAAATGCCAGAGAGAGCCTTTGCAGTGGAGTGGCCGGGCACAGATTCCAAACTTCAACAGATGCAGTCAGCAGGGAGATAAATGTAACTTTCCAATGTGTGCAGTGTGAGATCTATTTAATTTTTCCATTGCAGGCCAGAGAAGAGCTTTGTCTGCTGTATTTTCCCTAGGAAATATTTTACCAATCATTTTATATTCAAGCATACAAATGTATGTGTGTGTGTGTGTGTGGGATCCTCCTCTCATTTCTTTCTCCTGGTAATCTCACTTACACCACCGTCAGCACAGAGCCCTGCAGCAGTCCCACACAAGATTCAGAGCAGGGTTGTTGATGGAGGGAGCAGATCCCTGTCCTCAGATTATCCCATCTACAGCAGGAGTGAGGTTCTGATGGAGCACGTCACGTCATTTAGGAGAAATGCACAACAGCCTTTCTTAATCACCTTACCAGACAGCCTCAGATTTAAGTAAATATTTTTCATATTTATAGTTGATCCTTTGCCCAAGAGCAGCAGGGTTTCCTGCTCCTGCACAATTTCCAGTCTATGCCTCAGTGCATCCCCTGACATTGCTGCAGTAGATTTCAATTTAGTCTTCAGGGCTTGTATTGAGAAATTCTTCCTTTGGCAGGAGAGGGGAGTCTACAGAGGTTTTCCTTGGCCTTCTGAAGCGCACTGAGCTGCCTGCAGTGAGCCCTGAGCTAACATCCTCTGAACTCTGTCCCTGGTTTAGCACAGTTCACCACCAGCCCCAAACTGAGAAGGGTTGGGCTGAGCCCTGAGCTCTGCGAGTTTGGCATCACAGAGCTTTGGCATCAGAGAAACAGCTTTTCTGGGAAAACAGTGGAGATGATCAAGTATGAGTTGGGGAGTAAATCCCCTCTCTTTGTGGCACTGCTGTCATGATTTCTTTCACTTAATTAACATTTTCACTGCAAAGCCCTGAGCCAGCCAAACCCCTAAGGTAACTCCACTGATACCAGGTTACTGGTACCAGCTGAATTTGGTCCACTGTGTCTAAGTCAGAGGGGTGTGGCTGGTCCTCCAGTGTGCAGAGACACTGTCAGTCCTTGTCTCTGGATGGGAAGGGGTGCTCTGATTGCTGGGATTCAGAAAGCTGCCTTGGATACAGGACACCAACCTGCAGCACTGATGGCAGGTGCTGGATTTCACAACCCTGTCTGTGGTTTGAGAAGTCATTATCTGCATTCTGCAGGTATCTCCTTATCACTTTAAATACGCTGAGGCCATGCCTCTGCGTTTTTGAGGGAAATGATACACAGCAGTCTAAATGCAAAATAGAGATGGGTTGTCAGTCTGCAGAGAGGAGCAGCACAGACACAAGGTCCTGCTTGCACCCCCTAAAAGAAGGCTGTAAGGTTGTGTTATTACTGCAGTGGTTGGTGTACTCAAGGACAAGTACCTTTTTCCTAAGCCAAGGGATTTGTTAGGTACATGTTACAGGTGAGAGAAAAGTTCAGAAAACTGCATACTGAATTTAAAACAAGAGTTTCTAAGCAGGAAGCTGTTAAATATGCAGACTTGGGAAATCTAGCAGTAAAGCAGGATATGTTTGGTGTGAGTGAAAGCTTTGCACTGCAGCTCCCACTGGGTGCTGTGCCCTTTGCAGTAGCAGTGGAGACTCTGCTTAATTTGATTTCTTGTTGCTGCTGGCTTGCTGTGTTTTACAGGGGTGCCTTGTGGCAGGGCAGTGGATGTAGCTTTAAACAAACAGCTGGAGCTCTCTGCCTCGGTTTCCCCAGTGGCACAATAGGCATAATATTTCCATTCATATTTGCAGGGCTGTCCTGAGGCATCACGAGTGAAGGTTTGAAAAGCACAGTGTCTACACTAAGTACAACTACTGTCGATATCTAAAAAGTGCATCTGTTTGTACTTACCCTTTGTTCCATTCTCCTAAACATTTGAACTGTCTGATCTACATGACCAGTCCTGAGTCTCAAATAAGCATTTGAGATAGGCCTTTGTTTCCCTTTTCTTTCTCTCCCGTCCCCAAATGCATTCCTTTGAATTCTAAATTTGGGGTTAAAAGTCCAAAGAGCTAAACACAGGGCATTGGAAAGCAAATTAAATTTGGTCTCGGGTTCTTGCTGCCTCCTGGTGGAGAATTAACAACCATTCAATTGAGGCTGGTTTTGGGATGAGTTATGTCAAAACCAGCAAGTTTATGAAAACGTTTGGGGAATATAATTTTTAAAATGTGCATTTCAGGACAAGGATTTGAATGCAATGAGGTGATCTTGAAAATGAAGCCTTGGGTTGTTTCCTTGCATTGATGACCACTATGTGTTCAAACTTTCCTCTGTCCAAGCTGGACCCTGAATAATCTGGACTGGTGAAGAAGTCCAGGTCCCCTGCTTGAGCTTGCTCATGGTCTTTGCAATGAAATCATGGAGCAGATACGGCAGGGACTGCTGATGTCCAGGCATGATTTCACCTCTGAGTCAGTTGAATTCTTACAAGCAGATTGGAAAGTGAGCAAAATGTTTATGGCCTGTGCTCTGCTCTGCCAGGTTCCCAGTGGTGTAGCACAGGCTGAGACCAACTGGGATTTCAACTAACGCGGTTTTCTCCTCTCTCTCTGACACATGCAGGCTTTGTGTGTGAACTGGTCAAACCTCAAACTGCCCTGGGTGGATCTAGACTGGCTGATCGACATCTCCTGTCAGATAACTGAGCTTGATCTCTCTGCCAACTGCCTGGTGTCCCTCCCCTCCGTGATCCCGTGGGGGCTGATGAACCTGCGGAGGCTCAGCCTGGCTGACAATCAGCTCACAGAGTTACCCAGCGTGCAGTCCTCTGATGAGATCATCTGCACCAGGTGATAGCAGGCTCAAGCTGGCCTTGAGGGATACTGGCTGAGGGGAGAGCACCTTGCAGGAGCTTCTCGGGCTGTTTTCTCTCTGCTGCAGGGTTTAACTTGGGGTTTGCCCCTCTCCATTCTCAGTGTTTCCGAGTTTGTTGTCAGGACAGTTGTGGGGACTTCTATTCCTGTATTCCTTGTGTTGCCTCTGCTTTTCTCCAGCTCTGGTGAGCCCCGTTCCTCTAAGCTGGCTCAGAGTGACATTTACTGGCTGATACCAATGATTTCATCTGCTGTCTATCCAGACCACCTCTCTCTGCTCCCTGGAAGGGTTAATTTTCTAATTAGGGTTTTTTGCTTTGCCTTGTGAGAGGCACATTTCAGCTGCTTTCATTCAGAGCTGAAGCTGTCCTGGTAAAGCAGATGTCTGTGGCAACAGGAGGCTTTGCTATTGTTTTACTGATGCCTGACTGAGATTGTTCTGTACTCACAGGTTACTTGAGGTTGATGTATCCAGCAACAGGCTCTCCACTCTCCCTACTGGATTCCTACATCTTAAAAACCTTAAAAAACTCATCGCTTCCAAAAACTATATGGAGAAGTTATTTGACGAGGAAAACAGTACGTACAGTCCAGTGTTTGGCTTGCATTTCAAGGCTGGGCTGTAGGGAAGAACCCAAAAATGTTAAAATAATGGCTTAAATGGCTTAAAAGCTCTCATGCTTATACCAAGGCCACAATGTTTCATGTTTTCCAGCAACTAATTGGATTGGTTTAAGGAAGCTGCAGGAGTTTGACGTCTCTGACAACAGGTTGGTGGAACTTCCAACGGTTTTTCTATACTGCTTCAAGTCCCTAAACATACTGAATGTTTCCAGAAATCAGCTGAAAGTGTTTCCAGATCCCTGGGCCTGCCCCCTGGTAAGTTGAAGTGCTCTGACAAAGTCAGAGGCTGAAACAATGTTGAAACAATGCAAAAAGAATTGACTGTGGTGCTTAAAATGCTGTCAGATGCTTAGAAAGCTGTTCTGTTTCTGTAGGAGTGCCCCTGCCAGATTTGGTTTGTGGGTTTCAGATGCAGTCTTTCTGAGGTTCCACCCTGTTCTCACCATGTTGATGGCATTGGTGGAAAAGTTTTAGAAATGTGTCTCACATGGATGTGTTAATTTTTCTCTGTAGTTCCTCTGAGCAGAAGTATTGTTAGGATCATTTTACAAAACACCCAGCTTTCACCAGAGGCAACTTTGCTCAAACCCATGGCAAGCTAGGACATCTGTGTCCACACCCATCACTGTGACTTTATGCCTCATTTTTACAGGGACAGCAGGGGAACAGTATCCTTTGGGGAAGTGTTTGTTTATGGTTGAAAAGCAAATGGGGGTGGGTGATTTTCAAAATAATTTTTGGAATACTTTTTGCCCACCAAGAAATTTGACCAGCAGTTGAGTGCATCTCCTTAGCAAACCCTATGTGCCTGCATGCCAAATAATTTATCTCGATCAGGATATCTGAAGAGACCACCTAAAATTAATTTATTAAAGCTTTTGACATGTGACAGCTGATCTACCACATGTTTTAAAGAGATGATTACTGCTCTATAAGTGTGGGGCTTTTTATGTTTTCCAGAAATGTTGTAAAGCATCAAAAAACGCACTGGAATTCCTACCTGATGCATTGACTGTGTTCTGGAAAAATCACCTGAGAGAAGTGGACTTTTCTGAGAATTCACTGAAAGAAGTTCCAGTAGGACTCTTCCAGCTTGAAGTAAGTGTAATTTCTTCATAGTTCTCACATTATTTTTCCTAATACTGACTGAGACCTCAAACTGGCTGCCTGGTTAAGGTCGGAGCCCACATGCTGGTTTGAACTGGTGCAATTGCACAGAGCCCCTGTGCAGGCTGTCACCCCCTGAATCACCACATTCAGGCCCTCATCCAGTGAGATATATCTAGTTTCTGACACAGGGCTGCTGAGAGAACTCTCTGGATGTCTGTGGTTTGCAGAATTTGGGAGCACAGTTTGGAAGACAAGCCCTGCATTGTAGCTCCAAGCTCCAGCCATTGAAATATTGATGTACTCAAGTACACTCTCAAATAGTTGTGCTTTTTCTTGAAAAAAAGTGTTGTGTAATTAGGAGTTAGTCTTTCTGTGCTGAAAATAGCATGTTTGAATGCCCTAAACAGTGCTGCTTGGGACCTCTGTAATCTTAAAGGTTGTGGATTAAATAATTCTTTCCTGTGGACACCACAGCTCCATGGGTTTATGTCAAAATTCTTCAGAATTTCTGCTTTCACACGGTGTTGATGTGAAACCAAGCAGAACTTGGGGTTTCCTCCAAGCTTCCCTGAAAGATTGTGAAACTTGGGGTTGTGGAGAGAGAAGCAGAGGTGAATCTGTGCAGAAGTTCCATGCTTTTCCCTGCTGGCCTCTGTGGGAAGGATGCAGAAGTGATGGTTCATATCCATGTCCAGTCCTGATCTCAGGATCTGCTGCAAAGGTGCCTTTTAGTCCTGCTGGAGCAAGAGGGCTGAATTCCCTCAGTTCTTTCCAGTGATCCCTGCACATTTGGCTTCTCTCTCTGGTGGCCGTTTGTTTCCAATTGGCATTTCTCCTGAAACAGAAGGAATCCTATGGGCTATTGTCTCCAGAACTTGGTTTTTCTGAATGTATTGAGAGCCATCCCAGGGGGTGGGAGCCACCATGGCAGATGTTAAACACTAGATGGTGCTTCCAGGGCACAATTCTTGGGTGCTGCTGCTCGGAGGTTGCTGAGGGGTGCACAGGGAGAGACCTCAGTGCAATCTTTGCTGATGTTTTCAAAGTCAGTGAGCCTTGGCTGCCCTAAATAGTGGCAGTTCTTATCTGTAGCTCTTCAGCATTATATTCATGAAAGAAATAAATATCAAGTATTTTCAGTGCCCTGAGGGCCAGAGTGTGGTGAGCAACTAGAAGGTGAAACCCCATGCCTGGAGGAGCCCTGGCTTGGGCTACTCCTTGATTGCAGAGTTTGTGTGGGTGACCAAGGCTGTGCTCGTGCTCCAGCCCTCTCCAGAAGCAGATGTGGGAAGCGGGAGAAATAGGAAGTGAAGTGTTCCTACAGATAATGTATTGTTTTTATGTAGGAACAGCAGTGAACTGTCTTCTCCCTGGGAAAAGGAGACAGCAGAGGAGGCCTGTGACTTGAAAGCACACGTCATGGGACAGTCATTTGTCACTGTAGCTGCAGTGTAGTTTATCACTGGCCTTTGCATGGTTTGCAGAGGAATCTCAAGACTGGGACCAGCTCAGTCCTTAATGCCATGTGTACTCCAGAAATGTGGTGTTGAGAGAAACAGAAACCTTCTCAGCTTTCCTGGCTGTTGCCTTCTAAGGGAACCAACCAAGCCATGTCTTAGTTCTCTAGTCTAGTTTGCTTCTCCCTAGCTTGCTTCTTCTGAAGGCACCTGGGCCCCTCTGGGTGGAATAATTCAGATAATAAGAATTATTATAATAATAAGACTCTGGTCAGCTTTCCCACATCACGACCTGACCGAGGCACCTGAATCTGGATGCTGCAGTCCCTCCACTCAGGTGTCATCTCACACCCTTCTGCATGCTGTGGCAGCAGCTTTGAAGGAAGCTTGTCTGCCACTGCTGTTGTGTCCCCAACTGTTCTGGAGGCCCCCATTCTCACACTAAAAGGCAGTAAAAATGGAGAAATCAGAGAGAAGAGGCAGTTTGAAAGGACTGGAGATCTCCAGAGTTTCGGTCATGAAGAACCACAGTCGCTGATTTTCCCCCCATGCACAGAACCACTGGAGAGAAGCTCCCCAGGCTCCCAGCTCCCTGGAGAGTGGCCTTGGTCAGTGTTTGGGGAGACACAGACACAGTGACTGAAAAAGAACCACGCCAGTTAGACCCCACAGAACACAGGTTGTGCTGATTTGTGGATGTGCAACCTCCCTCTCCTCCTGCCCAGGGGTGTTTTTGGGAGAAGTCTGAGGCGTTGTCCTTGCACAGCCCCATGCTGGCACTTGGAGAGAGCCCCACACCAGGAGCCAGGGGCAGGCTGGGCCCTCCTTCCAGGGGAACATGAAGGATTGTAAAAGCATTGGCTGTCAGGATTCAGCGTTCAGTTTTTCAGTTTTCCCTTTCCTTCAGTGGCTCACTCTGCAGTTTTGTATTCCCTTCAGCTTCCCGAAATCCCAGCAAAGCCCAATTCTGCCCCTCTTCATCACTAGAGGGAGCGTTTTGCACGATAATTCCCATTCCAGCCACTGCTGGTTGTCCATCGCTTGTGTCACATGGACACCTCGTATTTTTCCAATCTAAAAAAAGGGGAGGAAGGCCAACAAACTTCTTTGTGAGACACTGTTAATCCTGCTCGATGAAAAGGGGCATAAACCTTTTACATTAACGTGGAGCACATAAAACATTTAACACACTTGACGCTGAAGTCTCTGCTGGTAAAACATGATTTTCATGGGGTATAATTCATTAATATTGCTGTACTTCTGGCAGGAGATAATTCAGCTGACATTCTGCTTTATCTTAGTTTTTCATGGCAGGGGGGACTTGCTGGATAAACCTGGTTGGAAACTCTACAGACAACACTGTTTTTCAGTGGAAAATTGGATTTTCAGCCAAATGAAAATGGTCGTTTGAGCCTCAGCATTATTAAGGGCAGATGGAAGAGCATAAACTTTACAAATCTGAATGGGTGTTGCATTTTTTTTTTTATTTTATATTTCAGTTAAATTCAAAGGAGATCTTATGTTTAACTTGGGATTTCCAGCTGAGTCCTGTCTGTGTGGTGTTAACTGTATGGTATCAATCAGCTTCACTTGTTTTTAAAATTCATGTCTCTGCTGGGAGGGGGGAAAAAAAAGGAGATGTGTAACTTGCATAAATCTTGGAAAGCGAATATAAATCCCGTCCATTTTAGTAGAGATGTCATAAAAAAGCAATCAAAACTTTTCCTTGTGTGAAGTGGTTCATGTTTTGCACCTTGATTTTGAGCCTGTACCACGGGTGTAAGCCTACTGTGACACCAGCTTGTACAGACACACACATTTATTACATATATATATGTAATCCATACGTGGCATCCTGTGGTGGTAAATCAGACTGTTCTTTTCCATTTGGAAAGGTTTCCTCACTAAAAAGTAAGATGTGCTCTTGCACGGGCTGTTTCCAAGTGCATCTGTCAGCAAGTGGAGCAATAATCTCCCCGGAGTGAGCGGTGCTGCTCCGTGCAGAACTTGCTGGGGACGGGGAGGAAATGTTTGCATGCTGGGCAGCATGGACAGGATGTTCTGATGAATAAGATGTACTTTCTTGGTGTTTCTGTTATTTAATAGCCACGCTTAAAAAGCTCCTTCTGTGTGTTTGGTGCTCTCTAACTCCAGGCTGTTCCTCTCCTAGGCTTTGGTGTCCCTGAAGCTGCTGGGAAATCAGTTAGTTACGTTGCCTTCGCAGGATAAGTGGAATTGCAAACAACTTAAGTCGCTGGATCTTTCAAAAAACCAGCTTGGGAAGTAAGTGTTTCTTTCTAGTTTTGGCTAAGAAAACAAAAGCTGGAGAAGTAACAGCAAACCCAATCCCTCGTGTAACACAAAGGGTGTCAGGAGAGAATTAATCACCTGCATAGAAGGCATTGATACCCACATACCATGTCCCCAACTATATTGTGTGTATGTGACAGTGATGAATTATCCTTTGCTGATTCTTTGGGCATTTAACACACTGTATCATTTATTAAGTGGATAGATTATTGATAATGGCAGTTTAATTTCTGAGCATTTCTTCAGCCCAGTGTGGGGTTCATCACTACAAATACAGGTTTGTGGGGAGCATATCTTAACCATAAACCATCTGGCTGGACTGCAGTTATTAGTTAGTGTGGGAGTATTGTTTTGGAAAAAATGAAAAGTCTTTGTTTTTTAAATGGAAGTATAACCAGCTGCAAGTTCATAGAGAAGATTTCCAACCTAAAGGATTCTATGATTCTAAGACTGATGTAAATAAGGTTGTCCAATAAAAGAGTGATGTTCTTCTGTTTAGAAATTCCAATAGGGATGTTTAACATAGAGAGTTAAAAGTCCTTTGTCATCTCCAAAACTGCACTGAATTGTGTCATGCTGATGTCTTCTCATTTGGGTGCCTGTCCAACACAGTTTTTGGAGTCCTTAGGAGTTTCTGTGTCAGTTACAAAAGACAAATTACTACTTTTGGAATGTCCCAGTGCATTTCCAGAGTCATGCTGGTGGGTCATCTTCTCTGAGACTCCCTGGGGAGGGCGGGCAGTGGCAGCAGGTCGGTTCTGCAGCTCTTCTGGTGAAACTCCTTCAGTTTGCTGTTTGACAGCCACTTAACCCTGACACCCATAAAGCCAGGGGTCAAGTGCTCCTGCCCTGGGAGCTGGGAGCGCTGCCTTGAGGAGCTCTCTTGATTTGCCAGGAGAAAACCACTGGGCTGGGCAAGTGTTGGTGGAGTCTGATTGCTCAGTAGGTTTCAATCCCATCTCTCCAGAGCAGGTGAGCGGGGCCAGGCTCTTCCCCGTGTAGCTCAGCACCTTTCCAAGATCTTTTCCTCACAATTCCCTGTTTTGTTTGGCCCACAGGAGCGATGAGGGGTTTAAAACGAAGAAGATCCCCTTTTTCACCACAAAGAACAGGGTGCGTGGTGGCCCCGAGGCAGGTAAGGCACACAGCAAGTGCTGGCAATGTCAGGTGAGCTGGGAAGCAGCAGGAATCTGCAGTTTGGCTGGAGGGAAAGCAGAGTAAATTCCTCTGCAATTTAAAGTGCAACTGCATTTCATTAAGAAGAAGTGTGTTCAGATAAAACATTTCTAAAGAAATGATGCAGCTGGTTGGTACCACCAATATAGAAAGATGGTGTGAAACCTGTTTCTTTTGCTCTTTCATGAAGGTTGTGCCTTTTAGCCAGAGTTCTAAGTGGCATGTTGAAGGGAAATTAACCCATTATTATCCCTGTGACTCTTAGGATTGTTTCTGTTGCTGACTTTGTAAATGGCACATTTTCCCCTGCCTGTGATTTGCACCCTCAGTTTGGGGCAGAGCTGATGAAATGCATCTGAAATCCCAGAGAGAACAAAGGGTTATCTGAAGATACTGCGCTGCTTCCTGCTCTCTGTGGGATTCATCTGCATTTCTTTTGTTTGTTGTTTTATTTTAAAGCACTTGGGGAGTTTTCTCATTCTGGCTGCCTGCAGAATGCCTGGCTCCAAACGTTCCTTGCCAGCCACGGAGCGGGGTAGAGCCCGCGTCGTCCTGACGCACATCCCTCGACTGCTGGTGGGAGGAAGAGGCCCTCCTGCAGCAAATCCTTCCCTCAGCTCCCCTGAAAGCTGTGCCTGAGGTGAAGCTGGTAAATGAGCCATGTGCAGCCCTAGCTGTAGGGTAGGGCTGGAGAGCCTCACCTCCAGCTGGCTCCTCTGGGAGGCAGAGGCTCTACCTGGGCTTCCAGGCAAGGCTGATCCTGCCTCATTTTCCTGGCTGTGGAAGTGGAGGCTGCTGTGCTGGGTAAGGTGTGTGTGCCCCCTGAGGGGGAGAAGAGGTTGGTCTGTGCTGTTTCACAGGCAGGACGTGGAAATAGAAATGCTGTGACATTGTTGGAGTATGGAACAACTGGAAAAGGAGTCTGAACCTTGGGAATGTGTGGAGTCTGACATATCCTCAGAGCTTTGCTGTGAAGTGCTGCAGCAGCATTTCCCAAAGGGCAGAGAAGGGCAGGAGCAGCAGGCAAAGGCAGCTAAAACCAGCTCTAAAAGGGAATTGCTGTCCTAATGGAAATCTCTGCGTGCTGCACTCCCAGCATAACCCCCTGCAGAAAGCAGGAGAGGATGGGCTCTGCCTCAGTAACATTTGAACAGCCGTGGCACGTTACACCCTGGTGCAACCTGGAGCTGCCTCAGGTGGCCTCAGGTAGCAGGGGGCACCGAGTAGCCCACCTGGCTGGTGCCACGGGTGAGCAGCCACAGAGACAGAGCAAAGCCAGCTCATCCTTTTCTCTCTGTTCCTCTGCCAAGTATAGCTTGGTGAGACGAGAGGATGCGGCCAAGAATTTAAACATCAAGAGAAAACAGAAGCTGGAGTACATCAGCTGCTCACAGAAGTCTCCTGGTGAGCTGGGGGTGGACAGGTTTCCATATGATTTACCAACAAAGCTGTTTACTTAAGTCTAGGTTATTTAAAGAGAATAATTTATGGATGCTCACTACACTTGATTGATAAGTCTCAGAATAACTTCTTGCACACGCATGTGTGGTGTTGATAGCGTTTATTCATCCAAAAATACATTTTCAACATGGGATTTGTTTTAATTTTTCTACAGTTCTCTAAAAGAAAATTTGAGCTGAAGCCAGAGAAATCATAAATAACTCATGAATAAATAATTACAATTCATAAACACCTCGAGCTTGCTTCCAGTATAGTACACTCCTTTCCACCTGGGACTCTGGTGAATTCAGAGTATTACTGCTATTTTAGGAGTTTGCTCCTACGTGTCCAAGAGGGCCTAAATCTGTCTGTGCCTAGCACCTACTGAAGAGCAACAATGCAAAGTTTAAGTCCAGTGATGAGCCAGAAAGGAAGTGAATTGCATCCATGAATAAACCTGCTGTCCTCCTAAAATAGTCCAAAGATGATTTTTTTAAATTTGAAAACTCAAAGGCGGACTGTGACACTGCCCACAGCAGACAGTCCTGTCACGTATATGAAACACCCCTGCAGACTGTGGGTCTCTATCTTGCTCCTTTTCTGATCACAGCTCAGGCTGGAAGTGCTGTTAATATTAGAACTGGGGCGTTTTCTCCTGAGAAAATCTCTTCCATTTTTGTTTTTCCTCTTTTTGAATAAGTCTAATTACAGTTCCTCACGTCTTCTCTGTAAAGGAAGAAGATCTTGGTGGAAGTGGAACTGTCTCATCCCTCAGGAAGGGAGAGTCTTGCATCTCAGGGAGTTGCTTTGATTGACCATGGAGGCAGCAGATGGTGCTGGTTCTACTTTCCTAATCAGATTCCAAACCTGCCTGGTTTTCCTTCATTTCAGGATGCTCTTTGGTAGATACATGTGACACCCTCAATGCAGCAACACAATCCATGGCAGCTTTTTGTGATGCTCTCCCAGCTGCCATTTCTGGAGTGAAGTGATGCTCTTTGGAACTTGCAGAGCTTCCCTTTGTTTGAACCTCTCCAGCAGCAGCAACTCAGCCATGCAGTTGATGCCCTTACTGCTTGGGTTGCTCCCAAAATATGCAAGGTGCTCCTCAGGCATGGAGGAAGTTCCCTGAGTCCTTCTATCTAAAGCAGAACAGAGGGACAAATACCAGCATGTTTTAGAGACAGCACAGGTCAGTCTGTCAGCTCCAGTTTGGGTTTTCTTCTCTGTTGTTGTTGAATTTGATTCACCATAAATTACTGCAGGATGCAACGTGGGGGCCGGAACATAAATTCTGACTGGCCTCTGGCTTTTCTCAGGTAATACAGCAAAAACACACTGAGAACCAGCTGTGCCCTGGGTGTGCCCTTTCAGTGCCACGTTAAGAGCCAGTTGTGCCCGTGGGATGCTCTCTCAGTGCCAGCTGTCAGGCTGCCATAGGGGCAGTTCACAGGCTATTACCATGGGAGACAAGGTGCCACTCACCCCCTGAGCTGTTCTGGCGGGCTTGGGGTTCCTCCCTCGGCACCCCATAAGTCCTGGACACTGTCACCTCCCAACACTGTGACTTTAGGACGTTGAGATGTGAACACTGATGTTTGATTGTCCCTGAAGGCAGTTTGCTTTTCTGCTCTTGCTTGGTGGTGGCCCCTGCCAATGGACATGACCTCATGTTCTGCCCGCAAAGTTCAGGTGAAGCTCTTGGTTCAGAGCCTTGATGCCTGTTGTGTTGTTTCTTTTTTTGAAGGTGCGTTTTGTTTCCTGTCTCGTTCCAGGTCCTTTTTTGGAGTTCCCAGCATTTCTGAGCGATTCTCTGGAGGTTCTTTATCTGAACGACAATCAGCTGGACTCTGTCCCGCAGTCCGTTTGCCTCCTGAAAGGTTTAACAGAGCTTTATTTAGGAAAGTAAGTCCATGTCCTGAAAAAGCAGTGTTATTTCCATGTTGTTTTAGTGACCAGTCTTCTGTGGAGCCCCACCCCAGATGTCCAGTGCTTTGGAAGTCAGAAAGCTGGAAATAGTCAGCCCCTTGTTCGGACTGTGCCCATGGTTTGCTTTAGATAAGGAGGAGGCTGGTCTTTTGAGTTAGGGAAGATGATCTAATGCTTCAAACACAGGCCTGGAAATCTAGTGTGCCTCTAGTTCATTCTGGCTTTTTGCTGTCAGTTTCTGTAGCGTTACATTCAATAACTCATCATTTTTGCCTTTATTTCCTCAACTATCCAGCAAAGATGATTACATTTGTCTGCCCCAGAGGATAAATTGAGGTTATACATCACTTTTAGGATGGAAATTGCTATTAAAGTGCTGAGTAGTCTTATTAAAATGTTAATGGAAGATTTCTGCAAGGATAGAATAGTGTAATCTGAGAGTCCGTGAGAGCAGCTACTTACACACAAAGCCTGGTTGTTGGTAGATTTATTTGTTTTTGTACAGTAACCCTGGTATCCGAGAGCTTCCTCCAGAACTTGGACAGCTGGCTAATCTCTGGCAGCTGGATATCGAGGAACTAAATATCAGTAACGTTCCTGCAGAGATCAGAAAAGAGGGTAAGGCTGATGCTGTGTATTCTTTATCAAATTGACTGAACATGCAATAAAATCTCTTCCTTTTAATGGTCAAGAGCAGGAGAAGACAGTGAGTGCCTGAGCCCTCGCTGGGGTTAACTGGAGTTGCACAGGGAAACCTCCTACTAGTATTTACAAATCTTGTCATCAGTGCTAAGCTCTGGCTGTAATGATCAATTTAAGACAGATCACAATTTAAAATGATGACTTTTAAATGCAGTATTTCATTTGCAGTATGAAAATACTTGGCTTGCTGTATTGAATGTGCATAAATTCTGTGGCTTGCTTCCTGAATGTGGCTATTTCAGGATATTTAGATGGCCTCTCTAAACACTGAAGTGTTTAGGATCAGCAGTCACAGTCCCATTGAAGTGACTTCATTGTGAGCTGCTAGGTTTTTGGATCTATTACAATGCTGTCTTCTTTTTTTTTTTTTGGTGCATTTTAATCAGAAAATCCTGTGGGAAGAAAGTTATTAGGAATTATTCCTGCTCCAGCAGTATACTGTTGAAACCTCAATCTAACTTTAACTGGAAACATAAAAGTGGAGGGAAAAACTGAGTATTTTCCAACACTAAATTAGTATTTTATGTTTCCCTTCAGCTTCTGAAGCGTAGGAGCCCCAGCATTTGTTTCTCCTTACAGTGCTCCATTGTGGGGCCTCCGAGCAGTGACCTTTTCCTGGGGTCTCTGTCTCAGGTTTGTCCGCTGGAGGTTTCTTTGTTTCTTCTCAGCGAGACCGCAGGGGAGGCGTGAGCTCAGCGGGTGTGTGTGCAGCGGCGGGGTCTGCGCTGTCCCTGGGCCTTGGTGGCTGCAGTGCCCGTTCTGTCCCGCAGGCCCCAAGACGGTGCTGGCGTATTTGCGAGCGCAGCTGCGGCGCGCCGAGAAGTGCCGGCTCATGAAGATGATCGTCATCGGCCCTCCCCGGCAGGGCAAGTCCACGCTGGTGGAGATCCTGCAGTCAGGCAAGGTGCCCCAGATGATGCACAGCGATGCCACCATCCGAACGACCAAGTGGGAGCTCCCCAAGCCCGTGGGGCACAAGGCGAAGGTGAAAAGCGGCCGGAGGTCTGCCGGCCCGGTGGGACGTGGGAGCCCTGGGGGGGCTGAAATTGTCCTTTCACAAGGAGCAGTTTCCATCACCTCGCAAGCGTGGCGTGGTTTTAGACCTGTTACAATTCTGGCTCATTTGCAGCTGGTACTAGAGGGCAGTTCTGTTTTCCTGACTGCATCCTAAAGAGAGCTGTGTGTTGGCTAGGCTGAAATTCTGGCTCTCCCACCTCGAGTGGACACTAATTTTGAGAGAGTGCTTTAAATCAGCTTTTCTGCAGCAGATTGTGCTTTCGTTTGGGACATCAGTACCTAAAGCTGGACTTCCTTGATATCAGACCTGTCCTAGATGGAGAATGTGGGTGGAAGGTGTGACTCAGGGATGTCTAAGGCGTGTCTTAAACACCCAAATCTCAGATGGCTCATTCATGGAGTGTGTCATAGTGAACTCATTTGGAGAGCACTGATTTAATCCAAGCATTTGTAGGTGGCCCTGTCCACTGCCTGCAGAGTAGCCCATGGATTAGAGGATGCAGAATTGGTCCTGAGGTCTTGTCAGAGCTGAGGGGGTGCAAACACATCACTCCCCCTTCCCAGATGAGAGCCATGACCACCAGGCTGTTTTGGAAAGGGGGAAGGAGCCTGCTGAGTTCAGCTGTTCCACAGCAAAGAGTGCCAGGTCAGAGACAGAAAGAAAAGTGCAGCACAGGCTGACTCCTTGAAGGGTAGACTTTGGTGGGAGAAGGGATTTGTGCATTTTGTGTTGATGAGCAATCAAATAAAATAAAAGTGTAGGCAGCACCAGAGACCTAGAGTGGAACCAAGACACTGAACAAGTGTTTATGCCTATCTCTGAGTCTGTCTGTCCACACACACACTCACAGCTGAAGGTCTTCTGGATGAACAAAGCAGTCCTTGTGCTGCTTAGGGCTTGGTTTCAACAATATGGAAGTTCTTCCAGCTGGTTTTGGGCGACTTCACACGGATTGCACAGAATCAGAGCCCTGCTGAGATACTGAGCTCCTGGCTGAACTCTCATAGGGTAACTTCCACGTGGGATCAGTCATGGCCCCAGCCCCCTAAACAGAGCCCCCTGGGTGTTATGTGATGCTCTGAGGATGGTGGCTGGAGGATGATTTAGTTTTGTGTTCAGTCTCAGGGTTTTCGACTCTCCAGGGCCCAATGATTTAGGGACAGAGCTTCCCAGGTATGCAGGTACCTCCTGCTGCAGCTGGGAGCCTGAATGCCATTGAAGCAGAGAGCCAGGCTCCCTCTTAGTGCTGTCATGGGGCTGCACAGAGGAATGGATGCAGGGATACTGGGAAGAGAGCCAGAGCTGGAGAGGCCTCCATTTAAGCAATCCCCCAGAAATCAGTGAGTCTGATTCACAGCAACTGTGATTCTGGCCCATCTCTGGCATGGCACAGACATCAGAAGCCTGGGAGCAACATGTAGGAGGTGTTTATGGAAGGCCTGAGAAGCTTCCCATCTCCTGAGCATCTCCCTTCTGCTTGGCTCAGGTCAGTCTGAGCTCAGTGGAAGTGATTTCAGCAGGGGTTTCCTGTTCCCCACAGCAGTGGCAGATAAGCAGCTTCAATGGTCTTGTCGAGCGTGGCACAGGCAAGGGTGAAACAGTTTCTATTACAGATGCAGTGAAATGCAGGGCTCAGAATGAGACCCTTGTTTGGACTGGAGAATCCACAGCATTAACTTGGAGTTTCACCAGCATCAAGGGCACCTCTATCATTTTAGCAGCGAGTAATTAGTCTTGATTTCCTGTGGGGAAGTGGTAGCCATGCCTAACAATTGCTTGTTGATTTATCTTTCCTGGAGGCACAATTAGGACATTGAACCCCTTCTTGTGTCATACATTATGCAGGTGTAGGTTTATACTTCAGCTATTATCTCCCAGTGATTTACTGCCACGGTTTGATTTGAACACTTCTCTTTGTCTAAGTAGGTTGATTCAGTGGAGTTCAATGTCTGGGATATCGGAGGCCCAGCGAGCATGTCTACAGTCAATCAGTGTTTCTTCACAGACAAAGCATTGTACATAGTGGTCTGGAACTTGGCACTGGGGGAAGAAGCTGTGGCAAACTTACAGTTCTGGCTGCTGAACATTGAGGTAAGAAGTCACTGGTGGGCTCTGGGATATCTATTTATCAGGTAGCAGCCCAGCACGCAGATATGTGATATTGCAGATTCTTTTTGCTCTGCTTTTAAAAGCTCCCCAAGCTATGAATTTTGCACAGCATTTGGAATTCATTTTCCATTACGATGTAGGCGTATCGCTATATTTAATGGTTTAAATTTATCATTTGCTTTGTTCTCCCTCACACACAGCAGAGAACGAAACAAAAGCTGATTTATAAACCCTTGCTAAGTAAGGCTGAATATACTTATTTTGGAATTAGTGTTTGACCACACTGTGCTACAAGGGGGGTTTGAAGCATTTTCTTTCTTGTGTGGGTTAGACACATATTAGTCTTGAGGTTATATTTTTAACACTTTAGATTCAGGTAAGCTAGAGAGTATTTCCAAAACAGCTCTCACTTAGAGCTGCAGTGAATTCATTGCTGTGGATTGATTTTTCTAACATCATGTTCATAATAGTTTGTAACTCTTTATTGTTTGATAATTGTTTTAACATTAAATGCAGAAAATTGGGTGCCTCTTGAAAAACAAACATCTTGTAATTTTTGAAATATTAATGGTCAGCAGCAATCAAAAACCCAAACCAGGTAACAAAGCTGGAAGGAAAATTATTATATTTCAAAAATGTATGATGTGTCCTTAATACATCCCAGCAAGCACATAGTACCATCAGGAAAAATGCAGAGAAATATGATCATGATGGTTAAAAGAAGGGAAAAATGAAGAGGGCTGTATGTAGCTGTGATGGGGAAAGGAGAAAACCACAGAGAGTCTTTGTTCATGACCCTTTACAATAGAACTGGGAGAGAACAAGTAAAATTGTAGCTTTGAAGCAAACAATGGGAAGTATCTTAAACACACTGGATGGCTAACCTGTGGAATTTACTGGAAATAGAGTGTGCTGGGGGTACCAGAAATTGGAAAGACAAACTGGTGAATGAAAACTCCATCAAGTGCTGTTAATTCCAAAATACTCCCTCATGCTGAGGAAGTCAGTGAGCTGCAGGCTACTGGGTACTGGGAGAACACACCAGGGACCATCTTTCCATCCTACCCTGTGCCTGTGCTCCCCATGAGCCTCCAGGCAGCAGCATACTGGGCCAGGGGGCCCTTTGGTGTGGCTTGCTGCAGCCACCACTCCTGGGCTTGTTTGGTGTCACTCAGGTTGGGGGATTTCAGTGGGCATCACAGGAGGGAAATGGATTGCCTGCAGAGAAGGAGATCTTTCTGCCTCTGAATATTCCTCTGTGGTCAAAGTCATTTGGATGGGCAAATGATCCCTGCTTAAGCCTGTGCAATCCCATTGTATTTGGAAGCATTTTCCCCAAGATCTGGATACATTCCAGGGTCATGCACTCATGGAAGGGTTGGAAGAAACCACGAGATCACCTAATCCATTCCTTTGCTCTGGTTCAGGATTAAGTAGATTGAGACTTTTCTAGAAGTTTATCTCATCTCTCCATTCTGTGAAAAAGTTTGTGTGACTTGCCCAGGTATCCATTCCAGACTGTAACTAGCCTTTTTCAGGATATCAGATCTTCTGGCTGGTTTAAGTTAGCTTTGTCTGGGCAGGCATGGTTCCCTTCATTTCACTAACTCACAGCAACTCCCTTTATGTTAAACCCTGATGTAAAAACCCAAAGTGACAGTTTCCTGCTCTGCAGTAGCAGCAGATGATTAAACCACGCTCTGCAGAATTTCTGTAATACCCAGATCACTTGTAGCTGTTGTCAAGCTGCCACGACAGGTTGCCTTTATTTTACAAATACATAGATGTATTCCATTTTATTAATATGTGTGACTCCCTCCTCTTAAGTATTACACTTTTCACCTGTCCTCACTGATGTAGTCTGGATGAGATCACTGTCAGTGTTTTCTCTCGCAGGCCAAGGCTCCCAACTCAGTGGTGTTGGTGGTGGGAACACATCTTGATTTGATTGAAACGAAATTCCGCGTGGAGAGGATAGCAACCCTGAGGGCTTATGTCCTGGCTCTGTGTCGCTCTCCCTCGGGATCCAGAGCAACTGGCTTCCCAGACATCACCTTCAAGCACCTGCAGTAAGTCCTTGTGCCTTTGTGAAGTTCAGTCACTCACTCTTATTTTATGACACTTCTAACAATTTTGAGATACTTGATCTCCTTGGCAACAGAACCAATTTAGAGGCTCGTCAGCGTTGCATTTCATCTATTTTTGACTGAGATAATGTATTATAGTGAGAGAGAAGGTCAGTGTTGCTCAGGGGGCTGACGATGAGTCTGAGAGCTGGAAGCTCCAAAGTCATGACCTTGACCAGCCTGTTTACTGCTCCCCCTTCACTCAGGTTTCTCAGTTTGATGGTGACACGTTAGTCACAAGGGGAGAAGGTGCAGATTGACTAATTAATGCTGTGAGAGCATGACTGTCACAGGGTGGGTGCCAGGGGCTTTGCTGAGGGTGGTCCCTGACGTGGGAACACGGCTCACGTGGCATCGTCAGCTGGGCAAGGAGGGCTCAGTCCCCCGAGCCCCTGGCAGTCCAGACCTGTCCCATCCATCTCCAGGGGTGTCACAACAGAGGGCTGGGGCTGCCTGGGAGATGGGTGTCACTCAGGCCACGCAGTCTGACACTGCTCCAAGAGAATGCCCTTGGGAGAGGAGGCTGCTCTGGCCGGGAACGAAGCGCATCTGTGAGCCGGGGGAATCATGGATCCAGCAGGCTGGCACCAAACAACGTGGAAATGCCTCTGCCTGGGGCAAGAGCAGGTGGCAGCTGGCAAGTGAGGAAGGGCACTGTGATGTCCCCAGCACTTCCCATCTGCTGCCTGGCAAAGGCATCAGCCGACCTCCCACACACTGCTCTGCAGGCACTGTCAGGCATCCCAGCCCCTGTCAGGCATCCCAGCCCCTGTCAGGCATCCCAACCAGCTCTTCCCCATTAGAAGGAGCACCAGGGACCCACTGTGAGGCTCAAAGATTCACCACAAGAAGGAGAAAACTTGGTGTTTGTGTCACCTGAAGCCTCTTTTCCCATCACCTCAGAGCATCCCAACACAATCTTGATCATTCTTTCTCAAGGGGACTTTCTTTCACCCTGA
Organism: Promerops cafer; assembly: GCA_013398275.1. Classification (NCBI taxonomy): domain Eukaryota; kingdom Metazoa; phylum Chordata; class Aves; order Passeriformes; family Nectariniidae; genus Promerops; species Promerops cafer. The sequence goes on from VZSE01000362.1 coordinate 251,475, forward strand.
CAGGCATCCTGAACATTTCTCTTCACCTTCCTTTCCCCTTGCATCTCTTCCCAGCCTGATTTCATACCTCCTTCCTCCTGTGCCTCTCCACACCCCATGGTCCACCTGGAAAAAGCATGGTATTAAGCTCTGGGGCTGGAGGAGTGTGAGGAGTGTGAAATTCTTGTGTGGGTGACCCCAGGTGCTTCTGACAGTGGTCAGGGTCATCCAGCATACCAGTGAGTTGCACACTTCCCAGTGCCAAGCAGGGCTGAGGTTTAAGATAAAGCATATTTCATTAGAGAAGGGTTTTCTGTCTGCCATTGGAACATGTTTAGGATCAGTTAGAAAGACCCTTTGTTGGGGAAAGTGGAATAGAACTCTTCTTATCCAGCCCCCAAAAGGTTCAAACTAGTAGGAGTTGAAGAGAGCAGGTTTTTAGCTGTTATAGAGATAATGAAGGCCAGCTTTTAGGATCTAAGCATCAATTCCCAGATTGCAGGATCCAGCTGATCAAGGACCGGAATGAGGGTGGAAAAGGTGTCTGGTAGTCATCATCCTGCCTCTTTGATCTGGGGCAGGGAGGACTGGACTTGTCTCCAGAGGCTGCTGGGGCACAGAGCTCTCCTCCTCCCCACAGCCCCTTCCAGGATGTGTGTGGCTCTGGAGGGCCAGAGGGGGATGGCTTTGGTCAGGCTGCCAGGGATGTCCCCAGACATCAGAGTGCACAGGGGACAGCAGTGCAGTGAGTGAAGCAGGCAGAGCAGAGGTTGGACTAACACAGATGTGGCCTAATACATTTTTTCCAGGCGACTCCGTGTTTTCTCCAAAGTAGTCTAAAAATACTCACTGACAGCCTTCCTCCCATTCAGCTGACACAGGAAATTTGAAGTTGGTGAAAAGAGAGAGTGAGCCTGGAAGGGAAGCCAGTGTGCTGATAAGGTTTGATAACCTTCCCCCTTGCATGACTTTTGCAGTGAGCTCTCGTGTAAGACTCTGGAGGGCCTCGAGGGACTGCGGCAGCTGATTTTTCATGTCACTTGCAACATGAAGGATGTCGGCAGCTCAATTTGCTCCCAGAAACTTGCAGGGAGACTGGTGAGAACTGGGCTGTCTTGGTGATCCTTACCAAAGCAGGGCTTCTGCGGGGCTTGGGAGGTGAACTTTAGGAGTTACTGATGGAGTAAAGAGTTGATGCAGGAGCCATGTGAATATTTAAGATGGCAGTCTGGGTTTGGGAGAAGACAGCACTAAAAGATCCCTGTGAAAAGAAGATGGCAGCCAGTTCATCCCTTGCTGGCTGATACTGATCCTGCTGGTTTTCTCTCATGGCTTGCAGATACCAAGGAGTTACCTCAGCCTTCAAGAAGCTGTCCTTGCAGAACAGCATAGAAGAAGTCAAAATGATGATGTGCAGTATTTAACAGACAGACAAATAGAGCTGATGATCGAGCAGACACCTGGAAATGACATCAAAGACTATGAAGACTTGCAAACTGGTAGGTCAGAGCAGACCAGTAATTTCTTGGAAATTAATATGTATGTCCAATTGAAATATTCCACAAATAGTAAATACAAATCACACCAGTGTAGAGGTCACTTTGGAAATTGGTAAGATGTAAAATTAGTAGTGAGACTTTGGGGACAGGATGGGAAGTTTCTAAAGTGGTCTGAGGTTACTGATTTCATTCTTTTTTTAAGAAGCTGTGTCTCATTTCTAGTCTGTGTAGAGTGAGGGTTGCCATAGTTTCAAGTCTGGCTTCTCTGTAGGGCCCCAATCTTGTGATGTTCATAGAGGCCTTGCTCTGCAGGAGGCAGGGAGAGCCCTTCCCTGTGAGGATGGCAGGAGGAGGGTGAAGGGGAGGTGTCATGGGGACAGAAATACTGGCTGTGAAGAAGTGAGATGTGGGTTTTACAAGTGAAGTGTCAGATAGCAACACTCCTCAGATAGATGTTACTCTCTTGGCTTGGCTGCGTGCTGGCTGTATCTGAAATGCATAAAACTGCACAAACTGCCTCATAGTATTGCACTGTGGTTTCCTAGTGCTGGTCTGTTGCTAATCCCCAATTCTTTACTTTTTTTGCAGCCATTAATTTTCTCATAGAAACAGGGACACTGCTGCACTTCCCAGACACGAGCCACGGCCTGAGGAACCTCTACTTCCTTGACCCCGTCTGGCTCTCGGAGTGTCTGCAGAGGATTTTCAACATCAAGAGCTCCAAGTCTGTGGCTAAGAATGGAGTCATCAGAGCAGAGGACCTCAGGATGCTGCTGGTTGGGACAGGTTTCACCGAGCAGACCGAAGAGCAGTACTTCCAGTTCTTGGCCAAGTTTGAGATCGCCCTGCCTGTGGCCAATAACAGGTATGTTGATAATTAGAGAGGTTTAGTCAGGCTGCAGAAAAATGGCCATTTAGTCAGTGGATATTAACAGGCTTTGCCACTCTAAGTGGTTGTCTTGACAGAGTTCTTGTGCTGAGAAAATATCTGAGAGCATTCAGCAGTGTCATGGAAGGCACGCATCCATTTGGGCTGCATTTCCTGAACTGAGCATCCTCTGGGCCAAACCAGCCCGTGTGAAAGCTTTCCCAGAGCAGTCTTTGTCCAGTGGGTGCATTGAGGCTGTGACAGGCTCAGCCACCAGCCCGGAGGGGCAGTGACACCGCCGGGGATGTGGCCACGAGCAGGTGGAAGCTGTAAGGGCTCAGCCGGCGCAGCTGCAGCCGGGAGAGGATGTGAGGCCACGGCTGCCAGGCCTGAAATATAGATGGGCTGGAGTCATCTGTTTCCAGTGAAAGATCCTCACTTCAGTGTGGCAGAAAACTTTGGGTAATCAATAACCGTGTCATCCCTAAAAGTAGCAGCATTTTATTCCTGGTGAAATCAGGAAAGCGTAGCTGCAGCGGCAATGTGATTTACTTGATTTTTAACCTCAATAGGTGTTGATCAATAGTTTTCCTAGAAATGGTCTAAGAAACCTCATTCTCTTAAAATGTTAATGAGCCCTCCTCCCCTCTGCCCCCCAGTCCCTTTTCCTCTGGGCAGAGTTCCCTGCGATTTTTCTCTCTCCCATCTGCCTGGCGACAGCCTGTTGTTGTGCTCGCGGTGAGACCAGAGCTGTGTTGCACTTTTGATGTGGCATTTGCATTTCACTTCCTTGCCCTTGCAGGACAGCGCGGCTGCATCGCCCTGAGCCCCTCGGGAGCTCTGAATGCCAGCACAAGTGCAGCATTCTCTGTGCTGTCATTATGCCTGTCACTTACCCAGTCCCGGATGCCAACAAATTTTCTCAGGCTTAACACAGATAAAGCAGCAATGTTTCTGCTCAGTCCAAAATGCCTTTTGGACTCCTTGTCACTATCTGCCATTTTTCACCAGGGCAATTACATTGTCTGTGCCTCGGGAACAAGGAAACTGCTTCTTCATGGCCTGCCCAATGCTTTTCTGAGTGATCCAAGCCACATTAGCAGAATATTCTTCCCACTGACGGGCTGTAGCTATAGCAGGTTGGATTAATTTAATGTACTAGCCAGACACAGAGCAGTTATTTGTTACTGTGCTGCTGCAATTATTGTCTAGATTGCCAGATAGGGTTTCTGTGCAGTCAGTAGAGAAAGCAGCTGCCAGTTTCTGTTCTGAAAGGGTGGATGGGGGCATGTTTCACATATTTTCAAAATTTGCATTGGCTGTTGTTCAAGAGCGTCGAATCACCATCTGTGTTATAATCCACTAGATAGTTGTGGCCCAGAAGGGCCTCACTGGCCCTTCTTACACTCCTAGACCTTTTCTTGGATGTGCTGGGGAGAATTTATTGGCTGTCTGATGATGCATCCACTACTTTTACAGAGCGAGAAGTTTTAGTTCGTTGCACTCCACTTTTCTGTCTAAGGTGCATGTAACTTAGCTGTGTTCTGCTTCTTAAAATGCAGTTAAAAGCATGACCATTCTTACTGGAATTTATAATTGAAACTTTAGCCAGTTCTACGTTCCAGAGATGTTTCATGGAACAGATAATTTGATCATGTAATATGTCATCACGTGTGACATATGGAGAGAGCTGTTGTCTAATCATGGCTGCTTTTTCTGAGCTGATATTTCAGATTTTACAGAATGCTGCAGCTGCTAGAGAGAAAACATGAGAGGCTTTAAAGCAGTGGATTCTGGCCCAGCATTAGTTCTGGTTGTGTCTAGTCCTTGCCAGTGTTATTATGGTCAGGTCTCTTGGCCACATGTCCTGTTGCTGTCATTGTGCCCGTCATCGAGGAGCCCCAGATGCCAACACATTTCCTCAGGCTCAGCACTGATAAAACAGCAGTGTGCCTGCTTATAAGCAAATAACATTTTAGATTGTACAGGCGTCCTGGGATGTGTTTGGTACAGAAGAGTATCACTGACAAGAGATTTACTGGCAAGTATTGAAAGCCATAAGCTCATGGTTTTCAAAACAGTTGCAGTATTCCAGGACATTTAACTTCCCAAATACGAAAGATCAGGACAAATGAATATTCCGGGCTCACTGGGAGATCTGAAAATAATTTGAAAACGTTGTGGTCCCCTACACCAGCATAACTCCATTACTGCTGGCTGGTCAGGCACAGATAACATCAAGTCTCCTTCACACTTGGGCAAAGTACCTAATAATCTGATGGCAGAGGAATCTGAGCTAGACAAGTGATTTCTCTGCTGGCAGCAGCCTGGCAAAGTGAGCTCTTGCTTTAGGGGTTTGTCAGGGATGTGGCAGGGATCCATCAGCTGCAGGATGGAGCAGCAGGAATCCCTGTCATGCTGACCCATGAGGTGCTCTCATTCTGGGGCTGGGTTGAGGCAGAGCAGCCCAGTCTTTGCAGCCTGGAACTCCTTTCCCTCCTTCTGGGCTGACAGAACCTGAGCTGCTGGAGGTTGTTTTTGCACTGCTTCTGTTCCACAGCTGTAATTCCCTGCTTACTACCAGGGCAGAGTAGTACCAAAAAAAAAAAAGAGTCCCAACGTCACAGCTGTTCTAATGACTCTTATATTTTAATGCATTTAATTTGTGAGTACACAAATGCTCATTACATCAATTTTAGCCCTTTCCAATAGCCCTGGCTGAATTATGTAATGTCTGTTTTGCCTCTGCTTGCTTCCATAGTGTAAATTAATTTCTCCATGTATTGCTGCAGCGCTTTAGTCTAAAAGCTTTTTTATATGCAGTAGGCTGTGCCATTAAAAATCTCTTTGGAGACTGAATCGCCCTATTATCTGGTAACAATGTACTCACTGTTAAAAGCTGTAGCTAAAATCTGAGCTGTTGAACTTGATGTGTTTCAGCTACCTCCTCCCTCATCTGCTTCCTACCAAGCCGGCGTTAGATATCCACGGGCTCTGCCACCAGACCGCAAACACGGTCCAGAGGGTCTTCAAGATGAGTTTTGTCCCCGTTGGCTTTTGGCAAAGGTTCATAGCCCGGATGTTAATTAGCCTGGCAGAGATGGACCTCCAGGTAGGTTACTGTGTCTGTCTGCAAACAAAAGCAGACAGCTGAAGTGGTTCAGTGTAAGTGGGATGTCTCTTCACATCCCGCTCGCTTCTGTCACAGACTTCAGTAACGTTGTTTGAGTAGACAGGGAGAGACGAGGCTCTGCACTGAAAATCTGGTTCTGTTCTTACAGTAGGTGCCGTTGAGAACAACAAATTGGCACTGGGGGAGAAAACCTGAGTTCTCCACAGCCTCCTTATAACGTGATCCCCTGGAAGGTCTCAGTTCCTCCAGCATCTTCCAATTACAAGTAATTGGAGTTCTGCCTGCGGCTCTTGTCCATGACCAGTCCACCAGGCCAGACTCCCTCACGGCTCTGCCAGAGGAGATCTGGAATAGCTTCAGCAAAGCCAGATATCTGAATCTGTGGGTTTAAATGGGAAGAAAATGACAGGACTGTTGCCTTGATGAGGCACCCCGTTAGTGCAAGTGCCATGAGTGACACTGAAGTAGTGTTTGCAAGGTTCTGAGAGCAGAGTGAATTTTGATGTTGTTGCAGATGTGTTTGCAGCAGTGTCTGAAACTGTAATAAATATCTGCAAAATATTTATAGTACTGCTCTGGTATCTTCTTAGCAGCTCCCCATTAAACTGAGGTCTGTCAGTGATGTACAGAACATGGAAAACATGATACCTGTTTTTGGAAGGTCCTCTGTGTTCCAGGCTTCTCAAACCGTGTAATAACTTTACCTCTTTTAACGGGGTGTCTTGGCAACCCCTTGCTTACATCCTCCTGGGCACTACATAATCCTAGAGCACCTTTCCTAGGGGCTTCATCCAGTCCTCATGAAGGGAGTGGAAGGGATGCCAGGCGTCAGACCTGTCTGCAGGCAAATAAATGGTGGAGCAATGAGTACAGCGGAGTCCTGCAGATTAACTTCTTGGTTTTAAAACAGAAATACATTTTGCTCTAAGTGCTGGTTTGAAGTGTCTTGGAGGAGAGCCATCTTCCTCCCACTAAAACAGGTGGAAAAGTTAACTCTCTGCATTGAGGGCAGACTTCATCATTCACTAGAACATTTAGTACTTTAGGTTTATAAGACTTGTGCGAATGCGGAATAAATATGGCAAATGTCACAGTTATAGAATTAGCTTTGTGCACTGATATGAAATTGTTCTTTTTTGAGTGGCATGAAAAAGATTTCCACTGTGGAAAAATCAATTTTACCACGTGTATTTCCATTCCATCGCAAAATTTTATATGAGCACAAGTCACTTTTACTGGAAAAGGCACAACAGCACCTGTGAAAGCCAAAAAAAGAAATCACTTTCTTGCTTGATTAGAACATCCTTAAGAGAAACTTCATTTTCCTGCTTTTCTGCTTGTTTCAGCTCTTTGAAAACAAGAAGAACACCAAGACAAGAAACAAAAAGGTGACCATCTACAGCTTCACAGGCACCCAAAGGAACCGCTGCAGCACATTCCGAGTCAAAAGGACTCACACTGTTTACTGGCAGGAAGGTCTGTTCGTTACCTTTGATGGAGGCTATCTTAGGTAATTTGTGTTCATAATGCAGCATGTGTGACAGGGGACTAATAGAGTGTATGAAACACATCAGCTGAATGGAGATGAATGGGCCTGACCCAGGCTATGTGCTCACTCATCAGGAGAAGAGGAGGCTCTCCTAATGGACGTAACTCATCTGGTAACAACTGCTGACAAAAGTGATGAATAACTGATTATTTGGCAGGTCTGAATGTATCAACCTTATCTGTTATTGCAGCCACATGTTGAAAGAGGCCTTAGAACAGAAAGTGAAATTCAGAGCGGGGCTCTGGCAGCTTAAAACCGTGCATTTTCACATGCAAAGATTTCCTTACCTCAATGAGTTTTCCACTGAATCCTAAAACTTGGCCACTGCGTGGCAGAAATCCAGGTCAATGGAGGTGCTTCTGTGCAGCAGGGAGTGTGGGCAAGTGCCTCAACCTGGCCAAGGCAGAATGTCTGCTGGCTGCCAGCCTGGGGAAAACCTCCTGTCCATGTTGTTTCACAAATGCAGACATTTAAGACTCTTGCTCCTTCAGTCCCTGGCAAGACAGGGAGGAACCATTGGTGCTGTTGCATGGTTGGAGGCCAGAAGGAAACTGACCTTCCCAAGTTTCCAAGCTCAGTAGAGACTTGAACCCAGATGCTGCAAACCACAGGCTGGAATCCTGAATTCTGGACCGTGGTCGTGCTGTTACCTCCCTGTGTATTTCAGGGAGTTACACTTTCATGGGAATTGTGCAAAAATGATGTTCATAAACTTTTCCTAACAGTTTCTGGAAATACCATTATTATTCCACTGGAATTTTATTACTGATTTTACAACTCACAGCCTTCCATCATTCTGTACAGGCATTTCTGTCAAAACTCTCCATCATACTCAGCTCACTTAGGCCACAGTTTTCCCTAGGCCTTACCTTCTATAGCACTTACCCTTTGTGAGGAACTGGCATTTCTGTGCAAGAATTCTCTTCTGAAAGTCATTTTCAGAACAGACTGAGTTGAAAATCACCCTCGAAGCTAGATTGCTTTGTGTTTGATGACTCATGAACTGTGTGTTATTATGTAACTCAGGTTTCCTGCCAGAAAGAAAGTTTGTTGACACTGATACTTCAGAAAAGCTTCACAGGTCTGTCTTTTGGCTTTCTCACGCAGTGTCGAGTCTTCTGATGTGAACTGGAAAAAGAAAAAAAGTGGTGGAATTAAAATAATTTCCCAGTCAGAAGTGAGGGACTTTTCAGCCATGGCATTCATCACGGATCATGTCAACTCTTTGATAGACCAGTGGTTCCCTGGTAAGAGAGCAGCTGTAATTTTCTGTGCAGTGTTATGTCTTTTCAACAGAGGGCTCTTTGACAGAGCTCTCCAGGTGCACAATATTGTGTTAATTGAAGACCCCTCAGGCTCTGACAGTCTCAAGCCAATAACATTTGATAAAAGCTAATAAACCTGCAGACAGATCAAGATTAGTTGCCAACACCCTTTGGTCTAGACATAGTGTCTTCCAGTCTGTCTGCCACAGCAGCACAGGTGAAACATTACAGTTCAAACAGGACCTGTAGGACTTCAAGGGACTCATCCAGTGCTCGTAGCAGGGGCAGGATTTGGCCCAAACTGCTTGGTGCTGTCCCTTGAACTCATTTTGGCATCAGCTGGGATGAGGATTTGCCCATCATTTGTAACTTTCTGTGAGCTACAAAATTCTGATGTGAGAGGCATGAGTGGATATGGTACCAAGGACTCCATGCCAAGGAACTTCCTTGACTCCTGCAGCTGCTTTTCCTGTGCTCAGCACAGATCCTGCTGTTACCCAGCGGGCTGTTTGCAACCCCAATACACTTTGTTTGAAACCAAAACAAAATCTGAAGTGCTCTTTGTCATCCTGCCCTGGTCTAGAAAGCAGTGCCAAAGTCTCTTAATTGGAGGCTCTGTGGAGGAAACAGTGGTGCACTCTCACATACTCACATTCTACGTGTTCTGAAGATAAAAGAACATTTTATTTGCCTTTGGATTAAAATAATGCTAAAGTTAATCAGTGAAGCTTGAGAAGAGCCATGACTTCAAAGGCTGCAGCCTGTGTTCACCCTGACTAATTGTGGGCATTTAACAGAGCCTGTCACCATAAAATCTCTCTGTAGTTATGGGAGAGGTGTGAACCTCCCAAAGGCTTAGTTGTGGTAGAATCCACGTTTCTCCTGGAGGGGCTGAACATGTTGCCCATGAGGGAGCCCACAGGACCTGTGTCCCCATCCTGGGTGCTGCAGGTGAGTTCTGAGCCTGAACTGAGTGTGCTGTGCCTGCCAGCCTGCTCCCAACCCCATCCCCACCTCAAGCCATCTGGCAGTTTGCAGTCTGGGAAGAGACAGAGACACCCAGCAAATAAAAGGGTCCCTCCAATGCTTTATTCACATACTTCTAATTTTTGCTGGTCCTGAGTACATTTGCTTCTCAAGCCTGTGCATTACCTGTGGGGTGAGCATTGGGTTATGTCCAGTCCTGTCTCCCCAGCACTGTCCCTGTACACTTTGCAAAGCTATTTTCTGTTGCAGTCAGTACCCTGCAGCAAACTGCTGCTGTGTGAGCGCGACCGTGTCCAGCCGGTGGATCCAGGTCGTGCCGCGGGCACTGGAATGCACTCGGAGCTGTTGTGCCTTCTCAGCTGGTGTGAGTGACGTTGTTTCCTGTTGGTGTGCTCTCTCTGAAGCCCTCACAGCCACGGAGAGTGATGGCACGTTGCTGATGGAGCAGTATGTGCCCTGCCACATCTGTGCAGCTGCCAGGCCGGAGCAGGGCGAGGGCGGCGAGAGGGCGGAGGACGTGCAGTACTTCAACATGGAGGATTGTGTCCTGACTGCCATCGAGCTGGACTACATCACGTGTCCCAACCACCCTGACATCCCCGTGTCTCTCCAAGAGCTGGTCCCAGAGCTTTTCATGACTGATTTTCCTGCCAGGTAACGTGTGATAGCCTTTGACTAAGCTCTTCAGCATGCCTGTGTGATTTGGTTGGGCCTTTTCCTAAGTCGCCTCTGCTAGAGGGACGTGCTGACCACAGGAAACAAATCCATCTGCTCTCACTCTGTGCTCTGGCAGTTCATCCTGAACTGCACCCCTGGTGTTCAGCAACTTGCTTAGAGAATAGCTGTGTGCTGACCGAGTCATCACACCGGGGGTCCTTTGAGATCACTGTGGTGCAATGTGAAAGTCCCTTTTTAAAGCCACAGCTGTCCTGCATTGCCCAGAACTCTGGCCAGGACTTTGTGTAGTTGGAGCCTTTCTGGGATCCCACAAAAGGAGATTTTAATGTGGCAAAACAAAAAGGAAGTGCTGCTGCATCACAAGATTGGCACTGAAATGGCCTTAATTTTGTAAGGGCCTGTAGGTGAGTGAGTTTATGGACACCACAGGGGGATTCACACTGAGCTGGATGCGTTGGGTGTGTGGCAGCCCTGAACAGCTGAAGGAGCTCTTCCCTACCCATTGCAGCACTGCCAAATCTTTAAGCTGCTTAACTGCATTCCCAGATGGGCTCAGTCTTATACCCCTTTTTACTCGGTGTGCAGAGCAGGAGAGCTGAGAGCAGGCAGCACAGGAGGGCAGTGACCCCTTTGGCTCCTGCTCTCTCAGACCTGAGTGCCCAGTGCAGAATCACGAGACTGTCCTGTTGGCTGCTGTCAGAGCTCTCTTTGCTCTCATTGGCCCCTGTTGCTTTGTTGGGGTCATTCTTCAGGGCAAACACCCCATCAGCTCATCACACCAGCCCTCCTCACACTGTTATCTCCTGCAGATTTATGTGGCGGGTGCGAGGCGAGTGGAGATGTTTGAAGTGTGAACAGCTGTAAAAGTAGTCTCTGGGAGAGTGGGGAAATGATGAATTGCAGCCTGGGAACACTAAGATGATTTGAATAATCAGGTTTCAGAGTGTGGGGCTGTTCATAAACATCCTGTCCTGCCTTGGTGGAAAAAAAGAGAAACAGGAGGTAAATGAAGCAAAAAAAAAAAAAAAATCGTTAATAGAGATAAATAGTACAAGTATCAGTACCTGTGTCATCTGCTTGGAAAAGGAGCTTATGTGCTTTCCAGATCTGTTTGACTCTTGTGGGATAAATTAGTAAAAAGCCTTTTGTGCTTCTTTGCTCAAATTACTTTTTTCTGTGAGAAGTCTGTTGTACAGTGTGAGCCAGCGTGGAGTGCACTGAGATGACCAAGGTAGTTTAGGTGATCCAGTCCTTCTGGTAGATAAGGCAAGAACCTATTAGGCATTTGTGAAAATGGAAATCACATTAAAAACATGAGTTTACAATGTCTTTGAAACTTTAATTAAAAACCCCCAATTTCTATTTGGCAGACTGTTCCTGGAAAATAGCAAACTGGAATGCAGTGAAAATGAAAACAACGTTCTTGGCCAGGGTGGAAGTGGAACTGTTATATATCGGGCACGATACCAAGGAAAACCAGTGGCTGTGAAGAGATTTCAGATTAAAAAATGCAAGGGTTCTCCCACTTCAGCTGCAGGTATAGTGCACAGATTTGGTGTCAGGAATCTGGGAATCTGCAATCTAGGATCTCAGGCTAAGACCAAGGAGACTGCAAAGTGCTGACAGCACCTGATTAAACACAGCATGGAAATAGAGAGCAAAACTGATGGGTTTCAATAGAGGAAGAGGATGCATCTGAGAGTTCTTTATGAACACTTGTAGTGATGAAGGTCACTGGCACCGGGGGAGGCTTCTCTCCTGCAGATCAGAGGCTGGATATATAGGGTGCCAAGGCAGAGCCCTTGATTGGGAAGGGAGGTGAGAGTTCAACTCCTGTTCCTGCACTGTTTGGCCATGACAAGTGTGGGTTTTCTTGGGTTTGCACTGAGGACTTGTGAGTCTTCACCTCTGAATTAGTGTTTTACCCTCTCTGTGCCAGCAGCTGGAGAAAGCAAACTGGGAATCCTTCTGAGCCCACCAGCTTCTCCAGGCTGGGCTGGGCTCTCCTGTGGACCCCAGCTTTTCAGCAGAGCCTCAGTCCATGGACAGAGGAAAGGGGAAAGTGCCTCACATTCCTCATTTTTGTCAGGGGAAGATGTGGTGAATCCCTGAGCTGTGGAGGAGGCCAGCTGCTGTCCCAGAGACAAATAACCTTTGGGAAGAGCCAGCCTGCCTGGGCAGCCTGTGGTGTGCTGTGGCAGCAGGACCATTACTGTGATGGGTCTCTCTTCTGGCAGGGAAGCTGGGAAGCTGTAGGGAAGAGCCCTTCCAGCAAAGGGTCTGTAGTGTGCCATCTACACAGAGTCCCTGCTAGGAGAAGCACAGCACGAGTTTCCCAAAGCCGTCCAGGGGATATGTGAGAACAGCATGTGCTAGGCACACCCGAGCCTGGTGTTTAAAGACCAAGGGAACTCTTGCTTCCTGAGGCACCAGATAGATCCTGCTTGTAGCCAGTGTCTCTTAGTGGCTCATGCATCAGCATAAGGATTCAACCTAAAGCCTTGCTGTGGACATGATCCCACCAGCTGCCTTCCTCCTGCAGCCCTCGCTCGGTGATCGCCTCCCAAGGAGCTGGTGACTCGTTTCCCGGGCTGGGCAGTGAGAAGGGGGTTGTGTGTCTTGCCAGATACCATGCTGAAGCACCTGCGGGCCATGGATGCCATGAAGAACTTCTCGGAGTTCCGCCAGGAAGCCAGCATGCTGCACTCCCTGCAGCACCCCTGCATCGTGTCCCTCATCGGCATCAGCATCCACCCGCTCTGCTTCGCCCTGGAGCTGGCCCCGCTGGGCAGCCTCACCACAGTCCTGTCTGAGAACTCCAAAGGTAAAGCCAGCCTCTCCCTGCACTCCTCTCCCAGTGACAAATGGTCAGCTGTGTTTAAATTACTGCTTGATTTGCTGGAGGGGATTTTTTTTTTTTCCCCCCAGACTAAGGGAAGTGGGAGGGATGGAATTGTTCTTATATTGTGCTTCTGGGAACCTAGTAAGAATTGATGCTCTGGATTCTCAAAACTACTTTGGAGACCTGGATTTTCAATTTCTCTGCAATTTAATATGGAGTGCATCTCTCCTCAGTGCTGCATGGATGGTGCTGTGTTTTTCCCCCTGCAGAAGGGTGTCTGGTACTCTAAATTATCTCATAATTATCTGTATTGCTGTCATTGTCAAATGAACAACACTAATTCCAAGATAAGTTGAGGCCATCTGACCCTCTTGGCACCTTGGCTTCGTGTCAACTTTCAGTCAAACACTAATTTTCACCAGAAGATTTAGTGGCCTAGAAGTGAAAGGGTTTAAAAAAAGAAACTAATAGGACTGTCAGACACATACAGTAACATAAACAGTGTCATTTCAAATGGTGGCATTGAGTGATGTCTCAAAAGGTTGTCAGTTATTGCTCTGGAGTTAAAAAGAGAAGGAGAGAGGGGGAAGAAGAAGCAGTTACAGGAGCTGGAGACTGTTCCTTTGTGCCAGGGTCCTCCTTTGTGCCGCTGGGACACATGCTGACACACAAAATAGCCTACCAGATCGCCACGGGCCTGGCCTACCTGCACAAGAAGAACATCATCTTCTGCGACCTCAAGTCGGACAATATTTTGGTGTGGTCCCTGGACGTCAGGGAGCACATCAACATCAAGCTCTCCGACTACGGCATCTCGCGGCAGTCGTTCCACGAGGGCGCGCTGGGCGTGGAGGGCACGCCGGGCTACCAGGCCCCCGAGATCCGGCCCCGCATCGTCTACGACGAGAAGGTGACTGGGGGGGTCTGGGGGGCAGCCCTGGGATGGCACTGGAGGGCTGGCACCGTCCCATGGAGCCATCACTCCCTTCTCCATCGTGCGGGGTGGCACTGGCTTTCCCGCTGTGGCCTTCCTTACTCTCCTGCCCACCCACCAAGAGAGCCTTGCCCTGATTTTCCCTCTGTTTCTGGCTCTAGGTGGACATGTTCTCCTATGGGATGGTCCTGTACGAGCTGCTGTCTGGGCAGCGGCCTGTGCTGGGACACCACCAGCTCCAGATCGCAAAGAAACTGTCCAAAGGGATCCGTCCTGTCCTCGGGCAGCCCGAGGAGGTGCAGCTCTACAGGATGCAGGCACTCATGATGGAGTGTTGGGACACTAAGCCAGAAAAGGTACAAGAGCACCCTCCTGACCTGTGTTCTCTGACCTGGCTGCCCTCTGCATGCAGGAGGGCTGAGTTTGCTCCTGGTGCAGCACAACAGCTCCATTGCCCATTTACCCCTCCTGCTGACTTGGCCCAGAATTTCTGCTGACTTAAATGAGGGTTTTATGAATGAAATGATGACAGATTTGTGGCCTTAGACATCTGTGGTGACTTGAGGGTCCCTTGATGTCGATGGCAGTTAGGCTGCTGATTTCACCAGGGCAAGACATTACCCATAATTTCTAGAAACAGCTTCTAGTGTCATGCTGTGAGTGCAAAGACTACAAAGACTTCAAAATCCCCAAGATTATAAAAGGAGGTATGAGGAAGAAAAAGCTTCAAAGTGCAAGAAAAGGATTATGCTGCATTACATTCTTCATTAATTTCTATTGGTGTTTCAGAGCTGCTGTCCTTCAAACAAAGGTCAGCCTGACTCTCAAACATCTACACACTGTCATGCAATGGGTCAGCTTCCAAAATTCGTAAGCCTGAAGAAATGAATCAGTAAAATGTGTAAGAGAATGACAGACCAGGCTTTAATAAATAATCATAGAATCAGAAAATGGTTTGGGTTGGAAGGAACCTTAAATATATTCCAGTTCCAGGGACACCCAGCCTGTTCTTGTGCTTGGGATTGCCCTGATCCAGGTGCAGGACCTTGTGCCTGGCCTTGTTGAACCTCCCATTTATTATGGTTCTCCTCTTTCATCTTGTGTGACGTGTCTTCCTCTTTGCCTTCCCCCTCAGCGTCCGCTGGCCATCTCTGTGGTGGGGCAGATGAAAGATCCAACCTTTGCAACGTTTATGTACCTGCTGCCCTGTGGGAAGCAGTCTTCCTTCTTCTGCTCCCCAGGGCAAGAGTACACGGTGGTGTTCTGGGATGGGAAGGAGGACACCAGGTAAGATGGCTCACGTTAGCAATTTCTTGTTTTTTCTTTTTCCTTTTTAAGTAAGAAATCCTTCAGCATCTTTGCTTCTGCCTCTGGGAGGGAGGTAAAGAAGGTGAAAGTGAACTTGGAGGAATGCCAAGAATATGGTGAACGCTGTTTTCCCAAACTCTTTTAATTGGGAACAGTGGTTGCTTTATAAAGGATATTTAATGAGCTTAACTCTGCTTCAGTTAATATGAGGAGAAGATTAGGGCAGTGTAATGATTCACACACACAGGATGAAGCATTTGCACATGAGAACAGACGTGTTCTGCCTTTCCTAATGAGGCCATTTAACACTAAACCTTTCCTAATTGAGGCTGCAGTTCCATCTCTCTTCTGCAAAGCAATTAAGCACATGCTTAAATCCTATTGCAATCATTGGGAGTTAACCACATGCCTGGAGCTGTGTGTGCATCCAAGTGTGCACTGCCAGTAAAATGTGTTCTGGACTGAAGGCATGTGCTTAAAATGTTATTAAATTGTGACTGAGGCGATGGCATTTTGCTCAGCCACATGTGACCTGCGGCTAGTTAGGTCCATTTTTATGGATGCTGCTGATTTTTATAGCCTCAGTCTTATTTGGAAACATTCATAAACTGATCTGAATTTTATATTAATGTGTTCATTATTTGTAACCATTAAGCTAATGGGAAAAGCATGTGATTTGTTGCTGAACTGTTTGCTTTGCCATTTGTGTCCCTGGTCAGTTGTTCAGTGCAGGCAGTGCAACTTTTCCTGCTGAACTGGTGAAGCACATGGCACTCCCAGATGTATTTTGAATACATGGATGTTGTCCAAATATTCACAGCAATATATCTCAGTGAATCTGCTTCCTGACTGGACAATCCACTTGCTGGAGACTGCCGAATAACAAGTTACTCACATGTGACAGATTTCAGGATGTGTAATTGCTTGTGCCACAGTTGTTAAAACATCTGGGACTCACAGATGTGGTTGTGAATATCCAGTTATTGTTCAAACATCCAAACCCAATAAACTTCCCCAAACAAACAAAATCCTTTTAGCTACAAAAAACTATTAATTAGTCATATTTATAAATAATTTTATTAGGTTACAGATCTTTGCCCTGTAGAATCATGCTCCTCTGTTTATGTGCTGGAATAATAATGAAGCCAGATAATAGCAAGGCAATGAACTTGGAGAGCAGATATTCCCTTGAGAACCTAATGGGCAAGATGGGCTGAGACTTCCCAGCTATTAATTACTGCTGTTCAGCTGGAGCTGTTTGTCTCACAGCTCAATTACAGGAACAGACCACGTACGTCCTCCTAACCCTGTGCAAAGCCAGAGAGCGGAGTGCAAATCTTCACAGAAGCAATTGCACATCTGCCCCTCAGGAAGAGCCATGGCACATCTTTCTTTTCCTTTGCAGTGAGGAGTTTACAGTTTGGAGGGGTGTAGATCCTTGCAGCATCATCCACATCTGGGCAGTTGTGTTATGGCTTGGCCACAAGTGCCACAAGCCGCTCGGCCCCGTGCGGGAGGAGTGCTGGCTGTATGAAATTGTTGCTTGCTCCTTTCAGGAACTACACAGTGGTGAACCTGGAGAAAGGAGTCATGGAAGTGCAGAGGATGAGCTGCCCAGGAATGAAGCTGTGCTGCCAACTCAAATTTCAGAATGCCCTGTGGGCAGCCACGGAGGTGAGCATTGCCTGTGCCCCCCTTGAGAGGGGCCTCGTTAGGGGAGACACTAACGAAGAGAAAGAGCCTGTTAAATTAGTAAAGCCAAGAGTGTGTGAGACAAAGGGCGTCTCAGATGAGCAGCGTGACTTTGCATCTGCTGTCTCCAGGTGTTTTGTTTCTACCTGACACACAGATCCAGGCTGTGCCTCCCAGAGCTGGAGCGGTCGTGGGAACCTCGGCTTTCCGAGGGGAAACTCTCTGGGATGGAGCAATCTGTGCCCAGGGGTTCATCTGGGAAATGGCCTTATCTGTGGGTGATAAAGGGGAGGCAGGGACAGAAAACATGCAGTTAAGGGTGGGGTTTTGAAAGAGGCCTGAGGGATTTGAAGCTTGGTGGGAAATGGGTACCCGAGTTTTGTGCTCGCCATGGAAAATTGCAGCTAAAAAGATAAGGGTGAGAGAGCGTGGCTGATTTATCCCCCAGAGCCCCTGTCCCCCCATCAAAAAGGGCTGTAAAGTGTCAGCCAGTTCTGACACAGTTGTTTCACACAAAACAAAGAAAAAGCTGCCAAAAAAATTAAATGTACCTGAAGTTCAGTGTTTTAGAGTGGGGGTAAAAAAGGCCACACTCGATGAGTAAATAATTTGTGTTGGCTATTTCACTCTGCCCTGGCATGGATGCTGTGAGTATAGAAATCTTTTTTTCTCCCCATAAGAAAATAAGATATTTTGACTTCTTCTGTTCTCAAATAGAGGTAAAGCTCAAATACTCTTTTTTTTTTTTTTTTTGGTAATAATTAGTATAGAAAAATTGAAATACAAAGATCTTAAAGCATTGTATTTCAGCCTTTTGAATCAGAATGAAAAGTGTTGCTGGTTCCCAAACTGGGTACTCTTGGTCAGTGTAGTAGATTTAGGAGGTGTGGGGCAGGTGTAATTCTACATAAAATGTAATGTCCCTTGAATGGACAGATTAATGCAAAATAACATACAACCTGCTTCAGTTGTTGTTTGGGATTTTTGCATCAGGGTTGTCAGATGCTGCTTTTGGATGTGGTGATAAAACCCCTACACTGGTGATTTTTGGTGACTTTTGGATAATGCATATATTGTCCACTCTGGGGAATGCAGCACCCGCTTTCTACCCACATGCCAAAGGCTCTCCATGGAAAACAGAAATTCACACTTTGGATATCAAAAAAATACAAATAAAAACCAGTTTGGGAACCAATTAGATCTTGCTCAGGTATCGAGATATGGAAAGCAGGGAGGTGGTTTGCATTTATAGAACTTTATGTGCCCTTTCACAGGACCAGAAGATTTCTGTGTATGGACTGCAGGGCATGTGTCCCTTAAAGACTCCGCTGAAGGGTTTAGACACTCCTGCCACTGTGAGCTGCTTCCTGGTGATGCCTCTTGTCAAAAGGGTAAGGAACAACCCAGAGGAAAAGGGGCAGTAGTGAGACTCTGCTGCTGGGCCAAGCTGCCACACTCACCTGCTGCTGAAGGACTTTGCAATGCCCAGGAACATTTTGGCACTGCAAGGAGAAGGTTTCCAGGTCTTTCTGCCTCTGCCAGAGGACAGAGGTGTGGGCAAGAACCTGAGTCAGGGGACCAAAGCTGGCACTTCCAAGCCTGCTGGGAAAACAGTCAAAACAGATCAAATTCCCCAGCAAGGAGGTTTTCCAGCTGCGTTTCCACTTCACTGGAACACAAGGTTTAGGCTGATCAAGCAAAGTAGAGAAGACATGAAACAATAATTAGAATAGAGATTTGTTAAGTGCTAATGCAGGACGTGGGTACATCCGGCCTCTTGCACCCACTGTGTTCCTGGGCTGTGTGCTGTCATTTGTGTGCACAGTCATCCTTAAATGTTATCTGGGCTCAGCCACACTCCTGTTTTGGTTTTGAATGAGAACACTTAGATAATACAGCTGGTTTGGGTAATGCTCTTATGGGTAACACGGATAATTACTCTTATGGGCATTAAAACAAGTTATATGTTATCTGCCTAGCCCTGGAATTGCCAGCATCCCGTTTCTGGCAGGAGAAATCTGACCTGAGTGCCTATTGCGGGCAAGTCTTGGGAGATGTATAAAAACTGTTTTCCAGCTAAATTACCTCCGGTTTGCTTACAGCCACCTCAAGTGAAAACATACAATTATGTTCCAACATTACTGGTAGCTGTGTAGTCCTTGCAAATGCCAGCAGGCTGGGATGTGTCGGAGAGCTCAGCACAGGGCAGCTCTCAGAGCTGCTGGTTTACACCAGGCCTGTCCCGAGCCATTGTCCATTTCTGTCTCGTCTGCACGGACTGAATCTGAGGCAGATGGGTTGTGTAAGGTGTGCTGCTGCACTTCCAAACATGGTGTAAGTAGGGCTAAAGTAGGGCATCGATGTAAAGCTGGCACAGGGCTGGATTTCTCTGCATCTGCTGGCTTTCCTTGGCTCCCGCAGCGTTTGTCCGCCGTGGAGTTTCATTTCTGATGTCTAGGGCAAATTTCTTTTTCATGCTGCCTGAGGTTCCATCCAGGACAGTCAAAGGAGTCTTTTGCTTTCAGCTTTTCCACTGTCACACAGCTTGCAAAGCCATTCCTCAGGGGTTACGAGTGGCTTTATGTCTCCTGGTTTCTATTTCCAGTTTGTGGCTTGCCTAGAAAATGTCATAAATAATGCCAGGCCCTACAATAGCAATATTGAGTCTAGACACCTCCCTTCCTCCCCCGACCCTACCCAGCCTTCCAGAAATCCACCTCCCTTCGGCTCACTCCTTCTTAGTTTATTGGACTTACTTTTTCCTCTCTCCTTTCTATGAATGAGTTTGGCAGTGAAATGGCCAGAGCAGCAGCCTGGGGATGTGCAGACCAGGCTGGCAAGAACTAAACCAGGCAGTTCTTCCAGAAAACCTGTGTGGAAAGCTTACACTTGTCACACTCACTGCCTGGCCAGCAAGCTCTATCAGAGTTATCACAGTCATTGCTGTCCAGTGGAGAAGAGAATTGCATTTCCCTGGGAAGAAAGCCTTTAGCTGGTGAGATGTGAAGTAACTTTTAGTCAGAGAACTGCCGAGGGATGTTGCTGGGAAGGGGAATTCTTTATGGCTGCCTTGGGAAGGCTGATCCAAAAGAAATAGTTTCCAAAACTTGGTTTCTCATCCAAAGGAAGCATCATGGAAATTTGAAAGCAGGCAAGAGGGGCCCAGAATCTGAAACTCACCCGCTAAGGAAAAGTCTTGTACAATTTAAGCTTTTTGTTGCATGCTTTTTGTCACCGGGATGATTCTTTTTGGTAAACAATACAATTTTCAGAATAAAAAAGGAAACAAATTAAAAAATGAGCATGTCAAAAAGGGCAAACCAAGACACATTCTGCCTTGGTTTGCAGCTTTCTTACAAAGACCTGTGGAGGGAGAGAGAAACCTGAATGGGTGCAAATCCTTGGCCTCGCGCAGAAACCTGGAACATGTGGAAACAAAAGCTGCATTTAAAGGCTGCAGCCAGCAGTGCCAGACCCTGCAGGGACGAGAGGAGGAGGAGGAGGTGGTGACCAGGCACTGGTGTAGCATTTTTTGCCACTTTTCCTGACCTGCTGGCACTGGGACAGGATGTCTGGAGCCAGCTCATCCCCGCACATCCCGGCCCGGCACGGCCCCGCTCGGGGCCTTCCTCCTGGCACGGCGGGGCTGCTGGCAGCACAGGGCCTTCAAATGCAGTTCTGTTGCTGTGTGTTTTTGTTGGCTCTTCGTGGAGCCCAAATGCTGAAAATGAATTCTGAGAAAGTTACTTAAGGTTTCTGGAGGCTGCAGCCCTGCCTGCCTTTGGTCACTGCTGGAATACCCTGATCAGGGGAGTTTTGCCTCACTGGCACAAGATAAAATCTGGCAAGAATTATGGCATCTGTGGGGAGGTGATTTTTGACATGGTTTTCTGTAGATTTGGTCACTCCCTCAGGTCAGTCGTGAGGGATGGCAGGGTGAGGGCATTTCTCAGCATTTGAATTCCTGCTCCTTGTTTCTTATCTCTCGGAGAGATAACAGCAGTGGCTGGATAGAAACCGGTCCTGATAGCCAAGACAGAGAGCAGTAGATGCCCCAATGGAAAAAATGTCTTCCAAATTTGCTTCCACTGTTGTTCCATCCCAGACAGGCCAGGATTTGGCATTGGTATTACTGGTAACACCAGGAGGGGATCAGTGAACCCCACCTCTGCCTGGTTATGGTGCTGACTGCTCAGTGCCAGGGAAATTTAGCCTGTGGAACCCAAAAGGGAATAGGGATTCTGTTCTGTAGTAGCTGACACTAATCAAGGAATTCAAAATAATTTTTTGTGAAGACTATGCTTGGATAATTCAGCGTTACCAAATCAAATGAGACAAAATTATAATCTCTGAAGATTTTAATAGTGTCCTGTGTCACGCTAGGAGCAGCTTAGGTTGACATACCCACATTGCAGTTAATATCTGATGTTCCCATTTCAATTTAAATTTTCCATTTCTAGTAAGAAATGCCTCTTGTGCGGGGTCCTTCAGACTGAAAAATTTGGACCATTTTTTACCAGAGAAATGTGGGCTGTTCTGCTTTGTTTTATTCAGTTTTAAATAACTGAACTCCCTTCCAAAGAAAAAGTAACCCAAAACCCAGCTTTTGCAAAGCATTGTGCCATGATCCAACCTACTGATGCAACTCCTTGGCAAAGCCACTTCCAGGAGCCTTTGCACCAGATCCACATGGCAGCAGGGACATGGCACTGAGCACTGCAGGTCGTTGGGGTTTTTTTTAATTAGTGGTTAGAGAATTGGGACTGGACTGAGTTAGTCCAAGCCCCATTTCACAACTTTCCACTTGCTTTCCTAGTTTTTCCCATTACAGTAAAATTCTGCTGTGATTTGGATTAGTCATCGGGGCTCAGCGCTCTCGTGGTTTTACTCATACTTGGTGTGCAGAGAGTGTCTCTTTGTCCAGGACTCTCCATGAGCCTTGCAAGCAGAGCTGTCAATTAAATAACACTCACCCTGCATTACCTGCCCTTCAATAGCTGGGGCAAGTCAAGACACTGATTTTTCTCTGGGTTTACAGCCTGGGAACTATTGACCAGGCCTGGCAGAATCGAGATCCCTGGAAGGGCACAGGGATGCCTTAATTTAATTTTTGCATTCCCAGTAAAGGGTGACTCTGAGCCCTCAGCCCATCTCACTGGCATCCTGGGCAAGCCAAAGGCAGGGCTTTCCACTGTGGAGAGGCTTAGGAGGGGCGAGGTTGTGTCAGCTCTGTGGTGCTCTGTCTGGCTCTGTTTGGTTTGCTGTGCTTAGTCCAGGCAGCAAAAAACTCCTGGGTAAAATGGTCTTTTTTTAGAATTTATTGCTCCGCAGGGAGGAAATAGGCCTTTGAGGTAGGTATTGTTTTATCTGCTTCACGGATGGGGGAGTTTCTGGTAGAGACCCAAGGTCACGGGAAGTTTTGTTCCCAAGAGATCAATTTCCCAGTCTGTTTAACAGCATTTTGCCCCGCTGGGATGAGCTGGAGGAGCTGCTGAGCCATGGCCTTCTCAGCAGCTCCTGCCCCTGGGACACCAGGGATGCATGGCCACGGAGCTGGAGCTACGTCCAGCACATCTGTACATTTAGGGACAGGTTTTTACCAACCTGCAGAACTGTTTGTGGCACTTGGCAGGTGCTTTGCTGACCTGCTGCTGCTTCTGTGCCCTCGGCTGGGATGTCTGAGCTGCCAGGGATCCCAGACCCGGAGCACATCCCTGGGAGGAGCAGTGCTCTCAGAGCAGCAGACCCTGGATGTGGAGCAGTCACTGGATGCTCTTGTTTGTGAGAATATTGGCTCCCTTTTTCCATTTTTAGTGCATTTCTTCCATTCCTCTCCTACCTACATTGATAGCAATAGCTTTACTCCTTTTTGGAAGTGAGCCGGGTTTCTACAGCTGGATTCCTAGGATTGTGATGGCTGTTTCTGAACATACTCCAGCTTGAATTTGTTAACCTTCAGGGCAGGCTGCCAGGTCCGTCTGTCCGCCCTTGCCAGTAAAGAGAGAGGTAATACTGGGTGAAGGGAGTGTGGCTCTGCAGCAGCTTCTAGGGAATGATTCCTTTTTATGTTGCTGTTATCAGTGTTCTGGGTAAGTTGCTGGTGTTCTTGCATAATGTGAGAAGCAGGCAGAGCTTCTGGGAATGAAAGCTCTTCTGTTAGAGAGAAGTAAAGAAATAGGAAAAAATTCTTTGCTATGAGGGTGGTAAAGTCCTGGCACAGAGAGGTTGTGGACTCACTATCCCTGAAAGTGTTTAAGGGCAGGTTGGACAGGGCTTGGAGCAACCTGGTCTAGTGGAAGGTGTCCCTGCCCATGGCAGAGGGGTGGAATGAGATGAGCTTTTAGGTTCCTTCCAACCCAACCATTCTATAATTCCATGAAATTTTTCTCTCTTTCCTGCAGAACTCATATGTGGTGCTGGCTGGCTTGTCAGATGGACTCGTAGCTGTGTTTTCAGTGTCCCAGGGCCTGCCAGGGGACAACTGCTCCTACCTGTGCTCCCACACAGCAAACAGGTCCAAATTCAACATCTCCGACGACGACGCGCGGCAGAACCCGTACCCGGTGAGGGCCATGGAGGTCACCAACAGCGGGGCCGAGGTGTGGTACAGCAACGGCCCCGGCGTCCTCGTCATCGACTGCGCCTCCATGGAGATCAGCAGGAGGCTGGAGCCCTTCAGCCCGCCCTCCACCATCACATCCATCGCCTGCACCTCCGAGTGCCACGGCGAGGAGGTGGTCTGGTGTCTGGACAATAAGAGCAACTTCCTGGTGATGTACCACGCCACCACCTACCAGCTCTGCGCTCGCTACTTCTGCGGGGACTGCAGCCCCCTCAGAGACATGTTCACCATCCAGCAGCCCTCGGCTGCCATCCCAGCCACGGCCCCCATCAGCCACGGGGTGACCGAGAACAACCCTCCGGGGGACATGAGCATCATGTACAGCCCGGACGTGGGCACCCAGATCCTGAACCACCAGGACTCGCTCACAGATTACTGCTCTGTGTCTTCCTACTCCTCCTCTCCTCCCAACACGGTGACCCACTGCCCCTCCAGCCTGCCCAGCTCGCCCATGAGCTCTTCCAGTGCACCCTTCTCCACAGATTTTGAGGAGTCTGAGAAATTCCACAAGCTGAAGGCTTCCCTGGATCATGATGCTTCGCCTGCGTGTGACAACATGGAGCATCTCCAAGCAGTCAAGATTCTTCCCGTAAAAGACCTCATCTGGATCCCCAGGTAAGTGGATCCCCAAGCAACTTAGTCAAAATCCCTCCTGCCTGAACATGAGATGAACTCGGGCTAATTCAGCAGCTTTTGCATTCCCAGTATGATTCACCTGGCCAGAAAGTCAAGTTACCATTAAGAAATTCTGTTCCCAGTACAATGGAACATGGATTTTCTACGCCTGTTGAAAGTATGTGGTGTTGGGCAGAATGGCCACGTGGAAGGCCTTGCTGGGTTGGTTTCAGCAGAGTGAGAAGGGGGTGGTCAGACTCCAAGCTGTGTTTCCCCAGCTACTGAGGAAACAAAGAGCAGCAGGCAGCCTCCTTGCTTGGACACGGCCCTGGCAAGTCCTGCTGCCTCTGTGGAGCTGATGGGAGCCTCTGGGAAGCTGATTTTGCTTGTCACAGGACCTCTCACTGCAGTGGATTCAGGATGCCCTGTCCCCTGCCAGACATCATGTGGCTGCAGCAGGACATGGAGCAGAGGATGGATATCCAGCATGGATCTTCCTCAGCTGACAGCATCCCCAGTGCTGAGGATGTGCCATGTCCCTCGTTTCTCTTCTAGGAGAGGAGGGGACATCATCGTCATCGGGCTGGAGAAGGAGTCGGGCACCCAGCGGGGCAGAGTGATCGCGGTGCTGAAGGCGGGGGAGCTGGCTCCCTACGGGTGAGGCTGCTGGGCACACCACTCTGCAGGGGCACGGGGGGCTCTGCAGGCTCTCAGGGCTCTTGGGAGCTTCCTCCTGGCTGCCAGCAGCCTCTGAGGAGCTCCCAGTGGGAGGACACAGCTGCTGGTTGCACATCAAGGTGTGTGCACACACTTAGAGCGGGGCACACAGCGAGGGGAAGGCACTGTGACTACAACCTGGTCTCCAGCATCCACAGAGACTGAACACCCCATAATGGCACAGACAGGACCGTGCACAGTGTGATGGAGTTGGCCTGATCCTGCCCAGTGCTGGCTGCCTTTGCTCTGAGTGCACCTGGCAGAAGGTCAGAGCAGCTTGGCAGACTCAGGCCCCGCGCTCAGAACAAGAGGGGTATTTATGCAGAGCACGGCGCTTGTCTGTGGCTGCATTCACGTGGGTCAGGTTGATGTTCTGGCTCTAAATGAGCACCTTTGTGCTGTGGGCAGTGACAGGCCAGGGGACGGCTCCTGGAGCACAGGGGAGAGCAGTTATGTACGTTAATTTAAAATGTTTCATACAGTGAAGGAGAGTCAAGGAAATAAATAGCTGCTGGAGAGGTGGGGGTGTTCTTGCTGATCACTTAAATACCGGTCTGGGATTGTACTATTTATGTCCAAACAAATGCAGGTTAAGCAGTGCTAAGGATTATAAATGATCGTTTATTACCACCAGGTAAACACAACAGGAGATCAAAGGCTCCTGCCATTCCCCCTACTCTGAACTGAGTGTCTTTATCAGTTAGCTGGGAGGAGAGAATTCTCTTTATTGGTCACAGGTACTCTTAGGTTGGTTTTGCTTAACCCAAATTGAGTGTGGAGTTCAGGCAAAGTGGTAGCACATCTCACACCTGTCCTGCCCTGCTGCCTGTCTGGACCAGGCACCATGGCCACTGACCCTCCCTGTTTGAACAGCAGGGTAAAGAGCAGAGAGGGGAGGAAAGGGAGGGGGCTTTGCAGGGGCAGTTTGTAATAAAAACCAGCTGCCAAGGACAGTCCTGTGGCCAATGCTCCCAGCTGGGCACCTTTCTGGGGAAACAGTTTGGGACCAGCTTTCCCCATCTGCTGTGGGAGTGGTAGAAGGAGCCCAGTGGGGGCTGGACTCCTGTCCCTTGGACCCTGCAAGGGAAAAGTGTCATTGTCTGCCCAGCCACCTCCCTCTGAGATACCTGCAGGGCCAGCTTCACCAGAGACCATGAAGGGAAGCACATACAACACGGACCACACGGATCCCTGAGTGCTGCCACAGCTGTGCCTGCTGCTCTGGGCTCGGGGCTCAGACCCTGAGCTGACACAGGCTGGCTCCATCCCACTTCCATGCTTTATTCCAGGCTGTGGAAGCTCTTGGCAGCCTGTCAGCTGTGTTATGATGGAGCTGTTCTGAAAATGCCCAGCTGGCAGCAGCAACAAGAGTCTGTGGATTTAGCAAATCGGGAGATTAGCAGCAACTTCAAATGCCACGGGCAGACTTAAGCCCCCACCTGCATATTTAGGCACCTGAATCCCTTTAAAAACCTTTTCCCATGTCACTGAGCTGCTTGGTTTTGATGTGACACAGTTTCTGATCCCTCTCTTTGTTACATTCTCCTTGCTCAAGGATTTGCAGCTTATAAAAAGCTGGTGTAGCTGGAAAGGAAGCTCATGAGCCAGTGCTGCGCTCACAGAGCTGCCCTTCCCCAGAATGCCCTTCCTTTTAATGGATGCCCTTCCTTTTAATGGATGCCTTTCCCTGTCCTGCCCTTCCCTGTCCTGCCCTTCCCTGCTCTCTCCCTTCCCCAGGACGCTGGTGGACGCGGCTCTCGTAGGGAAGGACACGGTTGTGTGCTGCTTTGAGAACGACAACATGGAGCGGTGCCTGGCTGTCTGGAGGGGCTGGAGTGCCAGAGACTTTGACATTTTCTACCAGGCCTACGAAGAGCTGGGCAGGCTGGAGACCTGCATGCGCAAGAGGAGGTAGTGCCCGTGGCGCCGGGGCCCGAGACTCAGCGGGAGCGTCCTGGACTCGGAGACACGGCCCAGACCGGGGGTGATGGGGGGAGGGTGCGTCTGGTTTGCTGCTAGTGAGCACCGTGGGGTTCCCAGAGCCCCACCTGGGCTTTTGGGGAATGAAGAAGCCGGTGTGAGCAGGGCTGGGACAGGCCTGGGAGCTGGGCCAGCTCTCAGCTCCCCTGCACTAGCTGAGAGCAGAGGTGGAGGTGGCTGCAGTTCTGCTCATCCCCTGATTTCCAGTTTGTTCTTCCTCGTGTTGAATTCCTTCCTCACCTTCAGCATGCCCTGGCTGCTGCTGCTGCTGTTGTTGTGTGTGTGTCAGCCAGGAGAGCTCCATGGGCTCTGCCCTGGGAGCCTGAGCACGTTTCAGTCCCGGCTGCCTGCTGGCCGGCAGCGCGGGCACTGTGGGCTGATTCACCCTGTTCCCAGCAGGAATGCATCTGCTGGAAAGCCTGCACTGTGGGGCTGCTTCCCACCTCCCTGCAACTCCATTAGGGGCTGCTTCAGGTGTAGTCCCTGTGTAGAGACACCCTGGTGTAGGAACCAGCGAGAAGCTGTGGCTGGCCACTGCATTCCTGGTTCCTAAAAGCTGCAGTGGTGCAGGGTTCCTGTGAGGGAGCCCAAAACAATCTGCCAGGAATGCTGCACCACGAGTGAGCTGGCTCATGGCACTGCTGCCTTGTCGATGGAGCTGATGGAAAGCAAAGCCACTGGGTGTGACAGATATTCCTGGTGGAAGAGAAGGGTGTCCCCTGACCAGGAAGGTTTATAAGCTGTCTCTGCTCCACTCCTCTTTCTCTTGGGAAATGCACTCTGGAGCAGCAGGAACACAATAAGCTCAGTTTGCCTGTGTATCTGTGCAGCTTCCGCCCACCACAGCTTGTATTTTATCTTCATTAGTGGCCTGGGATGCTGTGTTGGCTCTGAATCCAATTGCACTCAATTATCCCAAGCATGTACAGCAGTGTAAAAAGTGCCCCCAGCTAAGCACCCTGTATAAAGGTGTACAGTTTGAATTTTGGACCTTTCTTTTTGTTGTTTTTTTTTTTTTTTTTTATCCCAAGAATCTTGTGTGAGCATCGGCAAGGCTGGCCAAGGCCGAACGGGCAGGTTAACCCTCTGGTTCACATTTCTGTTGCAGGCTGCTAAAATATCCTTCTTCAGAAACAGAATGTATCTTAAAATAAACTGATTCCTCCCCAGGATGACACTGCATTGGTGGTGTTTATTGGAAACCCAACTGGCACTGGGTGTTTGGGGTTTGCAGCCCAATTCAGGTGCTTGCTGTGATGAGCACAGCTGAGTCAGGGCTACGAGCACAGACTGTCCCCATTCCTGGCCTTGCCTGTGACTGTCACCCCGTGCCTCCCCAGCAGCTCATGAAGCAGGTATGGCAGCACCAAAATTCCCCTCCCTTGCCAGGACACGCTCTCTGCCTGTTGTCTCAGAGCTGGGGTGAGGTCTCATGGTCACCTTCTCCAGCTGCCAGATTGCTTTGAGTTGCAGGAACTCTTCCCGTGATACCTGAAGCCCCAACAGGAGCTATAAAGGGGCTCATTCTTTCTTTCAGCCTTGCAGGTTTCCCTTGAGGTTTCCTTTGAGGAAATACCCTGTGGAACAACCGCAGCAGTTCCTTATTGGCCCTCTTGACCAGAACACCTCGGGTGCTGTGCTGCTTCCCAAGCCAGTGTGGGCTTGTGCCCACCATGGGCTTCCTAGTGCCCATGGGAGAAGGTGGAGCATCTCCCAAACCTTTGTGGTGGGCCCTGGCCAAGGCCTGGACACAAAAGGGCCCTTGTTCTGCTGGACACCATGCTCTGGGGCTGTCACTGCACAACACCCTTCCCGACACAGCGAGGCATCCCTGCCCCTTGCCAGGTGGGTCAGGGTGGTCAGCTGGGGAGGGAAGAGAAGGGGGTGGCACCTGGGCTTCACAGGACCTGTGAGAGATGCTGCAGCGGTGGGTGTGTGTCCCAAAACCTCCTGGGAGCAGGGGCTTGGTTCCCAAAAGCAGCTGAGAGCCTGAGTGTTGCTACCCTGGAAAAAGAACAAAATCCCCCCCTTCAGCAGACCTGAAACCTCATTAGCACAAGGCTCCATTAAGTGAGCACTGCACGTGCTGCAGGAGTGATTCCCCCGGGGCAGAAATAAACAGACATTAAAAAGAAAATTAGAACAACTCCCACCAGTTCAAACAGTTTGAGATTTCAGTGCTGCTTTCCACCTCTCCCACCAGCAAAGCCTGTTCTCCTGATGGCAGGTACAGGTGAGGGGCATCAGGTGTCCTGGGGGAAGGGATGGGGTCACAGCCAAGGCAGGAAAAGCCCCCAGAGCCCGGGAACAAGGGGCAGCACAAGCCCCAGGTGTGGGTCTGGGGGAGCTGCACCTATCACAGTCCTCAGAGTTTTATTTCAGCTGATAAGAATAAGCCCAAGCAGGGCCCTGGCAGGGGGTTACTCCTTCAGCTGACTGAGGAGAGGCAAGAAAACAGCTTTGGGCTCGGCACTGCGAGGGAAGCGGATGCTCTCGGACTGGATTAACCCCCAGCACCAGCAGTGGGAGGGCAGCGGGTGCCAGGGCTGTTAATTACTCCTCAAGGAAGCAAAGAGAGATGAACAGGACCTAACTGAGCCCAAAAGCCCCCCCCAGCTTCACTCCCTCACTCAGCTGCCTCCTGAGAGCAGAGCCACGCACATCCCTGGGCTTTTCCCTGGAGTGCTCAGTGGTCCTCCCCTGCTTTGAAAGGATTATATTCACTTCCCAACTGGATACTGATTCCTGTTCCTGGTTTGGGCTGTTTCTTTGCTGGCACAAGTGCAGAGTCATCAGGCCCTGGGATGAAGAACAGCTGTGCCCAATACCAGCATCCCAGTTTGGGGCATGGCCTGAGTATTTTTGGAGGGGAGGTGTGATGCAGGGGCTGATGGCACTGACTGCATCCCATATCCAAGATCCCATATCCTGATGCTCACTCAGGACATTCTGGGGCCCCAGCACTGTGGGTGCACAGACCCCACCAGCCTGGGGCTGTCCAAACCCAGCCTACCCCTCCATGTGTAGGAAAACAGAATTTAGAGCTCATTCTGCTAGGAAAGGAAAGAAGGGCTGTCTCTGCCTCGTTGCACACAGTGCCCTGGACAGTGGGCAGGAATTGTTGTAATTTGATATATTAGAACAAAACCCCACCTCATGTGCCCCCAAGACAGGGTGGGGACAGGTGAACATCACACACACACACCAGCTGGAGCAGAGCACCGAGGGCTCTCAGCTTCAGCATAAGGAAAAATAAGGTGATTTCTAAGGGAGGTGGGGAAAGGGGCAGTGCTGGCTGCTTTGTATTCTGCTACCAAAAGGACAGAGGAAATTAATTTTCTTTAAGCAAGCTTTAAAAGGACAGGAAATATCATGGCTATTTTGGGCTGCCGGCCCGTCCTCAGCTTACCCCGGCCAGCGGTGCCGAGATGGGAGCTGGGTCAGCTTCAGGGGCTTAACCCAGGGGGACGAGGGTAAGGATGGGCTTGAAGATGGAGATGGGAATGGGGATGGAGACTGTGATGAAGATTAGGGTGAGGGTGGGGCCAGGAATGGGGTTGGGGATAAGAATGGTGCCAGGGATCGGGTGGGGCTGAGCTCACCTGGGACAGGGGCTCAGCACTGGGGGAATCACTGCCAAGTGATGCTGGCAGTGGGCAGAAGGACAGAGCACATCCCCAACCCGTGAGTGGAACATGCACAGCGATTCAGGTTTTCCAGGGCCATTATGGTCCTGCCCCAGCACTCAGAACCATCCTGGCAGAGCCAATGCTGGCACAGCAAACAGCCTTTATCTGCCCCATATCTCAGCCTGTTTGCTGAAGTTTATCATGGAACCACTTTAAACTGTGCCCCTTTTGGGAGCCTCTAGGCGAAAAGTCAGTAAAACACAAAGGTGGTGTTACTCTTTTGTCTTCTTTTTCTAAAAGATGGAGCAGGACCCTGGCAAAGTCCTCCTGACACCCCCAGCCAAACAGGAGGGACCCCCCCCCATTTCCAAGAGACTCCAGCCCAGCCTGTTGGAGCTGATTCAGGTCAATTAAAGTTGAGGTTCTTATTGAATTAAAGTGTGAAAGTAAACACAGCCAGCCCAGTATTTGGGCTGTTATTTTTTTGATGTTAATTTTTTTCACCCCACTCATAAAAGTGATTTAGAAGGTGGTAGGGATTCCTGGGCTGGAGGAGACCTGGGAGATGGTTCTGGAGCTTGCAAAGGACACGGACACATTCCTTACACCTGGGGAAGCGTCGGCAGCAGTTCGGACGTGAGGAATAAAAGTTCTGGCGGCAGCAGCCAGGTAAAATCCAGGAAAATAGTTGGGAAGAATTCCTCATGGGATGCACTGCCTTGGCTGGGGAGCCCAGGTTGTCTCCAAGGCTGCCTGAGCATGGGAAGAAGGTGGCTTTTGAGCTCCAGCTGGGATCAAACCCCTGAATTTGCTCTGGTCAGCAGGATAACTCACACCGGCAGAGTCCACTGGGTACAAAAACATTAATTAAAACAGGTCCCACATGGGCACGTGTCCCACCAGCCCAGGGATCACCAAGGCCAGAGCAGAGGAGGAGCCTGGTGGTGCCTGGACCTTCTCCCCACTTTTAATGCCTCTGCAAGATTTTCTTTCCAAGAAGCTCCCGACTGCGCTGGCTGTGCGAGCCGGGTATTTTTAGCAAGTATTCATGCGAAACGGCTCAGGGTAAGAATTTGCAATGTAAAGTTAGAGGCTGCCACAAAAACTCAGAGTAAGCAGATTTGGGTCAGCGGGACTTTGTGCTGATTTTGCTGAAAGGAACCATCCAGCCAGGTCCAGGGGAGCTACATGGGGCTGGAGCTGGTCACTGAGTTTTCTGGGTAATAAAACCCCCCACTGTGCCCACAGGACCAGAACTTGAAATCCTTCCATGGACTGTGACTCTGCAAAGTCACAGATAAATGTTTCACATGTAAACAGTCCCATCCAACATGACAGTCACCAGGAGTCCAGAAAGTGCCTTTCTGGACTCACATTTCCCCCCATCTCCCTTTGCCTCTTTTTGCCATCATTGGGCCTTGAGCAGGAGGGAAAAGCTTTTAGAAAACAGAGTTAATAAATCCAGCTCCTCACCTAGGGGTGACCAGAGAAGGTGAAGGGTTTAACACCATGTGCCCAGGGGCTGCAAAGCTCTGTTTGTGTGGGAGTTTTATTGCTGTGAGGATACCCACGGCCAACACAGCATCCAGCCCAGGTTACCTGCACCAGAATAACGAGGGAAAGAAGTGTCTCACATTTTTAATTGTTTTAATAAAGTGGAGAAGCATCTCTATAGAAAGGACATGGCTGGGCACCACATCCTTCATTTTCAGGATGACACCATCTCATTTTCTCACACCTCTGTGGCCCAGAGGAAAACCCTCCATGATTTTCCTGCTTCCTCAGCATGAAGGAAACTTCTATCCGAAGCAAACAACCGGAGTGAATTGAGGATGAAATGTTCCAGCCCCAGAAGGGATTTTTGTCAAGGCTGGATTAGCACCTACCAGCTGATGATTTCCACCTCTGTCTAGTTCCTTACAACTGGGGCAGCAAATGCCACTTATTTTAGTATAAAATGCGGCTTATGTGTTTAGACTTTGTCATAAAGGGTTATAATTAAAATTTAACTTTAAAATGGACTACTTTTAAGGTGCAAGTCCATAAAATATGTGATCAATTGTGATGTGAGGCCTCAAGGGCTGCCTGCAAGCTTGGTGCAAAACTCACTTTATTATTAATAGAGATTTGGTAACAGAATTAGAACTGTGGCATGGATGCTGTTCACTAAATGGCTTTTTCCAGTTACATACATTCTGCTTTTACCAGCTGTTATGGGCTAAAAAGATTACTACATAATCATAAATGTTAATAAATACAGTACAAGTACAGGGCTTTTTTCCCCCCACTTTGCTGTCATTCTTTGGGGTTCATATTCTTTAAGCTCTTTTCTGTACCACAAATACAAGTTGATTTTTTTTCCTCCCCTTTCCCTGGTGTGAAGAAACACCTCTGCAATCCCTAAGATTCTTGCTTTGGGACTTAATTTCGTCCTCACACCAGAGCTACTAAAAAATAAGTGCTCAATCCAGTTGATCATTACTTTTACTGTGTTTTGAATACACAAAACATTAGGGCACCATGCAGCCTTGTCACTGTATGCATTTGAATGTACACTTATGGGTATTTTCAGGCAGCAGAAGTACTTTCAACATTTTCATGAGGAAAAGGTCAAAACCAGGGAATGGCACAGCTCATCAGCACCAGCTCCTGATGAATGGGTTTGTTCTCCCTTCCCTCAGAGCCAAGGTGAGGGAACTCACCCACTGAGCTCATCCCAGGCCAAAACAGAACACAGAGGTCAAAACCCTTTGGAAGAGAGAGATCCTTTCACCTGGACTAACTTCCCAAAGTGTGTTACTCTGTGCCTATGCTGGGTGGAACAATACGGACTGACGACGTGAGCAGCTCCGATTGCAAATAAAAAAATCTTTATTGCATCTTAGAAGCAAGTCTTTAAAAAAAAAAAAAGAAAGAAAGAAAGGGGGGGGAAAAAAAAAAAAGAGAGAAGGAAAAAGAAAAATTTTCCATGCACCTACATCCTTGGGGCTGTCACCAGAAATTGATGAACATTGTAAGACACAGACTCTATGCTAGTTGCAGTTCATACTCCATACACGTGTAAACAATGGTTATTTCTTCTACTGGAACAGCAATTGCACTGTAAGATCCCTTCAAATGTGGCAACAACCACCTAAGCCTTGGGTTTTCTCCATTCCTTCACTTGCCTCCACTTCCCAAAGAGTAGGCAAAGTGGAACTGAGGGCAATGAGATGAAATGGGGCTGGAGGATACAATAGAAAAATATATTGTTCGCTGGTTTTTATTTTTTGTTTCTGCTGAGCAGGATATTTACAGGTACATAGGTCCCAAGAGATCATCTGCTTCAATGACAATGTCCAGTCACTGTCTAAGTCTCAGTGTACAGGGTTCCCTATCTGGCTTTAAGGCACTTTATTTCCTGTATTTTCTCTTACCTTGCTAGGTGTTAACTCATAGGGATCACACTTTCCTTGTATTCAGCCTCCTCATCCCCAGTTCCTCTTAGAATACCAAAAAAATTCCTAAACTCACTGAAGTAATTCCAAAAATGTTAAAGAAATTTGGGGGGGGNCACGCATATATATATATATAAAATATTAAAATGACTAACAGATATTCAAGGAAAGGTCAAGAACCTAAAACAATGGATATTAAATAAATTAACGGTCTAGCAGATACAGGAAAAAAAAAAAATAAAAATCCCAAAACAAAACTAGTAATCAAATGTAGTAATTGCTCCCATTAACACCACGTGAGCGACTGAAGGAAATGGGTGCGATCGGGCGCGGGACACTCGGTGCAGAGGAGTTCTCCAAGCTCTCCTCGGGGATCTTGGACCGTTTGTTGTGTGCTGTCCTTTGGCTGCCAGGGATTCCCATTTCCCAGCCCCTTCCCCTCGCTCCTCAGGCCCCGGCACTTCCCGGTCA
Source organism: Promerops cafer (assembly GCA_013398275.1). Lineage (NCBI taxonomy): Eukaryota > Metazoa > Chordata > Aves > Passeriformes > Nectariniidae > Promerops > Promerops cafer. The sequence continues at coordinate 285,680 of VZSE01000362.1, forward strand.
CGTCGCTCAGCCCCGGGACGGCGGCCGAGGACAAAACACGGAACCCGCCACGGATTCCCCAAACGTTCCGTCCGTCCGTGGCCCAAACATCAAACACAACAACTTCTGCAAGGACTACTCGGATCACGGCTTGTGCTTACTTCCTCCCCTCGCCTGCCCGTAACAAGTGGAGGTGTATTTTTAAACTGAAATAATCAGCTATTAGGGGGGAAAATAAAAAACCACCCTTCCTGCGATTACCACCCTTTCTCATCGCCACAGCGACTCGGATTTTCTAACGCAATTTGAAAATTAATGGCTAATCCTGAACCAAAGGAGCAGAATCTTTGCACGGCAGCAGTCACACAGAAAACATTTAGACACAGCGTTTCGTCACTTGGCTTTGCACGCTCAGGTCCACATTTACAGAATCCCAGCCATGAAGACGGCAATGGAAATGGTAGGAAACAATCTTTTGTTCATAAGGAAATTCTAATTCAAGTCAGATTTCCGCTGATCAGATAACTCTTAAACAATTTTTTTTTGTTTGAAGGCAAATATTGATCACAGTTTTGTTCAAAACCAAAAACACAACAACAAAAAAACCCAAGGGCCTTGTTCTTCTCAAAACGAGCGCTTTGTAAGAAAACAATGATGATTTCTAAAATATATCCTGTGTGGTCTTTTAAAAGTGAATTATCAAAAAACATTTTCCCAAAAATAAATTAGATAATTAAAAAAAAAGTCTTTTCCAGCATAGCTGGACATTAGGCTGTCCTCACTGAGCCATTAGTATTGCTGCTTTTCCCAAAATTTGGGTCGTTTTTTTCAAACCATATTTCAGCCAGCTGTTGTGTGGACCCATAAGTTGAAGCTTTGGACCCCAAGCACATTTTATATTGTTTTGGATCAAGATTAGGGTCACAAAAAACAGGGTGATGCACATGGACTACTCCAATTTCTTGGCTTCTGAAAGTTTTTAAGCCAGCTTGAATGACTTTGTTAAATAGATCTACGTCTTCAAGGCCCCAACCTTGGATGGAGACATCAAAGCCACCCGCTCGAAGAAGGTCACCTTTGTAAATACAGGTGATACCAAAGCCATAGTTCCTCCAGAAACCTGTTTTCTGAGTGAAGGCAAAATGATTGTCACTAGGAACCTTTCCACTATAAACAATCTTTGGATCATACTGGCTAAAAATGATGGGAAAATATACTTGCTGACCCAAAACTGTATTGGCTCTACACCGCTGGAGGAATTCTGTGGTAAACACTAAGTCAACATCACAGAAGAAAAGTAAAGACTCGTTCTGGAACTGAGAAGATCCAACTTCCAGAGCCAGTGCCCTTGAGAACTCCCCCGACACCGGCAGAACCTGCATGTCAGCCTTGGGGTATTTGGAGCGGTAATCTCTCATCAGCTCGATCTGCTTTGCTTTGTCAGGGTTGGAGTTGGAATTGAAAAGCAGGACAACCAGCTTGACGTTCTGGTTTGGAATGAGGCAAGTCTTTTCAAAATTCCCCATGAACCTTGCAAACATGTCAAACCGTCCGGAGAGAGGGATCAGGATGTTGATCTTCTTGTCTTTGAGCTCCTTCCTTTCTGCTTTGGACCTGCTGAGCTGGAAGGGGACAAACATCTTCAGCGAGTTGGAGAGGAAGGACAAGGACCCAGAATCCTGGTTGATTTTGCTGGCCAGCTCTTTGGCGTCCATCTCTTCGTGCTCCATGAACTGGATCTTGCTGAAGGTCTGCTGCAGGTACGCGTGCCTCCTCACGGGGACCGTCATCTTCTTGCCCTTGTGCTTCTTGTAGAGAAGCAGCAGGTCCAGCACGTACTCTGCTCCGTACATGGGGTTCACCCTGCGGTATCCATACTGGATTTCCTTGAAATCAATGATTCTGCCCCGCGTCTTGGCGTTGGCGTTGATCATTTCCATGACCTGCATCACGATGTCATCCAACGCCTCGCGCTGCGACGAGTCCATCCCTCTCCGAGGCGGCTGCCCGTCGGCACCCGAGTATAAATATTTTCCTGTAAGGAACTCCCACTCCAGTATCTCCTCCCGGTGGCGGGGCTGGAACCGCATGAAGGAGGGCGGCATCCCCAGCTGCAGGTCCTCCTTGTGGATCTCGGTGTTGCTGTACTTGCTCATGAGCACGATCTCGCGGTGCAGCTGCACGGTGCGGTGGCGCAGCTCAGCGATCTTGCGGCTCAGCATGTAGCTGTGCAGCCTGTACTGGTATGGGGGGTTCTTGTTGGGGTGCAGAGTTATGGCTCGGTGTATTTTGCTGTTCCTCAGGTCTCGGATGTAGCCTTTTTTGTTCTTCTCGTAATTCTCGTAGAACAGCTGCTGCATCTAGGAGAGAGAGAGAGGAGAAGTCAGAGTCTCGGCAGCGCTGACCCCGTGAAAGTTTGCCCACGCAGCCCCGCTGGGAGAGAATTCCCCCTCACTCACAGGGCCAGAAGGCTTTCTGAATAAGCTGTTCCAGGGTTTAGGCACAGGTTGTAGCAATACCAGCTGCTATTCAAGGAAATTAAGAGGATTATTCATTGTGAACTGGTGAAAGAAACATCACGGATTTGGGATTACTACGGCCCATTCTAGAGATACCACTGGCGGCCAAACAATTCTGCAGTAAGTCCATTGTAAGCTCATTTCTGCACAACAACACACCAGCACCAGGAAAATAACACCGTGAAGTGTTCACTACAAAACACTCATTATTCATTTGTTTCCCATTGTTTTAATGTTAATAATAAAGAAGAATAAAAAGGGATGCCATGTACATCCTAAGCAAATCTGACAACACCTTTTCCATTATATCCAAATGCCAATTAGGCATTAAAAATCCAGGTTTAGGCATTAAAAATGCAGGTTGCTGCATGTTTTAGTCAAGATGCCTAATATGTTACCTCAAGTGCTGCAATGCAAAGCTACAACTGTCATTTTAAAATGTCAATGGACAGTAAAGTGCACCTGGATTCCTAGAGTTCCAGAAGTCAGGTAATACAGGACGCATGTGTAAACCAGAATAAAAACATCCTTAACGTGGCATTTGCTATTTCAAAACAAGAAGATAGTGAGCTGAGATTAGATTTACAAGTCTGAGGAAAGCAGACAAACCAGCTTTACAGTCCTCAGTAGCTCAGGCAGTAGCTGATATCATGATAGTCAAACCAGGATGACAATGTGGAAAATAAACTGACAATACAACCTTGAGACCAAAGGTATATACCAGCTTAGATAATGGAAATTTAAAAAGACCACGGGCAGATTCTATGTCACAGCAAAAACATCATCAACCTGCCAGAGCTGACACAGCACCCTCATTCAATATGGGATCCAATCTCTGGTACTGGCAGTGGAATCTGCCACAGGAAACACAGCAATAAAGCTTGCATGAAAGGGCTGTACAGGTCAGCAAAGAGCCAAACTCAAAAACAGAACCAGGGAGAATGTCTCAAATATGATGGCAATCAAACAGAGCACTAAGAAGAAAATCACCAGCACAGAAACCTTCCTTTTACCAGCTGCTCAGAGCCAGCACAAGTCCCGTTTTATTAGGCCTTCGGTTGCATTTTTCCCATTACTGTGGACAGACACTGAATCTCAGGGATAAACTTACACCTGGATTTAATTGCTGCTATCTTAACGAGCTGGCTGTGCGCACGCTGAAACCTGACATGCGGCGTGTCGCCGCCGACAGCACGGAGCAAGCTGAGCCTACCGGAGCACGGACTTTAATCTGAGCAAACGTAAATCACTGCAAAGGAGGGACGGAGGGAGGGATTTCAGCTGGACTGAGAAAGAAAGGACATTTATTTCGTGGGTCACCACCAGTCCCCCACCCCCTTCTCCTTCAAGTTCACCTTCTTCCCGCTCTCCCCAAGTGATCCCTGCTGCGTGCACGCTGTCTGGGAGCAATCCAGGCCAGAGGATGGATGGATCTGCACAGCAACGCAGCCAAAGGAGAACATCTTGGCCATGGCCCCTTGGCAGGCCTCAGATGAGCTGCCTGTCGAGATGTATAATATCCCTTTAGAAGTCATGCAAGATTTAAAAGAGCGCTACGGGCAGAGGTTAGCTGGTCTAATCCCACGTCCAGCAGAGTTATCCAAACTGAATGAACCTCATGCCTTCCCAAGAAACACTTTTTTTCCACTTACTCAAAAGACTGTTCTTCATTTGTATTCCTGTATTGTTCCCTCTATTAATAACGCTTTATTTTTTTGGTTTTATTTTTTTGAACCTCGCTGTTGCTGTGAAGGGCTCCAGGAGACCTTAAATCACACCCACTTAGGGTCAGTCCTGTGAGCACCATTTATTGCAGTGGAGAGCTCTCATGGGAAGAACAAGATCAGTCCAACACTGCAGGACCCACTTATTTTACTGACAACACTGCTCTATCTTCTAACACTATGCACATGTAGAACTAGAAGTATTAAATGCTTCTAGTTAACCAGTTAGTAACCAATTTCACTGACACTTTAACAACAACTATAGGCAGAGGCTTTTCCTTCCAGGAGTACTGTGACATCAGATAAAAATTCTTAAATCACATCACTAGGCTGCCATTATTTAAAGGAAAATCGACAATAGGATTTAATTTCAAGTCTTGTTTTGAGTTTATAAGACAACAAAATCAAGACCATACAGCCTGAATGCATTTACTCCAAAATTGCTACCTAGGGCATTCTGAAGAGGAAACCATGACAAGCAGAAGGGCTTTCAGATTACACAACAAAGTTTTAATAGAATACTGATGGGTAGGAAAATGTTATGAAACTTCCCAGTGGAAGTAAAGATAGGAACCCCTAGCAAATGGCACAAATTAAAATTAAGAAGCATATTTTAAAGGTCTGACTTGCCATTCAGGAGTAACCTCTTAGGCAGACCAGTGACCTTCTAATACTCCCTCCTGCCCCTTCCCAAAACTAGCTTGCTTTGAAAACTGAAAATAAAACATAGCTCAGCAAATCTTTACTGGGGCTTCAACACAAAGCAATTTACAACTGAAACATCTATTAACAGCCACCTTGCTCCAGCCAAAAAGGTGACAACTGCCTGAGCCCCACTCCCCCCAACCCTGCGGTGCAGCTAATGAGAAGCACCACAGTAGCCAGGCTTTTATATAATCCTATTTTTCAGGAGAATGCCTTGCAAGGCTGGCACGTTCAACGTTTTTCCTATGCAGTCTCCCCCTCTCCTACTCCAGCGTCCCCCCTGGCCCCTGGCATTCAGCAGGCTGCAGCAGGCATGGGGTGTGCCAGGACCCCGCAGCTCCGCGCGCCCTCGGGGAGCCAAGGACGCCCCACACCCGCAGGGAACACAACGAAGGGTATTGGAAGGGGTTAATCAACTCCCTACAGAGAGTACAAGGAGTCACAAACTACTTTTTCACAGCGACACCGAGTGCTGTACACAAAGTCCAAGTGGCCAGTGGCCAGCGGAGCAGTTTAACCCATCTCGGGCCGAGGCGCCGGCAGACGCTGGACCCAGTGCCACAGAAGGGCTGTGAGGCCCAAGGGCTTTGTCCCAAAAACCAGCCCCACCTGGACTGTGTTTGCTCACCCACACTTACAAACTTGAGGGAAATGAGAAGTTCCCTCCACGTCGTTTGCCAGCTCCACCAACACTGATTTGCTCAAATCATTAAGGCTCCCCAGCACTGGGTTCAATCACTAACAAGGGCAACGCCCAACTATCAAAAAACAAATCATTGCTAATATAATTTCTTACCATATTTGGGTCCAAAACATTATGCTAAATATCACCAATTAGCACACGCTGGCTTTTGACTCCACGTGACACTGAAAGCCATAAGGAAGATACAAAATCATAATTAACTCTTGTGTACAGCATCAATAGGTGGGTGGAAGAAGGCCACAGAGAAAGGAATACCTGTGATTTATCTGCTCCTCCCAGTCACTAAACACACATGTGAGGAGTGACACAAGCCCAGGACGTGCACGTCTCCCACAGACATTACGTGCCAACTTCTCCATGCCTGTTACCAGAATCTTGAGAGCTGAACTCTTGCAAACTCTTCTTCTAGTGAAACAGGTTTCTCTATGATTCTTTTTTAAAAAAAATGAACCTTTCATGGATATTAATTCTGCAATGATTATATTCTAAGCATGCTTTATTCTAGTGCAGAGCACTGAGAGCATAGGGGATACAAAGAAGAGCTACTCTTTACTGACCACTATTTACTCTAGACCTGTTGAAGCCTTAAAAACCCTAATGTTCCCCAAACCATTAGAGACTGAATGTTTAAACTGTGGTACAGCTGTTGTGGGCACTGCTGGCTCATGTCCAAAAGACCAACTGAAAGGAGAGAGTGTTATGTTCTTCGTTTTAAATGAAGAAGTCTTTTGCAGGCCAAAAAAAAGTGTACTGGAGAAAATGGACTTTAAAAATAAGACCAGTTTATGCAGAAACTGGCCTGCAGCCATGGATTAGCCCCCGAGGGCTTTCTCTCACAGCTCCAGATTGTGCTACCAGAGCCCAGAAAACACAGCCCAAGTCTCACGAAAAGCAATCATGGATAAGACATGTTGTATGGCAGGTTTTGAAATGCCCAAGATGGGCTTTAAATACAAAGCCCAGCTAATGAAAAGCGCCAATAATGGTTAATGTCACCTAGCTCAGAGCACCTCCGTCAGGAGGAGATGAGGATGTGGGTCCCAGTATGGAGCTGTTCTGCTACAGGAACAATGCAGGGGCTGGCACAGCCCCTAGCCTGCCCCACAGCTCTGCAGCCAAACCCAGGCAGGATGCTCATGTCCATCTCCTCCTTCCAAAGACGTGCCAGAGCTGGTGCAAGAGAGCAGCTCCTGCTGGCTGGCTTAAATGAAAGTCTTTCTGCTACCACATCCCAAGGAACTGCATAAAATAATTATAGCTGCACAATTTTGCCCCTTTGCACTGATTAACCACAACAGATCTCCCGTTTTCTGGTTTATACATCACCAATATAGCTCAACTGATGAAAAATTCTGCCATGGGAAAGGAGCAGCTGGGCTTTGTTTACTGCTGACTTCTCTCTGCTGGAGGGGAAGACTGGAGGGACCTCCTGGATACAACTCTGTGTATTCAGGGTTCTTTCTGTTTAAATCCTGATGCTTTACATGCCACAGCTAAACACTGACATGACTGAAGCCATTCCTTCAGACAGAGTTATTATGGTGGAGACAAACACGGGGAAGTAATGGATAAACACTCATTTCCAGTGAACTTGGCCACTCGTTCATGGCTTTAACCTCCCCAGTTGCCACTACAGGAAAGGATGCAGGAAACGCCACTCGGTGCTGGGAGATCAGACTTCCCTCTCAGCTGGCAAGTGAAGCCCTGAGCTCTGGATTAAATGATGAGATTCTTCAGGCAAGTTACTTCTCACACAAATTTCATCATGTACTGCTGGTTCACGTTTGCTTTGTTTCATAAAGGGAGGCAAGAAAATCATCCCGAGCAGTCAGTACTCAGAATTTCCATGGCTGGGGTAGCAGAGGCAGATCCAGCTGTGACCTCTGGGTGCAGTAAGCCCAGGCATGCTCTGAAGCAAGAAGTTTATTCTGTGCAACACAAATGCCTCTTCTTCTATGATCCTAAGTGAAACAGTGCTGGTCTCACTCGAGAGCCTTGCAGTGCCCCCTGCACCACTCTCCTCTCCAAAGTACTCCAGAAAGGAAGCCAAGTACTGAGGCAACTTTCAAGCACAGCAAACTCAAGGTCATTGAATTCCCAAGGAACCTGTGAATTAGGAGAGTTACTGCTGGAGTTCAAGCTTTTGTGAACCATACCAAGTAGCTGTTTAATTAAACAACTGTTTTTCTCCCAATCCTTTCTTGTTTAAGCAAGTAGAAGAGCTTAAAAATTACTTATTCATTTACAGTTTCTCAAACCAAGTAGCCTTTAAAGTATTTCCAGCTTGGCAGAGGAAAGAAGAAAACCTGCAAAAATGAATGGGTCTTCAAAACTGGCATTGAGTACCTCACCCCTGACCCTGAGCTTGACAATCTCATTACCCAAAATCTACATGTGGGATCAGTCCAAGGCACTTGGGAACTGAGATCCTCCAGCTAGGAAGCAGAGAACTCCCTTCTCCTGGCCCTGCATTAAACTGAGCTTCATCCTCCTGGTCTAAATGAGAATACAGAAACCAGATAGAACGTGCCAGTTTAGGATATTTAGATTTAACTGTGTAAACCTTAGGAGAGCTGGATGTGATTGCGAGGTTTTCATCCAAAAGGTTCTGATTTGACAGAAACAAAAACAAATAAAATACCACTAAATATTAACAAATGTTCTATGTTACAGCTATTAAAGAAGCAGAACATTGTAGGTGCAAATGACTAATTGTCATTGGGATTGCCTGAGAAAGGGTGATCAAAAGTTGCTTGTAGCATAATTTCCAAATTACGAGTCCTGGTGCAAACTGCTGCTCCTCACAAGGCTCGCCCTTGCTCACGTTAAGGCTCTGACCCATGGGGCAAATGACTCAGCTCTCCCTCTCTGTCCCTGATCCAAACAAAACCAGGGATACAGTGACTTGCTGCTGATTGTTCATCTGAAGGCCAGACTCAGGGATGATGCCAAATTATTTGCCCACTGAATCTACTGCATCTCAGCACTTCTCTTCCTTGTTGTCAACTCCACACTTTTACTCCATGGTACAGGCAGAGCACAAGAAAACTTGTTTTTCATTAAGAATTTCAACAGGCCCATGAAAGCCAGAGCCACAGCCTTGGAAGTCTGTATCTGCTCTTTCTCATGCAAAGTGTTAAGATTCCAGAGGAGCAGCACATGACCCTTGGAGGGGAGTTTCTTGGAGATGATGAGCAGAAAGCTTCTGACACCCTGGCCAATATTTTTTGGATGCTAAAAACAGAGTAAGAGGGATGCAGTCTCCTCTGAACACCGACTACAGAAGAGAAGACCTCTTCTGGACTGCTGTGTGATTTTCCACCATGTGTTTTCAAGAAGCAGTAATGTAATCATTTGGAAATACTTTTGTTCATGGAATTCAAAGATTCCTATTTGGGAGCTACTTTACACATCCAGTGGTTTTGTAGGAGTTGCGAGCCATGATGGATGATGAGCCTTTTTGGTCCACTTGGCAAGGCTACCAAAAGCTGCTGCTTAAAGGGGAGTGGAGAAGAAACCCTCTGCTTGGAGAAATTTCAGCTGCAGCCCAGGCAGCCACCCACCATCTCAGCATCAGTCCAACATCAGAAATCCAAGCTGGAGCAGTGCAGCCTCTCTGCCAGACTGGATGGGGACAGCAGTGATCCTGCATCACACACCACCCCGGGTGTCCAGAGCTCTGCCAACAGCAGATTCTGCAGGAAGCCTGGGGGAAGCACTGGCTCCAGTGGGTCTGTCTGCAGGATCCCTCCCTGTTGGTCCTGCCCACATGTGCCCACCAGCACAGCTTTCTGCTGCTGCAGGACGTTTCAGGAACCTCCACCCCAGAGCAGGCACATGGAAACAATGCCACAGTAACAGCACTGAAGGACACGGCCAAGGCAGTCAGTCACATCAGCACAAAGCTCGGAATTTCTCCTGAGCCTTCAGAGGAGATTACTGAGAATTTAATTAGGCAAAGATTCAGCCTCACAATAGCTGCAGTTCTTCCCTGCATGTAAAAAGGTGGGGGTGTATTTTAAAAGACATTCATCACTTCCAGCTTAAGCAGAACCATTTTGGGTGAGGAGGGCCACAGCCCCTTTTTCATGGCAACAGACCATGCTTGCTGTTTCTGATCCCTTGAGAAGATTTGTGTCAGAAATATACCTTTTGAGAAGGGGCAAGAAGGAAACTGGGAATGCTGAATTAAATTCCCAAGGCAAGACCAGCTGCTCAGCTGCCTGTGTCAAAGCTGCAGCCCCTCAGACCTGCAGTGCCAGAACAGCCTCGAAGTGAGAGAGCACCTTCCATAACTTCATTTATAAATCCACCTGCGTTATGCTTTCCTAACAACTGATGGTAGAAGCACTTCTCTGCCAGCCACATCAGTATCAGCTGATGAAAACTGACAGAAAACTGAGAATATATAACATTTCTAATTCCTCTGCTGGTCAGCCCTCCGCCCAGATGCCACAACGGCCACTCTATGGGTGCTGCTGTGTTGTGCCTCTGCCAGGTGAGCAGCTGGAAGAAGGGATGCTGTTCAGGAGGAACTCTTGAAACCTTAGCCCCTTCCAAACTGCTGACAGCCTGTCCCTAGGAGGTGGCAGCTGCACACCACTTGAAGCTGGTGGGGTTATCTGAAACAGAACCAGCCAGCACTCAACTAAACCTCTGAGAGGGCTCACTGTCCACTTGAATGCAGCTCCGCTTATGTCTCACTGGTGTCACCTGGTTTGCAACAGCACAAAGGACAAGATGATGGTGAATCACTGTGTTAAGTGCATGGCACAGCCATCTCTCTTCCAGGCTTGGATTTCAATGAGTGCTCCAACATGGTGCTCTCTAGCTGCTTTTTCCAGGGTCATGCTGAGGTATCTGTGGTTGGCCGCTGCTGAAGGCTGGTCTGCTCCAAGCAGGGTGGGAGCTGGCAGCACGAGGCAGTGCTGGATTTCCTGCTCAGGTCTGCTGTCAGCAGTAATCACAGTCACAGAAATCACAGAATATTCTGAGTTGGAAGGGGCCCAGAGGGATCACTGAGTCCAACTCTTAAGTGAATGGCCCATACTGGGATGAAACCCACGACCTTGGTGTTATTAGCACCATGCTCAACCAGCTGAGCCCATCTCAGCACACCCCTCCACGGCATCCAGCAATGAAGCAGGAACTCAAATTAAGCCGGATTTAAAAGAACATCTCCTTTTACTCCTGTTGGTAGAAAACTAGAACAAGCTGTGGAGCTCCCTACAGAGCTCCCACAGAACCAGTGCCCAGCACAGACACAACGTTTGTGACACAGGCAGAGGGTTCCACTCCTCTCTCACGCGCCTGCAAGCTCAGAGAGGTTCTTCATCAAAACCTGGTTTTGCAGCCAGAGCCACCATTTCTGGAGCTGGACTGAAGACTGCCTACAAGGGCCTGGACTCAATCACCAGCTTGTTTCACACGGGGAGCAGCACAGGGTGATGGCTTCCAGGGCTCACCAAAGCTGCACAGCATTGTTCTCAAGTGTCTATATGAAACGCGTGCACTTTTTTTTTTTTTTTCCCCTCCCAAAGAATTGTTTAGCAATTGCTCCAAGGAGGGGAGGAAAATAAAGTCACAAACCCTTGTTTTATGTGGAGAAGCCACATGTTTCAGTCAGCCCACGAGGATCCACAGCTGAGCCCTGGCCTGGGGATAGCAGAGCTTCAGAAGGCTGTGATGGTAAAAAGCACCGTGCAGTAACGCTGCTGCTGCAGGAAGAATTTCCACTGTGAGATGATGATTGCACAAGGGTTTCTCTAGTGCTTGTACCATTACCACGCACGACTTAGAGCCTTCCTGCTCTTCTGTGCCGAGTTTAAAAACAAAATCTGCCCTTTGTCTCATCACTGGAAAACATATGTACATCATCCAGCGTAGACGTGGCACTGCCAAAACCACTGCATGACAAGGTCTCTGCCTCAAACAGTTCTGCCATCTAAAATAAGTGCAATACACAGCAGCCTGGTTATAAAAGATACAGCTCCTTTATCAATAAGGGATCAGCAGGCAAGGTTTGCCCATTCAGAGGGCTGATAAATCTCTCAAGAATTTGCCTTTCATGCCCTGTAACCCAAAAGCACCATAAATTGTGTATTAATAGCTCTAACTACAAAGGTCACCTATTTTCATTGCTAGCTTTGCTGAAGCACAAGGGATAATATATTTAAAATAAGTCACTTTTTAGGAGAAAGCAGTGACTTACTAATTACTCATTTAGATAGGATTGGCAGGGTGGGTGCAGGTTCAACACCCTGGAATGAAAAATGGTGAAAGAAGGGAAAAGGGGGTGAGAGAAGGGAAAAGCACTGCTGCACATGCAGAGGTCTGGGACCAACCCGTTCCTCTGCAGTTTCACATATGCTCAGAACTAGAAGGAAGGCAACATCTTTCTAGGCAGCCACAGTTTTTATTGTCCTCCTGTCAGTGGAACAACTTTCTCATTATTAAAACGAGCTGTCAGGCAGACTGGCATTTCCCTCCTCGCCGTGTCCAAGTCAGCCCGTTCGTTCAAATATGGTTAAAGATTTCACACAGTGCTGCTGGCTAACTGTATATGGTCTGAGGTTTTCTGGAACTTTGCTGTCTGGCACAGCTTGGACAAGGAACAAGCAGCGTTACTCTGCAGCACTCTGTAACCAAGTGCCTCTTGCATTACACACGGTCTGTCAGAGCCAGGAGTTCACCTCCACGTGGGTGTTTAAGCCTTGCTGATGTTCACCATCCATCATCCAGCTCTGACAAAAAGAATATTCAACTGCTCCCTCTGTAATGCTCTAAATTAAAACAGGAGATGTGGATGCCGATAAATGTGATTATGCTGAATGTAAATGCATTAGAAATGGAAGGGGAAAAAAACATTGTCTCAAATACTCCCCAGCTTGGGGAAGGATTTGCTAAACACACAACACAAGTGAACTCTCTTTTGAATATCAGCCACACATACAAAGAGTTTTTGGGTCTTTCTAGGGTTTTCTTTGTTTCCAACCTGGAGCACACTTTGTTCTGCTGGCTGCAACCAAGCTGCCACAGGTGCAGTTTTGGTAGAGCAGACCTGGCTCCAAAACTTGTGCCCATTGCCTGCAGCCACCACGGCTTGGTCCCTCCATCCCTCCAGCTGCCAGCCTGCAGCCTACAAGCCTCAGCTTGCACCCAGCTGCTGTTTCCTCTCCCTCTCCCTTGGCCACTGCAGCCTTTCTAGATTTGGAAACCAGGCAGCTTGGAGGAATTTATCATTTTCATAAGCGACATTCCCATACTCCATTGACATTTTTCCACTCATCTGGGAAACAGGGGCAATGGGAGATCTCCTGGGTGGGTTTGCCTGTTGGGTCAAGGTCCTGCTGCTTCAAGCCACTTAACGTGTGCTCAACAGAGAAAGGCAGGGAGGGAGGAAAAGCCATTGCTGCGAATGCAGCAGGAGCTTTAGCCAACAGACAGAGAAGGCCAGTGGAGTTTGCAGCTTCCTTCAGGAGACAGCAATGCCTTGTCTTCTTATGACCCATTTTTAGTTGCTGATCGAGGACATTTCAGGGATTTGACTCATGAATAGCAAACGACTTGTGCTGGCTTTGCCAAAAAGCCTTCTCCTTGCTGCAGGAAGCCTGGGCTGCTTTGAAGTAGCTCCTGAACCAAGACAATTTACAGCCTGACAGCTTAAAGCTGCATTGAAATGGGCCCTGGTGTCCTCGGGGTGCTATAAATCGCCGCGGTTCAGAAGCAGGCGGGCCAGGGAGGGCAGGGTGCATGGATGGGGACTGTGTTCTTCTGCTGTCCCACAAAGGCACGGCCACAAGGGAGCCAGAGCCCTTCAATGGGGCTTTCAGAGGGACACACAGGACTACTTTCTGCTGGCCTTTCCTCAGTACTCTTCCGAGATATACTTGTATCATGTGAACTGCAGGTTGTTCCCGAGTGCAGTGCGGTTTTGAGCTAATCCAGGCTCTGACGTGCACCCCGTGAGCAAATAGGTGCTCCCAACTCCTAGCCAACAGCAGGCTTGGAAACCTCTATCGAGAGCAAGCTTTTGGGAACAGGCTCAGCTGGTGGCAGAGGGATCCACTGCTGACTCAGTCCTGGGGGCTGCACCTCGTGTCAGAAAGCCAAGTGGGCACTGACACATTATTTGAGTCTTGAAATAGCAGCACTGCTCAACACAGCTCATCTGGCAGGGCCTGGAGGCAGCCCCAGAGCTCTGGGTGGGAGGACAGCTCTCACTCTGCTCAAGGACATCTGTCAGGGACATCCTCCACAGCCACAACCTGATTTTGGGATGCCCAATCCAGCAGTACTTTTCTCTAAAGCCTGCAGAAGGACCTTTGTGTGTACCCCAGGATTCTCACCCCCATTTCATGGCTGTTCTGCCCATCCCCGTTTGGGGTTTTATCATCCCAGAGCCAGGGAATGTTGTGCAGGCTGCAGGACCATGCTCTTCATCAAGCCCTGCCTTTGCCTCGTCTTGATGTGAATGCCAAAGTCAAATATAATCCACCCACCCAAACCAGATGTTAGAAACCTGTCTGTCTCTCTTCAGCTGTCCTCTGAGGTCTGGCCTCCTGTCAAATGCCTGAGGCGAGAGTTTTCTTTTTTATTTTTAAAGCAATGATAATATGTTCAAAGGCTCTTTCTTCTGTTTGGAGAGAGCAAATCTACACCTGCTCCAGAAGTGCTTCAATACACACCAGCAACTAACAAATCTCTGTCTCTGAGAGAAGTTTGGCCACTTGACTTTCAAAATAGTTGTTTCCTCCCTTCACAGAAATTTTAACAGCTAATTCAGTAGTGCCACAGGAACAGAGGCGACAAATCGAGCCCAATTTGTTCAGTGTGCCACCTTTTTATTCAGCAAACTGTCAAAAGAGAACTTTTATTTTCCCCTCTGGAATGGCATTTGTTTCTACAGATCTTTAAGCCAGAAGAATACAGAGATGATCTCCTGGACATTTGTTTTCCATGGAAACAGTGCACCGTTGGGTATTTCTCACAGTTAAAAAAGGAGAGGAGCAAAGACAGAGGGAGAGTAGAAGGGAGGAGGACAGATCAGGCCAGAAGGGGCAAGTTTGCAGCACCGTTGTGTTGTCTCATAGTACTTCTTAAGCAAGAACCTCCTTTCGGGTACTTTATGTCCTAAAAAAACCTCAACACGTAACGGGAGTCTGTGTTGCGCAAAGATGAGACATGGAAAGCATTATGCTGACCTTAAAATGTAGCTCAGGGGCCTGATGCATCACAGACTGTTTAGTATTAGCATTATCCAGAAAAGCACCGAAAAATGCATTGCAGGATATTGAAGAAATCTATATCCGGATATTAAAACTAGTATTGAGCAAACTGTGAGGAGTCACTATCACAATATGGTCAGACCACAAGCTTAATGAAGCCTAGGAAATAAAGAACTGTGACTAATTTGAAGCACATTACAAGAAATCACATACAAACTCCACTAAATCCATCAACTCCCAAGGACGCTTCGTTGCCTCATTTAGAAGGGGTGAGGACACAAACACATGTGATTTACACAATATATTGTATTGCTCACTGCTTTATGCTGATTTCCACCCAAAGTACTGCCTGTTCTTGAGGACTGGGATTTCACACTTGGAGGATTTCTAAGAAAGAGGTTTTATGGCTGGGACTGAAGTGACGTGGCCAGAACCAGTCGGTGCCTGCCTGGCGATGCCTTCCCACTACAGCAGGCACTGTTCCCTGGCAGCAGGGATGAGTGTCCAGGTTCTGGGACCCACTGGCAGAGTAACAGCATCATCTTAGCAGATGTACAATGTTATTTGCAATGAGCCACGAATTAGGTCAAAGAAAACCTTCCTCTCCCTGAAGTCCAGCTTCCTGGGCTCCCTGCATGTTGGATTTCTCCTGTGGTGTAGCCCTCCTGTCCACTCTGCACGGGAGAGAAACCACCCAACCCCATGAAATGTCAGCCTCTCTGTTTTGTCAAAGGGCTAAAGTAAAGGGAAAGTAAAACAACCCCAAAGCATCAAAAAACCCACATCAAAACCCAACCCTACCCACAACATCCTTCTCATCTTCATCCCTCAGACAACTCACACCGGTACTGAGCCTGGAACTGTCTTGAAAGGACATTTATCTGCTCTGCTCTGGGCTTGCTTTGTGTTCCACAGGAGAGCAACCAGAGAGGGATCAGGTGGCTCAAGGCCACGAGAAGTGTGTGGTTACAAGAGCTGATGGCTCACTCAAGGTGGCAGCAGGAGCTGAGCAGTCCTGCACAGACACTGTTAGATAGGAAGTGGTGCAATAAATGCCAGCCTGGAAACTTCCTTACAAGAAAAGAGATATACTGGAGACTGGAAAAGAGCAGATGACAGCAAGAGGCTGTAGTTTATGAGAGCAGTTGAGACCACTGCTAATAATTTGTGCCCTGAGTGCTGCAGAATGCCAGGAGGAGTCAACTTGGTGAATCATGATGCAGGTTTGTAAGAGATGCACTAATTCATGCCACTACTGAATGATATCAAATCCAAATGTCAAATCCACTCCAAACCCAGCAGTGACTTAGCCAACTCTAGATTCGGTTTCTTTCTTCACTTCCAAGTTACAGAAACCATTACCCTGACATAATGGTTTAGGTTTTAATAGCATGAATCTTTTGGCCATAACCATGAAGAAAAAAACCAAAACAATAATAAATCTGTAAGCCTCAGTGGCAAGCAAAAGAATGTAATCTTGATTCTCTTGCCCACTAAATAATTATGCTTACATCATGCTAAAATAAAAGTCGATGTTGTGCTTTCTGTTATTAAAAATACAAGGAAGAGATCAAACTGTCCATATATATGGAATTATAAAACCAAGCCATATATCACCCAGACCAAAGTATGTAATCAGGACATAACAAATGGAGTTTAATACTCAGCGGAAACCACAGCTCTGGAACACATTTAAAGGAATATTTCCATTTTCCTAGGTACTATATCAGGTTCTTGGCCAGACATTTTTGATTGCACTGTACTAAAAATACAGTCCTAGTTTTAGAAGACAAAAATTTTCGAAGCATGACGAAATGTGAAAGGTAATTGCAATGCACCGCTGAGCTATTTTATTACATTATCTAACATCTTTAAAGAGTAGATTAGCTCACAGTGCAAACATTCTGGTTTCCCTGGTGTTTGAGTCCTGGCAGCGACACAAGCAGCAGGAAGAGCCGTGCCTGAAGACAGGAGAGTGGTGCTAGTGAGCTTCTGGAGCAGCTTTCCTCAGCAGAACAGGCAGCACTTTCCATCCAAGAACGTCCTGGAAGAGCTGCAGCCCCTTTGCTGAGGCGGTCTGGGAAGATGCTGGGAGAGGTGTGTGATCCCCTGCCAAGCCCTCCTCAGCAAAACTGAAATAGCCAAAGCTTTACCAGCACCAACTGGGTCTCACTGCTGATGTAAAGGGCGGGGGGGGCTGATTTGAGAAGCTGTTGGAGCCCACAGCCTCCCTGAGCACTCTGCGGTGATCAAGAGCTACTTCCCCCTCAGCTGCCTTCATTTAACCCTAACTTCCTACCTTCATTTAACCCTAACTTCTTCCCACCTTCATTTAACCCTAACTTCCTACCTTCATTTAACCCTAACTTCTTCCCACCTTCATTTAACCCTAACTTCCTACCTTCCCAGAAAGAACAGCACAGTGCTAACGTGACAACACCCTAAGAACTAAGGCTGCCCCTAATCAGAGATGCTCAACTCTTAGAAAAAGGACAAAAGCCTGGTGAGAAACAGCAGCTGTGGAGAAAGCAGAAGGGACTTGCTACACCTGCAACAAATAACTCACTGCAGTGGATGAGATTTGTGCTCCACAAATCCCTGTTTACCTAGGAAATCTGTATTTACCACGGCTGTGCTTATGTTTTCCTTCTACTCCCTTTGCCTTCCCACCTCTTACAACCAGGAGCAGGGGGAGCCCTCCTCCAGCTGCTCCATTATTCCCAGAGATTTTCCCTTCCTCTTCACTCTCTGGCTGATTTGTCCAAGAAACAGCTCTGGTTATGCAACAAAAAGCAGTGAGAAAGAATAATCACTAACCAAACTTCTGCTTCCTTTGTGCAGCCTGGCTCACATAACTGCTCCCCTTGTCAAGCACAGGCCAAAAACCAGCATGCAGGTGGGTCCAGCATGGCATGGGATGCAGGGAATAAGCAAATGTCTCTCAAGAAGGCAAAATGGAGGAGAAATTTTCAGGTCCTTAGTCAAAAGTAGACAGCAGCTGTATGCTGCCATCACCTAGTACATGACATTGCAGTTTACTGCTCCATAAAACTCAGTTTTAAGCTCAGTTTGAATCCTGAAGGCTGTTTGCAAGCAGCAATTTAAATGTAGGGTTTCAAACATGATGTTACAAAACTGAAGACCCATTTTAGACAAGCTTGAATGAATTGTATTTTGAATGTTGTTTTTTCTAAAACATGTACAGCCTGCCATAAAAACTAGTGAGAGAAACTACAGGCAGAATATGAGGTGTCAATGGTCAAGCATATCCTCATTAGAGGGTGGCCAAGTGATGTTTATTTAAAGTGTTACGCACTATGAATTAAACATTTATTTTGTGTCACCCAGTAAAATATCTGAATCTCATTTTGGCAGCTGTGCAAATTCTTCCTCGACTGCATTGACGACTGACTGTACTTCTTTTGACTTTCATGCAGTCTCTCTTCTCGTTTTTAAGAGAAAAACCTAAAAATCAAGAATGCCAAAAATGCAAACATTCGTGTATGAGCCTGTGGTATGCAAAAGGAGGAGGAAAGCAGATCACCACTCACGACATCATCTCTGTTAAGGTCCCAGATGGAATTACAGTGTGATAATTAAAGTCCTGGAAGACTTGGCAGCCTTATCCTGTAAGAGTGACTCTTCTAAAAGATCTGGGAACACAGACTTTCTGTTCCTGGATCGATGGCTTGAACAGGGAGCATGTTAAACATCATTTGGAGATCTGACCATCGGTTCCTTCCCCCACTAAGGAGAGAAGGAGCCTCACAGATTTTTGCTTAGAAACCCCTCACAGATGCTCCTGCCCAAGGTGGCTAAAGCTAGAGATGACACTCCACAAGAAACTCATGTCAGCCTGTTATTAATACTTGCACAGTCTGAAAAGCGTTTTGGCGTGGTTTTAACAGGACTGCAGGATTTATTCCATTTGAAATGCTCTCTGGACCACATGGCAGAGCAATGCTGCTGTGTGTCACTGTTCCATGGACTCTGCAGCAGAAATGTGCCACTTTTTCTGCCTCAGAACAGGCCTGGAGAGCAGAATCAGCCTCTGCTACGCAAGGGACACCAGTGGCAGATGGCAAAACAGTCAGTACAAAAACTCTAACAAGAACTGCAATAGGAGCTGTTGACACCTACTTCCACTGGGCAAAGCACATTCAAAAAGCACATTCTACAGACCAACATTTACTTCAGTGCCTGGCACAGAAAAGAACAGTCACCACATGCACTGGCCATTGGAGGGTTTATGACAGATAAAGCAGGAATAACAAGGTAGGAAAGGCACTTACAAACAAAGTCCAAATTTGACCACTAGGTGTGGATAGTTACTATCTGACAATATGGAAATGGGCTTCCATATTGATTTAAAGGTGTAAGAAGATCCAAGAGCTGAAAACAAGGACACCACAACTATCAAAGTGGCTGAACTTTTGAACAGCTTCACCCAAATGAAAAAAGTGGGCAAGATTGTATACTACTGCCCAAATGTTCTGACCTAAAAATCAGATTAAAGGCTATTTAAAAAATATATATATATAGTTTTAGTTTATATAGTTTAGTTTTATACAAAGTTTCTGGAAGCTGTTGCACAGAGCATCCCACTTGCTTTACATGTGACTGACCATCCTGTCTGGACCAGAATCCCTAAATTATCCATATAGCTCATTACCTTACACAACTGTCCTCATCTTTCTCCACTTGTCCCTACCACTCATAGTCCTGTATTAATGAACTTTTATTTCAGAGCTTCAGAAGATTCCACCAGGATCAGGGAAGGTTTGGTGTCAAACGTAGTTCTGGTAGCAAAAGATATGAGTGGAAAAGGTCAGAGTACACAGGGGCTTTGCTCTGAGAGGTTGCTCAGCATCTCCCACCAGACCAAGTCCCAAGTAAGATACAGACTTTTTTCAAAGAGGTCTGGCTAGTTATCCATGGTGAAGGTCACTGTAGGTCACCAGAGCTGGTGTCAGGAACAATTCCTATCCCAGGAAAGATGGGAGACTAAATCCTCCCCTCAGAGCTTCTCCTGCTGCAGCGTGGGATGTGCCTCTCTCTTAGGACCACTTAAGCATCTCTCCCCTAATCAATCATCTGTCTGTGGAGACGACCAGGAATTAACCTCGTCCCTCCAGAGCAAAATTGGATTAGGCTGAAACTCTTGAGTTAATACGAGCACACCTGGGAGAAACTGAACAGGCACTGCGAGGCACGCGAGATCAAAGGAGCAAAGTCCAGGGGGGGACACGACCCAGTGCTCCACAAGCTACGGCCCCGAACGCAAGCATTGCCTGCTTTTCCCATCGCCTGTGCTCCAATTTTTGGGCAGGAGAGGCGCACTCAGAGCCGTGGTGGATCCGCAGCGCTGCTGCCTCTGCCAACCGCAGGGTCCAAATTCCTAAGGAGGAACGGCCGGACGGCAGCCGGCTCCGGGCACTGCCGTGTGCTGCACCTCGTGGAAAATCCATTGTCAAGCCCTGTGCTAAGCCAGCCCCCAAACACTGCCAGGAATCAGCCGAGAGCAGCCACAGCCTCCCCATCAACGTGGATGGGGACGCCCCTGGAGCTGCAGGGACACAGATCCCTCCCGACACCGGCTCGTTGCACATTTTATGCCGCTTTGGTAACGACGCTGGTTTGGAGCAACCCAAGCCTCAGCCCTGAAGGATAAGAACTGGAGAGCAGGAAGTCCGAGTTAAGCTGTGGGCACAAAAAGTGACTTGGGATTAAGCAGCATTTTGCTTTGCTTAGACTATTACCCTGGGTGGAGCACAGCAGCTGGGCCAGATATCTCTGAAAGGCACTTTGCTGTGCAGTACAGCTGGATCCTCTGAGTTTTGTCAGTGCTGGAGACCAAAAAACTCCTGGTTTGAGTCTAAAAGAGCAGCAGAGAGGGAATGCTGACTCAGAATTTTAGCTTTTTCCCCATGCCCCACCACATCCCAGCAGTGCTAGAAAGGTGCTGTGTTCCCACACCCACAGCAAGAGGATAAGGAACAAGTCATTTTTTGGGCTCACTGAGACAGTGAGAAAATATATCAGTGCAATGCACCACAACTCAGCAAATTATCTTTAAAATGCAGCCTGATTTGTGTCCAGAGAAAACCAGCGTTCTGTACCAATTTTTTCCCCTGTCAGAAGAGCTGCCAGGAGCACACAGTGCCTCAGCTGTGCTGAGACGTGGGGAAGCTCAGCAGACAGCAGGATGAGCCCCCCTAAATGAGAAGCAGCAGGTTCAGAACCGGGGAGAAGGGGAGGGAAGGGATGAGAGAAGGAAGCAGATTACTGGCCAAGACTATACTCATTATATAGAAAGGACATGAAAGGCTTTACTTAAAGTGCCAACGTCAGTTCAATGTATTTATAAGGATTCAAACAAGTCCCACCGGGCAGAACAGCCCGAAGGAGATTTTTGTTTGTGTAATTTAATGGCTCTTTGTTCACTGAAGTCATAAAGCAGCTCTAGATTTGGGAGAGTCCCCAGCCAGGCCCTGCACGGCTCCCAGGACTAAAAGAGACATCGCTGCAGAGTGCACTGAACTCTGGTGGGGCGGCCTGAATTAAAGGGCTGTTGTAAAATAAATCCTCTGATAAGAGCAATTAATGCTATCCTAATTATGTCTTTTCCCATACTCGCCACTGTTCCTGCTGGCTGCCACGAAGGCAACTCCTCCTCCTGGGAGAAACTACAAGTGAGGTGGGGACTTTAAAAATACACTTTTGCCAATTTCTTTTCAATCCAGCACACTGAATACAAGATATAAAAAACCACTCTGCAGCCTTTTGTTCTGGGCTGTATTTTTATTACTGGCAAACCCATTAAGCTTGAGGTTTTTCCTATTTTATTTTTGCTTTCAGTTTTTTGGGGTGGGTTTTTTTTCTTTTTTGGTAATCAAAATGGCAATAGTTTATTATATGCTCTGAGGTTTCCTGCACACAAAAAGAAAAAAAGGCTGTGCTACTATTCCTGTCTCTAATTCATCCCTTTTGCTTGCTCTGCTGTGGGCAAGACTTCAAATCATAACCAGCAATTTTGTCTGCCTCCTACTTACCAAAAATTACTGCTGCACCCACTGGTGATTCACAGACACACACATTTGGTACCAGGACATCCATCTGAACCAGCAGATGCCTGGCAGCTCTATCTTTTGGTCATTAAAACATGAGAGCAAACCAGCCTAAAAAGTCTCCCTGAAAAACTAGTGGGAAACACACATGTGCTTGCAAAGGGGTTTTAGGCTGATTAGTTGGAATAATATTTTCAAGCCAAGAGGATGATACTGGAGCATTACACATCCTTGAGATATGTTATCTGAAATGTACCATTCTTTGTCAAAATGGATGTCTACAAAGGCTATAGCTGGTTATTTCTAAGAAAGACATGGAAAGAGAGAGAAACCTCTCCTGCATCAGTGGATTTAAACAGAACTCCAGCTCTAGGCAGTCAGGAGTCCCTCAACCTTGTCTGGAAGATCACTCTCCACTAAGGCAGGGCTCAGCATCCCCCTCAAACACACAGAAGTGCTGCCCAACACCAAGCTGTATCTCCATCTTCCACACGGTATCCGCAGAAGAACATGCTCATTTGCATCCCCAGAACAATAGAGAAATTAATGAAGATGACTGCAATTCATAGAGCCTTGTGTCTGCAGCAGTGGAAAGGTCAAACAAATTAAGGCTCTGAATTCTGGGCAGAGACTTCAAGCTGGCTCTCTAACATTTGCAACACAAGGGAATAATTAGAAAACATCCATCAGCTCCATTTCCGTTCACAAGCCCGTTACTGTGAACATGGTGATGAGCTGTCCTCTGCATAGCTAGATCTGCTCTCAGATTATGGTCAATTACTTCTCCTCAAGTATTTCAACTCCCAGACACAAACTTCACTTCCTTCAGCTCCCAGATCTCAGACCCGCCGACCACACACAACACCCCTTGCAGAAGGAGCTCAGAAAGAAGCTGAGCCCCTGCAGGGAACCACTGCAGCTCCCAGGGACATCAAGGATGGGAAATGGTCCCTGCATTAAAAAAAAAAAATCTCTAGGTACTATAAAAAATAAAAAAAAGATCACAGGAACTCCATGCTGAACACACAAAGCCCACATCACCTCCCTCCCTGTAGCTGTGAAGTCACATTCAAACGCTCAGTCTTTTACAAGGAAGCATCCTGCTGAGCCCAGAGGATGCTTTTGGACTGGGGGCCAGGAGAAATGCAGGATGCTGCAGTTTAAAAAGCACATTTTGTGTGAGCTGCTCCACGTGAGAGCTTGCACACCCAGACGTTTCACTCCCTACAGAGCTGGCACAAACTTATTTTTAACAGACTAAACCAACCTGTCCCCCCTGGGATGCAGACGGCTGCTCAGAAGAGATCTGCTGGTTTGGCTCTGCCTCCCAGCTCCAGGCTTTTTTACCACACAGCTGAGGAGAAGACTGCCAGTTTCTGGAAATCTGGGTAGGGATCCATAAACCTGTGCAATGTCTCCAGCTACACTGTGAGGAAGGTGCCAGGAAAGATTCAATACAGGAGCCTCAGCAGCATGACTGAAAGGAGACAAAATCCCTTGCCAGACATCCTGGTGTGCTGGTTTGGGCTGGGACAGAGTTAGTTTTCTTCATAATAGCTGGTATGGGGCTGCTTTGGATCAGTGTTGATAACACAGGGATGTTTCAGCTACTGAGAAGTGCTTTTAAGAGAGTCATGGACCGTTCTGCTCCTCATCCCACCAGTGAAGGGGCTGGGGGGGCACAAGGAGCTGGGAGGGGACACAGCTGTGACAGCTGACCTCAACCAACCCAAGGGATATTCCAGACCATATGGAATCATGCTGAGCACACAGAGCTGGGGGAAGAAGGAGGGGATGCTCGGAGCAATGGCATTTGTTTCCCAATTCACTGTTTGGCATGATGGAGCCCAGCTTTCCTGGGGATGGCTGAACACCTGCCTGCAGTGGGAAGAGGGGAATGAATCCTTTGTTTGGCTTTGTGTGCATTGGTGCCTTTTGCTTTACCTATTGAACTGCCTTTATCTCAACCCCCAGGTTTTCTCCCTTTCACTCTTCTGATACTCCCTCTGTCCCACCAGGGGGGAGTGAGCCAGGGGCTGTATGGGGCTGCAGCCAAACCACAACCTGGCAAGGAGAAAGGACATCATCTGAAGAGCTGGTTTAATATCAAAATCTCCTGTGACCCAGGAGAGCTCTCAGAGAGAAATCAAGGGGGAAGGATGAGGAAGAGCTCACCTGAAGGACTTTCCCCCCGTGCTGCTGCCATGCAGGCAGTGACAGGACAGGTCACTCCTCAGCTGAGCTCTGCTTCTGTGGGGTCTCTGTGTCCAACATGAGCCCACACTGAACCTGCACCTCCAGTGATGCCCCTGAATTCCCCCATTTGAGCAGCCTGCTCCAGGGGAAGGTGTCCCTGCCCATGGCAGCAGGGGTGGAACTGGATGGTCGTTCCAGTCCCGTCCATCCCAAACCATCCCACAATTCTGTGTACTGAACTTGCTTCCCATCTCCTGACAGACACTGGGATCAGCAGCACAGTCCCACCTGCAGCATGGAGCAGCAGACAGGTCCAGACCTGCTTGGATCCAGGACTCCCAAGACTGGTCACTTCCACTCTGCATCCTCTCTGTGCTGGAATGGTCACTCCTAAGCCCACTTAACTCACTGCCTGGCCCAGGAAAGCTCACAACTGATGCACATTTTTTGCTGTAGCATGGCTGCCAAGGCCAATATTGATATCTGGCCATAATCCTTCCTAAACCTGTGGAGATCTCTGGGAGATCAGCATGTTGCAGCAACAAGGTTTAGGGGTTAATAGGTGCTCCATTAAAAGCTTGCCCTTGAAAGCTTTAAAACTCGTTTTTTCTCAAACGTTATGACGCCATCCCCCACCATGTCGTGCCCTTTCCATGCTATCCATCTGAGCAGCCAGATGCAGCACTGCCCTTGTCCCACTTTCCCAGTTTGCATTTGTGTTCCTTTTCCCTCAGTTTTTCTTTTAAATTTAATTTAAAATGTTGGTAAGTGCTGGGTGAGCTGAAGCTCCATTACCTAGAAGTGGCACCGAAAGAAAAAAAACCCAGATTTTTCTGGTTTTGGAAATAAAAACGCTTTGGCTGCCAAAGAAAAGAAAGAGTTACACCCATGTAAAGCTTTCACTTAGGGAGAATTAATACAGCCAGCTGTTTTTGGATGGACTGCTGGCTAACTACAGTATAAAAAACAAAAAAAGAAATAAGCCAAAAGAGTCCCAAGCCCTGTCCTCTCCCATTAGACTCACTCCAGCTTCCAGCTTCTCCTGGGTTCCTGTTCAGAGGGAAATCCTCCATTACCTCTGTCTAGACTACTCACCTGAGTGAGTTTTTACTGGAAGAAGTGCAGAGATGCAGCTTCCAGGACCATGAACCTTTCAAACCACACATGCTAGGACACACATCCTAGCTGTACTTTACACGCTTGCAATGTTTTCTATACGTGTCTCTTCCATCACCTGAGTGACATTCCCTGCTGTGTTATTTCCTCGCCGACCACCAATTCAAACATTTCCATCCTCAAAATGCTTCACAAAATGCCCCTTCAAAACAGAAGCTGCACGTGCAATTCCTAGCATGACTTATTCTGCATACTATAGGATTCTGGCTTGATTCCTGTCACCTCCCACAGAGCCAGTTAAGCTAAAGATCTGTCCAGAAGGACACGTAATCTTAAATGTAACACTGCTGAATACACAGCCATACTAGCACAGCTGAGCTCCCAGCCTGGGTAATTAGAGATTTTATTCCTCTATTGTCCAACTGCTGATTTCATTACAGACTCTGTGAAATTCTCTCATTTAAATTCCCTGATACTCATTAGCAATAATTAAGCAGGGCTGATGCAGGAGGCAGAAATAAGAGGTTAAGGAGAAGGGAGTGACTTTTTTTTTCTGCTTTCAGCAAGTCCAGTGCTAGTGGCTGATTTCATCCCTCAGTTCACAAACCCTCCTTCCTGCAGCACTGACATCCCTTGCCCCAGCACTGCAAAGGCTCTCACTGCTGCTCCCACATCGTTCTGAGCTTTCTGCTGCCTGGCTGCTCCCCAGAAACACAGCAAAGGGATTTTAACAGGAACTAGATCAGCCACTCAACCCTTTCTTCTGGACAAAGCAGTAAGATAAAGAGGATCCTCTGCATGGCCATAACTCTCTCCAGCAACATGACCTGATGGAAACACATTAAAATGCACCATGTGCAATAAAAAGCATGCTGACTTGAATTTTTCCACTTAAAAATAATTAAAATTTCTGCTCCTCAGTACGTATCCTTCCCTTCCTCCATGACATGCAAGTTTCAAATTCTGAATAATCATTACTCTGAATAATTTGCCCACAGGCACAACCCTGAGAAGGCTCCTCACAAACTAGGACATCTCAACCCTGTTCAAAATTCCCAAGTGCTGCTCCAACTTGCTTATCAAATGTCTGATTCCGGCGGCGGCGGAGACAATCAGTCTGTGCACCGGTGGCTCAAGTATCGCACGCTGTTGCTCAATTTTGTCCTGGAATTATTTTTTCTAAATTTTTTTTTTTTTTTTCTGGTTTCCTTCAAAGAAAAAGGGAAAAAAAAAAAAAAAAA